>BFFQ01004347.1:15939-32096 GCA_003402635.1 Protobothrops flavoviridis
TAGATAGATAGATAGATAGATAGATAGATAGATAGATAGATAGATAGATAGATAGATAGATAGATAGATAGATAGATAGATAGATAGATAGATAGATAGATAGGCAGGCAGGCAGGCAGGCAGGCAGGCAGGCAGGCAGGCAGGCAGGCAGGCAGGCAGGCAGGCAGACACAGACAGACAGACATGTGTGTGGTGTGTATTCATAGTCTTGTACTGGCTTAAATTGTGGAAGAATTTGCATACTATCAAGACTGTGTGAAAAATATGGACCACAATGAATAAGCTATATTACAAAACTGGGCAAATGTAAGTGAGCTGTGACATAGACTCTTTGCAATTTTCCTCAATAATTCCCACACTGCTCATTTAACATAAGAAAAGAGCATGTGTCCATATAGTAAGAAGGAGGTCTACTAAGTTGAATTAAGATAAATACAACTGCTTGCTTGTGCTTGGGTAAATTATTTTTCAATTATAGCACAGGCTTTGGGTATAAACCACATAGCCTCAGGCAGTGCATCTCTAAGATACAGTATTTTAGGGAAGCTCATATAAGGTGAAATGGAAATAAACAGCAGTGTTAAACATATGAATAAGATAATTGTTTGGAAGCAAAAGTTAGCCCTTATATCGCCTCTATGAGTCACAGGAGGTGCCCACCTTCCCAAAGCTTTCTCTTCTATGAACAGAATGCTTTCTGAAGATCATGATCCATTACTTTATTAAAATTAGCTTTGTTGTTTCATGTTTTGATGATCAAAAGTTTTTAATCAACTGAAGTTAATCTAACCAATTATCTAACTGACTGCTATAATCTTAGCACATACTTGTATCCCAGTTCCAAAAGAGATGAGGTAAACTTCAAAGGTGTGAAGCCTACTTTTTCTTTTATTAGAGGATCATCAGGTAGATTTATTTTTTAATCCAATAATATTTCCTTTTTATTTCAATTAAAGGAACATCTCCTAGTGGGGCACATACTGAACCTTGGACCTTTGTGGTTGTCAGCGATAAAGAAGTAAAGCATAAAATCCGGGAAATCATTGAAGAAGAGGAAGAAATGAACTACATGAAAAGGATGGGAGACAGATGGGTTAATGACTTAAAAAGGCTGAGGTATCAATAGGATGATTGCTGTAACTTGGAGGGAGTGATCATTATCTTTCTTAGGTTATGGATATATAAGGATCAATAAAAATCTAGCCCATTAGTGTCATCTTTTTCCTGAGTACCAGTACATATTCCTAAAGATGACCTTTGTCATATACATCCTTTCATACAATCATGTGATTATATACCATCTAATTCATCATGAAATAAATGTTTTTATTTTAATTCTGAAATGAAGGTTAGCAAATTTTTAAAATGGTACCATGCCCCCACTATATTTATTTTCTATTAGGTTTGAAAAAATACATTTCAGTTTGTTTATGCATTTAAATATATCTCTTTCCAGATATTTCCCCCCCCCCCTTAAAAATACCAAATTCCACTTGATCTCTCACCAAACGTTTTATAACAACCAGTTTATTACAACTGTGATTGAAACAGGAGAAGCCAAAGATGTGCTGTCCCAGCCAAGGCACTGAACACAATACAAGGTTTTTTGTTTTTTGTTTAGATAGAAAAAATGTAGGTGTTATATCCCGTAGTTTTCAAAAGGTTTTGTAGAAGATTTTCAACCAGACTTTTATTGTATAATACGTTTGATTTTATAACTAATGCAAATATTTTATGCTAAACAGCTGTTTAAAATTGACTCTGTCTTAGGACAAACTGGATCAAAGAATATTTGGATAGAGCTCCCTACCTGATTCTCATTTTCAAGCAGGTTTATGGAATACTTCCAGATGGGAAAAAGAAAACTCACTACTACAATGAGATCAGTGTTTCTATTGCTTGTGGCATCCTCCTTGCTGCCTTACAGGTATGCTTGCAATTTGGGTAAGAACAAGAACACAATGAAATATAATCAATATGATTATGCACAACCATCATTTTTAGGAAACTAGCACCTGCCTTCATTTCATTGTACATTTTATCTTAGACCACACATTTGAGGAAAAAGAGAAATTGTTTCTGTCTTAATGGGAAGGTATTTTAAGCTGTATACAATATTTGACAGAATATACAGCCTGTTGTAATCTTGGGAGATTGAGGATTTTCATTTCAATCTATTGAGCAAGTTTAGAGCAAAGTTAACATACTAAAATCCCATGGCAATCTGGCAATGTAATATAAAGCACATTTATTCTAAACAATTTATGTTGTATATATTTCAGCTAGAGCACTGCAAATAGCAAACTTGGGCTCTTTGTTTTAGTGGACTCGGCTTTCTCCAAATTGTTCTCTCTCTCTCTCTTTTTAAAAAAATAAGTCTAAGCATACGTTTTTGTAAGGCATATTTGGGACTTATCCCTACTTTAAGATACTTAGACTGATTTATGGATTTATAATGACACTTTGAATTATGAAAAGTACTGAAAATGATTTAATGATGTCATAGCTGAGAGAAATTTAAAATCCTGCGTATTCATATTAGAATTGTTCATAAACAGATTAATCTATTTAAACAATGCAATAATTTTTGATAGGTTTTTTTCCTTTTGTGTAAAGATGGATGTAAAAAACAAGTTAAGCAGTTCTGCTTTCTCCCTGTTGCTTGTCAACTTTGTGGCACTTTCTCCCATTAATAGACCAATCATTTCCTTGACTTTTTTCTTGTTTTTTATATGTTGAAACAAGATTTTGTTATTTGTTATTTTGTCACAAGGCTTAGTTCATTTTGAGCCTTAGCTTTCCTTACGTCATCTTTGCAGGCTCGGGCTATTTGCTGATATTCTGCCTTAGTTATGTACCCCTCTTTCCACTTTTTATACTTGTCCGTTTTGTCTTTTAATTTATCAGAGAGTTCTCTATGCAGTCATGCTGGTTTCTTTTGAGAGCTGTTATTTTTCTTCTTCATTGGTATTGTGCTAGACTGGGCTTTTATAATCTCAGTTTTCAAAATTTCCCAAGCTTCTTGGGTTGTTTTCCCCTGGAGGATTCTCATCCATGGAATCCTTCTCTAAGTTTATTGAAATTACCTCTCTTAAAGTCCAAGACTCTAGTTTGACTTTGTCCTACTGCTTGTGTTTGCATAATGTTGAATTCAAATATTTCATGATCACGCCCCTCCAAGATTCCTGTAGCTTCAGCACCTTCTATCATTTCATCTAATCAAACAGGTGGTAAGGAAGTAGAGGGATTCTCATTAGTGAGAATTAAGTCCAATATGGCTGATCCCCTAGTTCCCTTCTCTACTTTTTGGGAGACAGAGTTGTCTGCTAGGTTTGTCCGGAATCTGTTTGACCTTCCACTTGGTGCAGAGTTTGTCTCCCAGTTGATGTCAGGGTAGTTGAAGTCCCCTATTACTATTGTGCTGTGCTTCCTATGTACCTTAGTTAACTGACTAGCAAAAAGTTCATCTGTTTTCTCTGGTTAGGTGGCCTATAGCAGGGCTTTTCAACCTTTTCACCCATTGTACCACTTTTAGGATATGGCAATATCCGAATACCACCAGTCACCTAGCAAGGTGTCAAAAACCTGATGATCAAAAAAAAAAAAAAGGAAAAAAGTGATAAAGTACAGGTAGTCCATGACTTACAACAGTTTGCTTATTGACTGTTCGAAGTTACAATGGCACTGAAAAAAGTGCCCCCCAAGCCAGGGCCGAGCAAGACACCTGCCTGCCCGCCCGGCGGCGCTCTTCCTCCTGTCCGAGGTTTTCATTGTTGTGAGTATTTCTGTTGAGGATTGGCAGCGGGGGTGGGGTGGGGTGTTTGGTTTTTATTCCCCCCATCTGCTGGGTGGTTGCAGCAGGTTTTGGTCACTTCACATGACCCTGGGACACTGTGACCATCATAAATATGAATCAGTTGCCAAGCATCTGAATGTAAATCACAAGACCCTGGAGATGCTGCAACATTCCAGCTGATCGGCACTTCTTCTGGGCTCAGCAGAAGTGCCAGGATCAGCGCCGAGCTCCAGCTGGAGCCCGGCGCTGATCCTCGTGCTTCCACTGAGCCCTGAAGTCCTGCAGCTCCAGCCATCTCTCACTCAGGCTTGTGCAGTGCTGCCACTGGTTCAGCTCATTCCCCTCCCCCGCTACCACTTTTCTAAGATGGTCGTGTACCACCTGCCAGGTGCCAATGTACCATAGGTGGTACCCGTACCACTGGTTGAAAAGCCCTGGCCTATAATGTACACCTGTGGCAATGTCATTGACCCAAATGCATTCAACTAAGTTTTCATTATTGTGCTCTATTTCTGTAGACATGTAGTTATTTCTTATATATAGTGCAACTTCACCTCTTTTATTTCATCTGTTTCTTTTAAATAATTTAAATCCCTCTAGCTGTGTATTCCATTTTTGAGTTTCATCCCACCAAGTTTCCATAATGGCAACAATATTATATCTGTCCTCATTTACTTGAATTTCTAATTCACCCTATTTATTCCTCATATTCTTGCATTGGCGTATAGACATTTGAGTCCATTTTGACTGACCCTGTTTTTACTTTCTACATAACCTGTTATGTACCTGAGTTCCCCTACTTCCTTACCACCTGTTTGATTAGTGCTGTTGTGGAGGAGGAATCCAAGCTGTAACAGCAGTTTGACATTGAAACCAATTGGCTTTCTTTTGCTAGATGTGTTGAGGCCAGCAAAGACAATTTTTTTTAAATACCTGCACTGAGTGAAGGTGAGACTCAATAAAAGGTCCCTTTGAATTCTATTGTTCTGTCCAGTTCTATTGCAAAATTCAATTCAATTCAATACTTTTCCTATCCATCTCTCAAAGAAAAGCCAAATTTGTAGTTTTTGAATGATAGCTTCACATTAGAAGACCTGCAGCATGAATTGTTGAGTTTTTGCCCCTAAAAGGAGAAATAAATAGCAAGAATTATGTGTACGGTAAAAACAATGAAACATTTTGTACAATCTTTTATGCAGGGATTTCATAGACCATAGCCCATTTCAACAGAAAGAGATGCTATCATAATTTGCTTGTCTTTCTATTATATGATTCTGGGGTTTTAACAACAGGCTGAATCCCTTTTGAATTAAGTATAGCATAAGTTGCAAGATACATTACAAACTGACATGTACATAAGCATTATCAAAATGCCTGAAAACAGGCTAGTTACAATAAATAGATATGGGCATAATATGATGAATACCTTATGATTTCTATTTGACTGAAGAGCAGGTAATTGTATTCACTTGAACAGAAAATAATCACATATCATAAATGTATATTATACAGTTATGAAAATATATCAATATTGAAAAGTATATAACTGCAGTACTTATACTTTCTAAAAAGATCCTGCATGTTCAAGCATATACTTACCCTCAGATAAGCAAATATTTATCTATTATCTATGTATCTATCTAATCATTTATACAATTGTTTGTATTCCACCTACTCACAAGTGGTTTGCTATATAAGAACATATAAACATTAAACACGTACAACAAATCAGAAAAGCTGGTTCTGTCTGCAAAGGCCTTAAAGAATTGTTTTATTTCTTAAATTGGGGAAGGGTTTCTTGGGCTGAGGGACAAGGTATTCCAGAGTGAAATATTGTGAGGAAAACTTGAAGCATGTGGGTTCTTCAGAGATTTATAGGGCATGAGCAAAGAGGATAAAAAATGCTTTTCTTACAATGTGTTCATATTTGGTGCTCTTTTTGCTTTTAGAATGTGGGCCTGGTGACAGTTACTACTACTCCACTGAACTGTGGCCCACGCTTAAGAGTTTTGCTTGAGCGCCCAGCAAATGAAAAACTGCTTCTGCTGCTGCCGGTTGGATACCCCAGTAAAGAGGCCACTGTGCCAAACTTGTCCAGAAAGCCACTGAATAACATTATGGTGGTTATATAACATGGAAGACTTTGGAATAGACTTTGGTATAAGAACCACTTGAAGAACATTTTTTCTCCTTGATTATTTCTGTAATTCTGTATTCAAATAAACGGAAGCGTTTTTGCATTTAAATGTGCAGGCTTCTTCAGCTGTCTCCAGGTACCTGAAAAGCTGTAATAAGGAGAATATAAGCAACTGAATATAATAGTGAACAACCAAAATGCAATTAGAATAATTGATGAGTATTATTGATTATTCCAAGGAAAAAATCCAGTGGGGTTTTAGTGACTTTACTCAACTGAGTTTATAATTATATTTACATTTAACTTAAATTTACTTTCTTAATATTTGAAAGCATTTGATTTGCTCTCTCTCTCTCTCTCTCTCTCTCTCTCTCTCTCTCTCTCTGTGTGTGTGTGTGTGTGTGTGTCTGTGTGTGTGTGTGTGTGTGAAGCTTGGGTCAAGCAACTGTTTTGATCCAGTGCAGAATAAGTTTTTTTTCTGTCTTTTTCCAATACAAACCTTCCAGTATCCACGATTTGGGTAGTTTGGTGGTGACCTCAGCAGATTCTCAGAGAGGTCAGATCTACCATTCATAGTATTTTGCACAGACCTCTACTTCTCTAAATAACAGTTTCAAGAGTATAATAACCCCTTTTATGGCAGTTAAATCAGGGGAAACAAGCAGATTTTAAGAGCTGTTTATTTATTCTAACTGCAAATCTAGCTGCAAAACTCAGCAAAACAAGACTTTTTTTTTTATTATGAAAAAAAAACCCTGACTCAGCTTATCAATATTTCTATATTAGAACCCTACACTTCTTTTCAAGGTCTTAAGCAAGTGTCCATCACTCTCTCTGCACTCATTTGATCTCTTTAAACTCTTGAGGGATTGAGATGATGCTCCACAGCTAAGAGGGAATGTGAATTTCAACCTGCCCTTTCTACCATTATACTGAATTGGAGCTTTTCTGGATTCCATCACACCCTCTTAGCAGCTATGCCAGTTTTTGACTGATCTGTTGCATTCCAGCTTTAACAGTCTGCTGTTAAATCTATCCAGCTTTTGAAGTTCCTGTACACTGTGTCAGAACAATATATTAAGCTGGAAATAATAAACAAGAAATGTTTTATATTTTAGGTAGTAATAGTAAGGGCAGATAGTGTATCACAAGACTCTTGGGTGGCCATCATGATAGATGAATGTAAGAACATTTTGCTTTAACTTTGTTGAAGATGGAAACATATTTAAGAAGCTGGCAAGTAGTACAATCATTCTCTCAGCAGTACCTAATTCCATTAATCCTATGCCACTTCCATGCCTGTTTTACTGTCTAAACATTTTGTTTAGTTCCAGAAGGTTGTTCTCCCTCTCAAACAGTCCCAGTGTAGTCTTTGCCTGTACAATGACTACCTCAAAGAATCCTTGAAGGTATCATTTAGTGAGATGTTAGAAACCCCATCCAACAGTACACTATCTTGCAGAATTATTATTTTAAGTATAATGGAAAAAGACAAAGGCTATTCCTTCAGTTTGATTAAAATATCACATCATAAGAACAGTGTCTGAATGTCAGTGCATTAAATAAAGGCCAGAGATTATAACTGCATAATTAACACAACTGATTGCTTCTAGTGGGTTTGCTTCCCTCATTCCAAGATAGTGGGATGGAAAAACAATTCATATCCACTTGTTAATTTATCCACTGTGCCAACTTTCCCTCAACCCTCATAATTTCCAAGCAACAGCACAGTTTGGGGTGAAGCGTCTGAGGCATTAATCCTGTGTGGGAAGGGAAGCCACTAGTGTATGAATATGCCCAATATATTGGGAATAATACAGAACCATTTTTTAAGACTGTAAGTATAAGCTCCGTATAATCTTTGGAGAAAAAGCAATTATTCTGTGATTTCTATAAGCAGACTTGACAGAAAAGCTCCTCAGGAGCCACACTGCTCAGTCACAGTAATCCTCTCTTGCTTGCTGAACTAGGGAAAATGCAAAAATGCTGCTCTAAGGCAGAACTGAGCTTTTATTATTCTTTTTTTTTTAAAAAAAAAAATCTCAAGCAGCAATAAGTCCAACATAATTTTATAATAAAACCAGATGGTAGTACAATATGGGCTGCTGAAGCTATAATAATAAAAGGCTTTCCTTCCCTAAGATCAATCATGTAAATCAGAAACACATCTACCATTCACAATGGTATTATGAGCAGGGTTTGGTTTTTTCCCCCTTTTGAATGCCTATTTTCAGTCTAAGAATTGAAATAGCAGTAATGGGCAGAGAGATCCTATGTCAGAGTCCCCAAAATGATGAATATCAACCACCAAGGGTCAATGAAACTATCCAAAGGGTTGATTATTATTGTTGTTGTTGTTGTTGTTGTTGTTGCTTTTACTATTATGAATTGTAGTGCTATTAGTTACAGTAGTATTTATTAAATTATTTTCAAATAATAAATATTTGGGGACAAATGAACAATTGAAGCTTCATGAACGGGTTCATAAGCTAGTGGGTTTTGAGACTCATGTCCTATGATTTTATTGGATTCCTTCCTTCCTTCCTTCCATGTGGGGAAGTATGGTTCAGCCACCACATCTTTTGGATTACTAGTTACTACCCCATGCACTTCCTGATGTTGGAATTACCGATCTGGGGAATAGCCAGCTGCTGAGGCCAGCAGTATTGATAAAAAAAATGAATTATTTTTTATAATTGTTTTGCTAAGGGTGGAGCCCAGTAGGGTCCTAGACCAAATAACGTACAGCAATTGAGAAGTTGTCTCAGGGCCAAGGGATTACAGCCTAATTGACTAATCCAGTTTAATCAAAAAGAATGAAATTTATTAAGCAGAGGAGTAGAAAATCTCATTGCATTCTTTCCTACATGTAATTGTAAAATCCACTTGAGCCAGAAGTTGCCCAATGCAATCGAATTCTAGAAGAATCAGGACAGACAAAAGGTTCTTTTTTTTAACACAACCTTTAATTAAATTTTGGAATTTACTACCTTGAGATGTGGTATTGGCTGTCGAGTTGACTGCTTTCAAAAAGGGATAGGCCAATTCATGGAAATGCTGCGGGTCAATGGCTATTGGCCTTGGTGAGAGTATAGTTGCCTCCAAAGGTCATCTGCTCAGAAACTGGTGAGCTTCCTTATGCAGTTGTTTGACTATTGTGAGAACAGATTGATGGGCTAGATCAGGGGTCTTCAAACTTGGCCCTTTTATGACTTGTGGACTTCAACTCCCAGAATTCCTCAGCGAGTGTTGCTGGGTGAGGAATTCTGGGAGTTGAAGTCCACAAATCATAAAAGGGCCAAGTTTGAAGACCCCTGGGCTAGATGGATCAGAGGTCTTATCCATCTATACTCCTTGGCTCTATTGAGATTTGAGATGTGGGTATGTAATTAAGTTACTGTGTTTATTGTTTCTCAAGTCCAAGTGGGAAAACTATGGATTCTGCTTGGAAAGATTTTTCACTAATCCTTTTTTCAGGGGTAAACCAGGAAGTTGCAGACTTGCCGGAAGGATTCAGGCCAGGGTAAGACATATTCTTTTGTTAAACTGGTCAGATGACGGGACCAGGGTGTCCTATCATCTTTAACATTTGTGTCTGTGTGGGTGTTAATACACGGAAAAGATTAATAAACCATTCAGAAATCTGTTGAAGGGTGATAGCATAGATGCCCTTACATTTATGACTTGATTAGCAGATATATTGTCATCTGACAAGATGAGAGCCACTTTGGTGTAGTGGATAGGGCACCAGGGTAAAAACTACTCCTACTTTAGACACAAAGTCAGATCACTCTTAGCCCTGGGAACCAGGCAGTGGCAAACCATTTCCGAAAAACCTTGCCAAGAAAATTGCAGGAATGTGTCCAAGCAGTTGCTAGGAATTTAAGCTGATTCAAAGGCACATACAAACACTTCCAACAAATGTTTCATGAATGGCCATTGATCTCCCCTTTTACAACTATGATGCATATACACTTGCAGTCCAGGATAATATTCCATGCCATTTATGAAATAAGCGGTGGTATGCAAAACCTTAGGCCAGTGTTTCTCAACCTTGGTAACTTTAAAACACCCGGATTTCAAGATTTCAAGCCTGCATTCTGGGGAATTCTGGGAGTTGAAGTCTAAAGAAATTTGCCAAGGTTAAGAACACTGCCCTAAGTCAATGCTAAATTAGTTTCCTTTTGGATGCTTTTTACCACAAATGTAACTATGATAAATTTTAAAACCACTAGATGGCATATTTGCTTTGCTTGAACTGCATATAATGCTTAGCACTGATCCCCCCACTTTTTTAGACCAGTTCT
This sequence comes from Protobothrops flavoviridis, assembly GCA_003402635.1. Taxonomy (NCBI): domain Eukaryota; kingdom Metazoa; phylum Chordata; class Lepidosauria; order Squamata; family Viperidae; genus Protobothrops; species Protobothrops flavoviridis. Next base: position 26,180 of record BFFQ01004347.1, read on the forward strand.
TATATAATCTCACACTAGAATTGGTCAAACACGTATGGAAAGTACTTAAGGAGAGAAATATTGATTACAAACTTATTGTTTGTGAGTGGCCAAATCAAATCCGGCCCATCAGTTAAGAATTGTTGCATCTTATCTTTTTGACTGCCATTTTTTGTTCCATCCAATCCTTTTGCAGGCGTTAAAAATACTAAGCTTCGTACTTTGTTTCTCACATTTGTTTAGAATAGTTTTTCTCAACTTTGGCCATTTTAAGATGTGTGGACTTCAACTCCCAGAATTCATCAGAATGCTGGCTAGGGAATTCTGGAAACTGAAATCCACACATCTTAAAGTTGCTGAGGTTGAGAAATACTTGTTTAGTGTAAGTCGCTTATTTTTGTTCCAACAAACATTAGAGCAGTGCTATAAGTATTCGGCTATTTAATTGGTAATTTAGCATAGCAAACATTTTCTATAAAAGAGTAAAAATTATCTCAAGTTTAGACCTGTACAGACATTGTTTGCTATTGCTTTCTTTCAAAATGCTGTTATTTACTTCCCAGTTTCCTTTTCAGTTCTGGACTTTCCTGGCATTTTTGCAACCCAATAATAAACAGGTATAACTCTATCATTTTCAGTCTCAGACAAGATTAGCTGGATGCTGCATCTCCTGAGACATAACCATAGTTTACATCAAGCATAATCGTTGTAAGGTGCACTTTACAATGTATAGTTCAAGTCATTGAGAACTGCTAGCATTACTTTTATCCGTGCATTCCTTAGGAAAATTGTAAACATTCCTTACATTTTCAAAATTTAAAATTTGGATGCATGTTCTATAAGTAATCCTCGATTTACAATCACAATAGGGACCAGAATTTTTGTTGCCAGACAAGACAATTTTACCATCTCGTTTGCCATTGTTAAGCAAATTACTGCAGTTATTAAGTGAATTATGCTGTTGTTAAGTGAATCCAACTCTTCCCCCCCCCATTGACTTTGCCTGTCAGAAGCCAGCTGGGAAAATTGCAAATAGTGATCACATCACCCCAGGAAGCTGCAACTATTGTAAATACCTGCTGGTTGTCAAGTGCCTGAATTTTGATGACTGTGGGGAATGCTGCAATGGGCATAAATGCAAGGACTAATTACAAATCACTTTTTTTTTAGTGCTGCTGTAACTTCAGTTACTAAATGAATATGGTAAACCAAGTACTTGTATTTTGTACCAGGATTTTGTATTCTTTATATGTGATCTCAACTCTGAGAAACAGAACATTGATCACCAAGATCTCACGGCTGTCTTCAGCACCTCTACCAGAAAAAGCAACGACAATACAGTGAACTTCCTCCTTAATTGGTTCCGGGAGGCGTGACAAGTACTAAAAAAGGATGAGTACCAAAGAAACCATGTGACATACTATGTGACTCTTTGTTTCGGCCAGGAAGGATTTCCTATCTGTCCCTTTTCCTATGTCAGTGACCTTCCCAGCACGGCCAACTTCCTGTCTACCCTCTGCCCTGTCCCCCCTTCCTTTTGCAGAGTGTTGAGTACCAAACATACAACGAGTGCCGGTACAACATTTTTGTGTCAAAATGTGTCGAATACCAAATTCAATGAGTTTTGAAGTAGTTGAGTAACAAGGTACCACTGTGCAAACTTATCATTTCAGGGTCAGAGATAGAAGTATACTGTACAATCCACTGTGAAATTTTATACCCACGACAAGACCTACAGAGGCGAGAGAGATATCACATAGAGGGAGGGCATGTATCTCTTCTGCTTTGCTTGAAAAAGGTATCTGGTCTAATCCCTGTCATTATGGTAAGGATAAAGTCTTTTGGGAATCAAACTCAACCCTGATGACTTCACAGATACAGTTATAGGATTTTCTTGGCAACAATACAAGAGTGTAATAGCACTGACTATTATTGCCTGACTATTCCAGGAAGTTTTAAAGTCTTACCAGGGTAGCATACAACTCTGGGATTTCTTGGTGGCCTCATACCGAAGAATTAATCAGGTCCAACCAGTGGTGGGATTCTGCCGGTTCGCACCACTTTGGCAGAACTGGTAGCTAATTTTTGGTTGCCCAAGCTCAGAACGGACTTCCGGAAGCGGCATCCACACAGAGAACCAGTTGTTCACATATCTGAATCCCACCCTGCATATTTCTTCAGGTCAGCCTTGGTGGCTCATCTAAAAATGTAGGGCTGAGAAAAGCCCCTCCTAACCTGAGATAAATACTCTTGGTGAATGCTCCTGAACATATTTTTTTTAAAAGGATCTAAATAAGATGTAGGCAGACTCAGGGCTGCAATAATTCCTTTACTACTTTATGAGAATGTCGTGCTTCCAATTTCCAAGTGCTGCAGAGACAGAGGCAAAATGAAGCATAAGTAGAGATCATTTGTCTACTAGACTTTGCAAGGCAGATTAAATGGCAGAAAATTACAGCACAGAATCCATCCATTTCTGCTCTAAAACAGACAAGAGCTGCCCTTTGTGTACTCTCCAAATTATACTCCTGTGAGTAAATTAGGAATAATATCATATGCTATTTCCTGAACGTAGCAGCATGAACCTTGGATGATGTTGAGGCCTGATAATAAGGATCATTATGTTCATTCTTTTGAAGAAAGGCGCCACAGCAAGTAACTGATGTCTGTAGTTAGTCCACAGCTATTATCTGCTACTATTTCGACTGCTGTCTTTAAACCATCAATCTTAAGAAGTTAATAGCTAATTCGGTGTTTATAGGTATGAGGGATAGACTGGCATAGTGAAGTTTTCTGAGGTGCTTGGCTTGGCTGAGGATGAAACAGTTCACAAAATGTTTCTTAGCTGCACAAGCCCCAGAGACAGTATGATCTCAGAAGATCTTTTTTTAATTCAAAAACGGGGTGGGAGTTTGGAGGGGCAGGAAACAGGGAAAGCCTACTGGAACAACCCCATTGCTGAGGAAGAAAACAGCATTCGTTTGTTTTTGAATCCTTAGGTTTCAGATGAACTAGCGTAATAAATTCCTCAACCCTTCTATGATTTCATGCTGAGTCTTCCTTGGATTTTCTAACTTTCTCCCTAATGGCTACACGGTATGAATTACACTGTTTGTAAACTCTGTTTTCTGAAGAAATAAACACAGATGATATAAACTGAGAGAAAACTGAACATCCCTTGTACAGTATTTGTGTGGGATATTTTCTTTTTATTTTCCTGAAATTTTGCAAACTCGTCTTCATTTCTTATAACAATACAAACCTGAGGTATAGCAAAATATAATAATAATGGATTGTAAAAGTCTATGTACCGGTTTTAATTTTTTTTCAATATCTCTGCATGTCTTCCTTCCTTCCTTCCTTCCTTCCTTCCTTCCTTCCTTCCTTCCTTCCTTCCTTCCTTCCTTCCTTCCTTCCTTCCTGGACAGGTTCATGCTATTTATTTTTTGTCAATAAAGAAACATTTTTTTGCATTTTTTAAAATTTCCAAGTCTACACTACTATATAAATTCTTATCCAAGGTCCAACTCTATTTAGGTTTCCAAATCAATGAACAATCTTTCTGACACAATTAGTTCTGGAAAATATGACAAACCCACTGAAGCTGTTTTGAAGGAGATTTATGTAAAAGCTGAGATGATCCATTCTGCCAGTATTGTTCATATCCCTGCTAAAGAGATGAATCATTAAATTTCATTTAAAAGCCCAGATTACATGACAGTATTAATAACAACGCATCATTAGCAGTAATAGGTAACCTATTATTAAAATACAGTGCCACTGTTACATAAACGCATATGGCAAAAGGCCATGAGGTATTACCCTATGGACTTTGGGATGGGTAATTAAGGAAAAGCTTTTCCAGAAAATAGAAATTGAAATAGAAAATTGAAATTGACATACGGTAATTATTTTTGGGGATGTTGCTACTGTGCTTGCAACATAGGGTTTCCCCTCCTGTTTTAAATCTCAGTGTAACTACTAGACCAGCTGAAAAAGATCTAAAAGAAAACTATTTCAGAGAAATATTTTGGCATGTTTTAAAATGTTTATGATAAGGATTTCCCTCAAATCAGGAAACATATGCTCAAACATGTACACACACCCTTGTTTTCTAAAATGAATTTTAAACATTGGTTCGAGTAACCATCTTTTATAGTATGAAGCTATAATATCACCAAATACAGATGATTCTTATGAGCAGGAATCTTAAAGCAAAAACTTTGAAAAGAAAGTAGTGAAGTAATCTATTTATACTATCTGCTCAGTCATACAGTACTTCCACCAATACAAATAATCAAATGAATAACTGTTTCAGGTTGAACACAATTATTTCCTTAAAGTGCTGTGTGACTTATACCATGTTGTAAAGCCAGAAGGAAGTTTAATCATTTAGGTTCCTTTCAGCTGATCTAGATGACTAATATGGAAGTGTCAGAATTTGTTTGATATAAATTATCGTCTTCCAGATATACTGCAAATAGAAACATTTTCAGAACAAGTGAATTGAATTTTGCTTATTTTAAAGTCAAGAGACATCTTGGTTCTAGAGAACTTTTTTTAAAAATTAGATCCATTGTTGGACAGTAACTTTATTAGGACCAACAAACTTAGGAACTGGGAAAGCTTTTGAATTTCAGAAGTTTTCATTGGCCTGAAAGGTACAAAAAACAGAAGAGGAATCCTAAACTTTCAAAAATTAAACCACTAAGTTCAGAAGCTTGTTACAATGATATCGATTGCTTGATTGCATCTTTTACATCTAGCATAATCTGGATGTCACAATTAATATTAAAGCCATTCTTGGCATGTTTACTAATGTCTCTGGAATATAGATCAGTTCCAGTTTGTAACACCTAAAGGCATGAACAACACATTGGAATGAATGTCCCATTTTGCTCATTTGACTTCTGATTTATAGATCATGGGCTGCACTGTACATAAATCCTCCTTGAAGGATGCAGCTTTTCCAATGGAGGTAATTATTATTAAATCTCTTTGGAAGAAAAAAAATGTACTGAATTCCTCAGGAATATGCAATTTTAGGCCAAACTCCAAATTTTCAAAGCTGGCTAAAATGATTGAGACAGTCATGGCACTGAATCTACTGACAGTCATGCAAAAAACAAGTTATCTAGACTCGTATTAATTCAGCTTCATTGCTGGCTGTGTGGTAAAGAGAAACGGAGAGGATGCATCCCTACTGTTTAATCAAGAGTCTTCAATAGATCATACATCCTCAGAGATTGCTTAGAGATGCCCTATGTCTTAGAAAGTAGCTCTTGCTAGAGAGCCATTACTTCAAAACCAGAAGCTGGTCTATGAGTTGATATGGAGGGAGTTGCTGCAGTGCTAATATAATGCAACTGTTTCTTGAAGGCAGGATAACACCTTCGTTAATTGATCCCAGTCCAGTGTGGAGGATCCTGCATCTATTTTTTTCCTGCTGAGCATCAAAAGTCATGTTTTCCAATTGTAATGACTTCAAGCAGCTCACTTGCTGAAGAAGAGGTTACTGAAATGTCCTTGGAAGAACTATGGAAGGTTGAGATTTCCTTAGGATAAATTAAAAAAAAAAAACATTTTAAGATGTTTTCTATAGTTTCTGAACATGACAGTCCAATGAACCTTTTTTAAACTCTATAAATCACAAATCTCAAATTACTACCTTCAGCTCTGAATTTAAAAAGCCTGCATGATGAACAATTGCTTTCTAAACACTGTGACAAAATCATACAGCTTGCAGAAAGGTGGATTTGCCTGACTGAAAGATATGGGTGGCTTTTAAAATTTCATCACCTTATCATTTTATAAAGCTAATGATTGCATTTAGTGAAGAATGTCATGTCAGTCATTTGCTTTCCTATTGTCATTAAACTGCTGATATGCCTTTCATCATGAAAGTAATGATCTATGAAGTGCAGAATTCCATGCTAGT
>BFFQ01004347.1:32182-50184 GCA_003402635.1 Protobothrops flavoviridis
CTTTCTTTCTTTCTTTCTTTCTTTCTTTCTTTCTTTCTTTCTTTTTCTTTCTTTCTCCTCTTCCTTTTTCTCTTCCTCCTCCATGACAAGGAATATATTTAACTCCTAAATTACTAAAAAATATGCCAGTATCAGGCCAATAGTTCTCTTTCTTCAGTCCTATTAATTCCCTCACTCCAAATATCTAGATTGGAAAGGCTGTTTTATTTTTCACTTGTACATTGAAACATCTTATTTTTGAAATGCAATAAAACTTCACTAGTTATTTTTGTGGAAAATAGCTCAAATTACTATTTAGTTCCATATTTTATTAGCTCACCTCAGCTCCAGTAGAATTTTAGCATGGTTCCTCAGATAGTTTCCTGGTCCAATAGCAAACAATCCACAGTTCAGTTGCTTTTTGGTATTAAGAAAAAATAAACTAACATTGCTGGTAGTAGATAGGCCACATCATATTATTGTTCTTGTTAATGAAATTCCACATGACTCCTTTTCTTTCCTACAGTAGTGGGAAGTTCAGAGGAACTCTTGCAAAAAAAAGCACATGTGTCAGGTTCCCAAAGAAATACATTGTTTGCCTATGCCTATTCCTGAGTCTGTAAACCAGGGGTGTCAAACTGCCGGCCCATGGGCCGGTTTCATTATACCGGAGCTGTGCCCACCCCATTGCCAGCAATGACAAAATAGTCCCAATACATCTCGCGACGTCATGTGACGTCACGAGTTTGACATGTCTGCTGTAAACCTTCTCTGGGGCTGCCATACTGCCATTATTGTGAACCCACACCACACCGGATTTCATTAAATGCACTTGTAATGTGAAGTGTTCATGTCTTTTTCCTTACCCAAAGAAGTCACGGAGCTGGATGAAACTGAAGTTGATCATAGGAGAAAAAAGTGTAACTTTTCCTTAGTCTGCTCTCTGTTGAAAATCACATGTCCACTAATGGCTGTGTTCTTTGTACTGAATAGCTTCTTTTCCTGACAATACCTTTGGCAGGAAAACAGCATTAGCAAAATGCTTTAAAGCATGGGTGTCAAACTCAATTGCATCATGTGATGTATCGTGATGTACCACAATGTTTTTTTGCTTTTGCAGAGCCGGGTAGCCTGTGTGTGATGGATCTGGCCCACAGGCCGCCAGTTTGACACCCCTGCTTTAAAGTCTACCTTTCCTGTTTCTCTTTCCTAGCACCTAGCTAACCTTGCCGATCTCAAAAGCTAAACAGGGTGAGCCCATCATTAGATGGCAAAGCACCAAGAAAATACTATAAACTAGACTGGAAAGTCAAAATAACATTCTAACAGAAAGCAGTGGCAAGCCATTTGCATACTGTTGTCAAGAAACTCAAACCTAGATCCATAAAATCACCAGGAGACAAGTTCAACTCAAGGAAGTTTTCATCTTTGTTTCCCATTGCAAAAAAAAAAAAAAGGCTATCAGTGGCTCCTTAAGTTGAAAACAGAAGCCCAGTTGAGACACTAGAAAATCTTGATTATTCTGGGGAAGTCCCATTTCCCCCTGATTTCACTCAAATGATGTTTATCTCCTGTAGACGTTTATTCATTCAATGGGAATGTCTGTAGGAGAAAGAATTTCACCAATACAGATTTATGGTGATTGGCTTCCTTGTGAGTCAGGATCCTACAAGTAGTTACTTGCATAGAAGCCAGTACTTGCTAAACTTTTCTCCTTCAAACATTAGTGATGAACACATTTTCAAATGTCATTTGAGCAACATTGGTCAAGAATGGGTGAGCACTCCAGATTTTATAACACCTGAGCCGAATGACCAGCTCAGAGCAAATTTTAGGGTTCTTTTTTAAATAACTAGCTGAAATATCTCATGCCTTTTTCATCGCCCATTAGACTAACCAGGTTGAGTTTTATTTGGAGCTGTCCTTAAAGAGTATTTAGAAACGATCACCCACTTGGTCCAAAAGCAGTGGCATGCATATTTTGGACTCCTGGAATTGGGAACATGTCACACCTGCCTTAATTGCTGTTTGGTTTCTGATCATCAAATTTAAGGTATTGATTTCAATCTATAAAGAAAGCCCTTAATGGCTTGGCATCAGATACCTATAGGAGGGTCTTCTCCTTTGAATGTTGGTCTAAGAAATTAGATCTACTAAAGAGAAACAATTACAAATTCCATACTTTCAGGAGAGCCAAAATAAGGAGCTTCTGCTTTCTGTAGCAACACTGACGCCATGGAACCACTTTGGAGGCCAGGCTAGCTCCCTCTTCTATGGTTTTTCAGAGATTTTTGAAGATTGAGCTGTTTCAAAGAGCCTTTCTATGATCTGATGTCATCATCTTAATTTTTGCTCTTGTGTTTTACTGTTGTAGTCTTGTATTTTTATTTTTGTGCCATGGATGTTTTAAATTGTATTTTTTTTCTGTGTAAGCCATCAAGATTCTGACTGCAGCAGTCAAGAAATAAATTTATTACATAGCAAAAGAAATTGTTCTTAATATAATGTATAGAATTGCCTTCAATCCAGTTTGATTTTATTTGGATCTTTTAACAAGCACAGTTAGGACTAAAATATTACCACACAAAGTTATACTCTCCACACTTTAACTTTAAGTCCTACTGAGTTTGAAAGACTGACAGCCAGGTAAATATCTAAAGACCTGCAACAAGTTGGATTATTTAAATCAAGGCTGACTGAGTTCTATTCAAGAAACAAAATAGGTATTTAGATAGACCTTTGATAATAAGACACTATACCTTCATCAACATCAAACACTCCCAAATCGAAGAAACATACCACTTACTTAACAACATATTCTCTGGGATCGAATTTATACATGAAGAGGAAACAGACAATAGACTACCATTCCTTGACATCGACATAAGAAGACTGGACAGTGGAGAACGGGAAACCCATTTCTACCGCAAACTTAAGCACACAGACCAAATCCTCAGTTTTGCAAGCACAAATAAAAGAAGCTGTGTCCAGACCTCTTCAGAAGGGCCAGGATACACTGCAGCACCGCAACACTAAGAAAAAGTAAAAGAGAAACAGCTGCTTGACGTCTTTCTCCCTAATGGCTATCCAAAAAACTTTGTATTCCAACATACAGCACCCAAACCACAACACACCACACAGCCAACCGCTATGCAAAAACTAACCCAACCATACCCAAAAGGGGTGACGGAAATGACAGCCAGGATTCTCCAACTCCTAGGAATAGCGATAGCCCACAGCCACAGTCCACCAGGAATTATCCAGAACCAAAGACAAGACACAGAAGGGTGAAAAAAACAACATAATCTACAAAATCAACTGTAACAATTGCAACCACTTCTACGTGGGACAAACATTTCATCAATTAAAAACCAGGATCCATGAACACCGGCTAGCAGTCAAATGCCATGATTCCAAATCCTTAATCTCTACCCACACTGATACCAAATAACACCAGTTCGATTGGAGCAACACAAAAATCATCGGCCATGCTACCACCCACCACACTTGATTTCATCAAAGGCTGGCCCTCCACAAGCAATTCCATCAACAGACACATCGACCTACAACCAGCCTACAAACCCCTCGGAATCCAAATCAACCGCACAGCCAACCAGAGACAGCACCCAATCCTCAACCAACTCACACAAGACCCCTCCCCCTCCCACCTGGAGTTCACCTCCCAATGACCATGACCTGATGTAATCTCCCTTCACAAAACCCATCACCAGCCTCTCACTGATGACTCACACCTGACCCACTGATGATTCATACCCTCCAATGACCTGAAGTAACCTCCCATCACAAGACCCATCACAAGCCTCTCTCTGCTGATTCACACCTGACCCATCACAAGACCCTCACTTGTCACGCTCACACCTGACCTATCACAAGACCCTCACTTGACACGCTCACCTGACATATCACAAGACCCTTACTTGTCATGCTCACACCTGACCCATCACAAGACCTTCACTTGACATGCTCACACCTGACCCATCACAAGACCGTCACTTGATACACCCACACCCGATCCATCACAAGACCCACTGACCATACGAAGCCCTTATAAATAGAAGAATGATGACACTGATATCCCCTAAACTCTGCTGAAGATGTTACCTAGTCTGCTAATGAACTGTTCAGAAACCAACCCACAAGCTTGGAGAACAAACCTTCACCCTCATCCTACACTAGAGCTACAGACTATTCACCACTATTACAAACATCTCTCTTGGTTGTAAGAATGGTTCTGCTGATTAGACATTTCTGGTATGTCTTTAGAAAGGATTGGGGCTCATCCCTGTTGTTTGCACATACATAAACAAAATGGAATTCAAAAAGGAATAATCTAATGGGTATTATAAAATAGCTCCCCTTTGATGCCTCAAGACCTGTAGCAGTGAGATCACAGATTTCTACAGATATGCCTTTTAAAACAGATCAATATATATAACTGATTACTGGTTTACTTTGGTATTTACAACTTTTGTGAAGCAAGGAAACTATTTTTTATATATATTAAAAATCTTATTTCCTTTCTCCATCGTTACTGAAACTGCATTAATGCCAGTGCTAAGGAAATGATTGCATTTCATGCAAAGCTAAAGTTGGTCTAAATTAAACCCACCTCATAAAATGTTCCAAAATAATTCATTCTTGTGTTATGATTCAAACAGAGCTTCACTGCCAAACTCATTTGTTGAATGGCAGAAACCTTGAGAGGATTTGGTATGAGTCCAGGAACATGAGATTTTGAATAAAACCTGAAACTTACTTGCTCTTATAAATTTTCCATTGCCTCGTCTATGATGAGGCAGAGTTCATCAAGGGGGTCCTGTTAACAGAAATCCCTCCTTTCCTGAGTACTACAGAATATTATATCCAGGAAGTGATGGGAGGGTGTCAACAGGAACTATTGTTTGTCAGATATATAAACAGACCGGGCTCACGTGCTAACCATGACTAAAGATGATTCCAAAGCAATCCTCTTGCGTGAGTCTAAAAATGATAGCATCAGACACTAGCTTTCAATCTCCCAGGAAATCTGTTTTGCCTCAGTCAAATTATGCTACTAATACTATGATCAAAGGCATGGTCGCATTATAATTTCACCTCCCAATAGCTCAATTTCAGAGTAAGAAAACCCCCTGGATTAAATATGGTTGCCACTTCTGACCCTACAAGTTTCACTAAACTGATCATTTTACCTCAGTACCATAATGCACATAAATTTAAAGGCAGCCCAGCCTATGACATTGGTACTGCAAAAGTTTAAATATCTATCAATAATTTAAAACGTTCTATTTATGTTCATTCATTATGGTTCTGCAGAGGTTTCATGGGCAATTATTTCTGCCAACAAAAATAATTATAAATGATTATTGATATAAAATAGAAAAGTAATCATCTGACTTGGGCACTGATTTTGGGATGTACTTTAAATATATGTTGTAACTTGTAGCATTTTGGCATTCAAGATGTGCACAAAATTGGGGTTCCCGTTCTCTGTACTTTACCCAAAGACTTGCACTTGATTTATTAAAGCATCGGGGGAATTGTTGGGTAAATTGACAGTTGGGGAATTGTTGGGTAAATTGACAGTGCTTTCAAGACGTCATTTTGTGCTAAAATGTATGGGATTAGGAAGTCTGTTGAGCACTCAAGACAACATGCCATATTATATTAACCTGTTATTTTTAACTGTACCGTCACTAACACCAGTAGAAACCCATGTAGACTGAAGCACATATGTACTGTAATTTTATGCAATTACTTATTATAGTAAGATAATCTTAGATGCTACAAGTTTTCAGGGATGCCAAAGTCTTGTATATTTCTCAAAGGCTAGATGTGAAATTAGCAAAAACTTTGAGTCATATGTTCAGGACATGGAAACAAGTGGGATTCAAGGAGGATGCAGAGATAGATGGCAAGGCAGATTGTTAGAGAACATTCAGTACAGCTTGTTTGCACAGAGGCTTACATTATGTGAGATTTCAGGTTTCACAGTGTCTCAGATTAGTTTCTCTAAGGCATTTTGTGCACAGCAATTCGATTACCAGTACATTTACACCTTGCAATCAGTTACACAGTAGTTACTCCTTACTCCCCCACTCCCCTTCTCTCTGCTTTTATTTTGTCTTTCTTTTTTGAAAAGCTAGCACCTTTGTTCAAAGTAGCCGGCAGATACAATAGTTGGGACAAGCAAGAAAACAGTCAGCCTTGTCCCCTGCTATTCACCAAGCTCTTCCACATTGATATAAATCAAGAGGGTGGGGGGTAGGAATGCAGCCCCAGCAAACATTGTTCAAAAGCTCAGAAGAGAGCAAGCATCTGGCCCATCCAATCTATGCCAAATTCAGAAAAACAAACCATGCATGAATTCTGATGAGAAGAACGAATTGCTGAGGATGGGGGAAGGGAAACGAGATGTCAAAGGTTATTCAACAAATGGACTGAATGGAGGGTGGGCAGGATAGAACAACAATATGATGATAGGAGGGGATTTAGGATTTTTTCCCCCCAGAGTTTTGTTTTTAATGTTAGAGCTGAGGGAACAACTGGGGTTTGGTGAAAGCAAGGCTGAAAGATAAATACTGTAACTGGACATATTGCATGAGTTGGAGAAAGAAGAATGGCATCAAAAACTGAAAGGTTCTAAGAATGATTTCAGAAGTGACGCCAAAAGGATTTTTGCTGTTTCTTGTTGTTTCTGCATCTGTGTGATATTAATGCAGGGTAGAATATCAAAGAGAGTAACCTAAAAATATCAAACGTTCCATGCCAATATAACTTACATACCGGTAGTCACATTATTGGCAACATAAATAGCACTTTCAACATGATATGGAAAGTGCAAACCACATCTTTGTACCTGAGTAAACAGGAATAATTTTACTCAGGTTCAAAGATGTTGGTTCCCAAGTTAACATACATACTTACATGAGTTGTGTTTGTACTGTTCCCCTGTAGATGATCAACCTTCGGAAACCACAAGGTTTTACTGGAACACTGGTCCTCTCCTTTTTGCTTTGACATGGATTAAAACTGCACTTCAAACTGATCACAACCAATTTCCGGCAATGACTTAAACCCAAGTAGATTGCCATTTGAGTTGCCTACTCAACTACTAAGTGTAAATCCCATGTAATGTAGGTCAAGCAAACAGAGATCCTCAGCCTTAATTAGAGCTGGCAAGAAAGAGCCATTTCATTTGCATTATTCTTCTCAGGCACTGGGTGGGTGAGCCAAGTGTGAATAGCATTCCTGCTTGATCACAGGGTTGCCCTGGCTGAAAAACTAATTCCAATTATTTTGTGAAATTCTAGTGTTGTCTCTTGTTGTTGTCATCCCAGACAGCGGTACTCCAAATATTTCCACATTTTCAACATTTGTTCAAGATTTTGTGGCATTATGCCTGATTTCTGTCCTCAAAGGTTCACACATGATACGCTTCAGTTCTGCTTTCATAAGACCAATGGTGAATGTGTTATGTTTAAAAAAAACATCCTGTGCCTGCTTGGCTGTCTTTATAACAGAGGTGCACAACATTATACTGAAGAGAGGGTCATATTCAACTTTTGAGATATATTGGGGGGGTGGGGTGGAAGGAGGGGCATTCTCCAAAAATGTAGGTGAAACTAGAACATTTTGGATAAGGTCACCATTGCATTTTTATGCAATCAGTTGCACAAAATTAAAAATTAAAACGCACTGTTTAGGAGACACACTGGGGACTACACTTGGGCAGTTGGCCAACTGCAGCCTCCAAATTGCCTGACTGAAATCCACAGAGACTCTCCTAAAGTCAACCCTACTTATGTTGAAGCAGCCAAGGTTGAGAAACACTGCTGTAGACAGATTGAACTCAAACAATTAAATTTTACTATTCAGAATATTTGGTCTCTTTGTCCACAAACAGCTGATACCACTCAAACTCTGAATAGCTGTGGCATTCTCAATCTTTTGAACCAGCTTTGGGCTGATTGGCTGCGAATTCTGGCAGAAGCCCAGCACACTGGGAGGTTCCAGGTTGGGGAAGGCCAACTCATTTGTGTTTCCAATTTTTGCTAAGGAATTCCTGCAGCCAGGTCTACCATGAAAGTAGATAAAGTGTAATAGATAAAGGCCCTGGGCTAGGAACAGAGACAGTGAGTTCTAATCCTGCCATGGGCATGAAACCAGCTGGGCCAGTCCTTCGCTCTCAGCCCTTGGAAGGAAGCAAGGACAAACCATTTCTGAAAAAGTTGCCAAGAAAACTGCAGGGGTGGGGTGGGGGAAGACTGATTCAAAAGTGCCCGAAACAGAAAGCTTGCTATACAGCCCATTGCTTTCCTTGATCAACTTTGCTACCCTTTTCTAACCCTCCCCTCTCTCCCTCACCTCCAATCAAAGCAACCTACTATTTGCTTTTGTCCTGTCTTATTCATGTCATGGCTATGCTTTGGATTCATTCCTTGGTACTGTCATTCTCTTTCAGTCTCATTTTTCCAGCCTGTAAACTAGGAGCAATAATGACCTGTTTCACGGAGCTATTGCGAGGATTAAAGGGATTAGAAGCAGGCAACATTCTTTAAAATCCTTTGGCAGTGAATGAATCTGTTTCTTTGGAATCACGTGTTCCTTAAGGATATGATCAGGGCTGATAACCTTGGGAGTCTCACTGTTTTGCCAAGTAGAGAAAAGATCCTCCCTCCACTGGTGTCTGCATAGTACAGTTGTTTTTGAAGGACAATAGCTAACAGCTCTTCCAAGTGTTTGGAATGTAAGTTTTATATATGCATCTGCTGAAGGAGAGGACAGTTTCCTCACAGTTGAAAAGTCTAGTGCTGGGGGACACATTATAGTGTAAAAGGTGCAAAAATGTTCATGGATCCCCTTAGTGCCTGTCAAGTTCTGTGTCCCACTAATTTTATTTTAAAAAAAAATTAAATCCTTTCATTAAAATTGGCAAACTGGTAAAACTACTAGTCTTCAGAATCATCTTTATTTACAAAAATAATGTACACATTTTTAGCACATGTAAGAAAGTATAGGCATCCATGTGGTTTATACTAATGCTAAGTAGAATATCATGAGAGTGACCTACTAGTCTTCAGAATCATCTTTATTTACAAAAATAATGTACACATTTTTAGCACATGTAAGAAAGTATAGGCATCCCTCTGGTTTATACTAATGCTAAGTAGAATATCACGAGATTAACCTAAAAAAATGAAACATTCTAGGCCACATATGTTGCTATGCTATGTTTGGCCTGCCAGCCTAGAAAAAGGACAAAGTTAGAAAGATCCATTCTATAAAAAGGAAGTTGAAGGAGAAGGGGATCCATTCTATAAAAAGGAAGTTGAAGGAGATCATTACAATAAATGAGTGCTTATATCCCAATGGAAGCCAACTTTTGAATGGGCAAACTTGCTATTAACTTATTTAATTATTTAACTATTAACTGAGTTATTAACAAGCTGCCACAATTTCGGAAATGTACATGACTTTCAAAAAAGTCAAGGACCACCACCTTAGGGTTAGGAATATTGAATGAGTACTGTTGCAATTCTAATATAGCCAGTATGCTTGCTAGGTTTACATAGTTGGTTATAATTTTATCCTCATAAAGACACCCTCAGTTTTAAGTGCTCTCTCCTTGAAAATCATCTTTGTTATCCATTCTGTCTTGGATTTCCCACTGACTTGAGAACAGGGAGCGTGAAGAAAAATGTTCCTTTTTGAAAGACTATCAGGCTAGATTGGAAGAAGCTCTTTCGAAAAGTAAATCTGCATTTCCCTTAGTTTATCTAGAGCTGTTCCTGTTTTCCTATTGTTTCCTGTGGTAAAATCAGATATCTTTTCATATCTGAATAGATGCATTCAGGGAGAGAACATGTGTTTATGTAACACACTTCCTGTCCTGCTGTTGCTGTTTTGCATGCTTCAAAAGCAGTCTCAGGATATGTCTTTTCCAGTTCTTCCAGCAAGTCTTTCATTTGGAGTCCTTGAATCACTCACAATAATAAATAACTCCATCAATCTTGGAGCCATTAGGAATAACTGGACTAAAGTCTTGTATTTTTCTTTCTATACAAGGGGTGCAGAAAATCTACCATTGTGACAAATGATTAATAGGGATGGACAAAACCCCAGCTATTGAGAAAAGTCAAGACTCAGAGTAAGGAATATTACCGAAATGTTATTATTCTCAAACTAAATCATTTAGGACCAGATACTCCAGAAGACTTCCTATAGCAGAGCTTCCTCAACTTTTGTCATTGCATCTTCCTTTAATATAATCTTAATGTAATCTTAATCTTCTCCACACCTTCCTGGATTCTCTCTGTACATCCCTAGGAGTTATCTCACCTATAAGCTGTATGTAATTGCCTGAGCTTCAGGATGACATATGACATTTACTTATTCTGCATTCTAGTTCTTTGTATAATGTGTCTGAACAAGCCTGCTGGTAAATTGTGAGTGAGTTGTTCTATCTAGAGAAGGCTCTAATGCTGGAAAGATAAAGGAAAGAGAAGAAGACATTTGGATTGGACGGATGGTGATTAGAGTTATAGTGGCAATGAGTTCACTGTTGGGATCCCTGAAAGGAGAGGATAGGGAGAGATCATCATGGAGAAAATTCATCTATACATCTCTAGAAATTGAAAATGACTTGATGGCACATAATCAATCAGTCAGTCAATCATCTATTATTTTCTTGGTTATTGATGGTATTTTTATGATTCTTTTCCAGCAACAAAAATGTCAGTATTCTTTCTATCCTATTTTTGCTTCCATAAAGGAAGCATAGATTTGTCACAGACAAAACCATTTTCTCCATGATTCTGATCTTTGTACTTCTAGACACATCCCAGCATCTGAATATGGTCTTCATGGCTACTTTACTAAATCCTGCTCTGTGGCATACTTCTTCACTGCTGATTCAGTTAGTGTTGATTGATTATAGTAAAAAACCAAAGCTATCTTCATTGTCAGTTCTAAGGCTGGTTGCTATATTGTTGTTATTAGTTTGCTCTTCTTTAGATTTAAACCTAGTCCCGTTCTTCCATTGTGCTTTTTGACTTTGATTACTAGAGTTGGCAAATCATTTATATCCTCAGCTATCACAGTAGTGTCATTAGCATAACATTGGTTATTCTTTCTCCAATTTTAAAACCACACTCATCTTCTTCCAACCCAGCTTCCATCAATAAACAAGCAAGCAAACATTCTTTATAAATGTTCAATACATAAAAGAAAAGTATGCAGCTTCTCTCAGTCCTTTCTAATCATTCACCATGGTCTGTCTGTATTGTGGTTTTCTGGCCTGTATAATATGTTTTGCATGACTATTGTGGTCACGCAAAACATATTATACAGGCCAGAAAACCATAATACAGACAGAATATGTTCTGAGATTCCCATTTTTCTAAGCCCTTCCACAGTGCCAGATCCATTAAGTAGAGCAGACCAAGGATCAATTCCAAGGAAGGTTAAGATTACATTTATGGAGAGTGGCTACAATAACAGAACCTTGCAAGTATGTGGGCTGTGCCTCCTCTCCTTCCTGTGTCCATGTGAATTAAGAAGGTGACTGTCTCAGCCACACCTTTTTGCTTATTTTGGACTTAAGCCATGTTTTTCTCCTTGTCAAAATTCAGTAGTGTGCTGGCCAAAGGATATCTGAAGACTTCTGTTAGATAATTTTCCATTAGTATGCTTCTCTTTAAGGCCAGTGACACTTCAATACGATCAATTTAATGGAGTAAAATGCCTACATCTAAACATGTCGCCTTAAATATAACATATCCATATATAACCACTAATATATTCCTATCCTGTCTTTCCTTGTCAGCCTTTTCTGTCCTCCTTTCCAGTCCTTGGTCTCCTGGCAAAAAGTCAAACAGCTGTTGCTTTATATTTTGTTCCTAGGATAGTATTTATTGAAGCTCCAATCAGGCTCAGCAACTCTTTTTTCACCAGCTGCTATTTTAAACTGAAATATACTGGATGTAATTTGACATCCAAAATTGTTTGATAGCCACTGAGATAAATATTCAAAGCAGCTATACCCATCTCATTTCACTCACTGTACATCTAAGGAGGAGTTATCACTGGCTGAAGGTCTCTGAGAGAGATGTAATGTGTATGGTACAATACATGGCTGTTTCCAATGTAGTAGTATAGATTTGTATATAGAATCAGCCTATGCATAAATCCAAAGGAAAATTAAGCATATATTATTGTCTGTCAAAATAGCTCTCACCATGTCAATCATACTGTATGCACATGTCTCAGGAATCTATTGCCAATTTTATTTTTTCCCAAAACATAGCAGGTATATATGAAATGTTCAGAGGATGATAGTGTGGCATAGAAACACATACCCCCTGCTCAAGACAGGACACTTTATACCATCCTGATCAAATGGTTGTCCAGTCTATTTTTAAAAACTTCCATTGATGGAGCACCCACAACTCCTGGAGGCAAGTTTTTCCATTGATTGATTGTTCTCATTGTCAGGAATTTTCTCCTTAGTTCTAGTCGGATCTCTTTTTAACAAGCTTCCTCCCATTATTTCTTCCAGTGCTTTGAAGAAGAAGTCAATCCCTCTTCTCCGTGACAGGCCCTCAAGTATAGCTGTCACATCACCCCTTATCCTTTTCTTTGATAGGCTAGATATACCTAGCTCTCTCAACCATTCATCCTACAATTTAGCCTCCAGACTCCTTATTATATTTGTTGCTCTTCTCTGCACACTTTCTAGGGTCTCGGCTTCTTTTTTGTATCATGGTGACGAGAACTGGACAAAGTATTCCAAGTGAGGCCTCACTAGTGCAGTATAAAGCTATATTATAACTTCTTGTGATCTTGTTGCTATCCCTCTGTTGATGCAGCCTAGGACTGCATTAGCGTTTGTGGCAGCTGCACCACCTTGGTGGCTCATATTTAAGTGGTGGTCCACTAGGACTCCTAGATCCTTCTTACAGTTACTACTGTTGAGTCAGGTACTGCCTATTCTATATTTGTGCATTTTGTTTTTCCTGCCTAAGTCAAGTACTTTACTTTTGTTACTTTTGTTACCATTGAACTGCATCTTGTTTGATAAGGTCCAATGCTCAAGTCTGTCAAGATCTATCTGAATCTTGAGTCCATCATCCAAAGTTTTAGCAATTCTCCCCAGCTTAGTGACATCTGCAAATTTGATGACTTCCCCTTCTAATCCTGTGTCTGGATCATTTATGAAGATATTGAAGAGAACAGGGCCTAAACAGAACCTTGAGGCACCTCACTGCATGCTTCCCTCCTTGTGTGTGGCTGGTCAGCCAACAGTGAATCCATTTGGTGGTGGTAGTGTCTATGCCACATTGTTCTATCTTATAAAGAAGTAGGCTATGGTCTACTTTGTTAAATGCGGGGCTTTTTTTGTCATAGAATGCACGGAACGGCATTCCGGCACCTTTTTTTGAATGGAAGAACCGGTTCCTTCTAAGCTGCCAGTGCGAGTACAGGTATGGCTGCAGAGCGATTTTGCGGACCCCCAGCAGCCTGATCTGGGCTCCGGAGACCTGGAAAAGGTCTCTGCCGCCCGGATCCATGGCTGCACAGCAATTTCGTGCCCCCCCTCCACAGCAGATCTGGGCTCCGGAGGTCTTTTCCAGGTTCTCCGGAGCATGGATCAGGCCACTAGGGGTCTGCAAAATTACTCTGCAGCCATACCTGTACTCGGTTTCTTCTCTCCCCCCTCCAGCTCTGTAAAGGGCTTTCGACTGGAGCCGGAGCTGTGCGTAAGTTCCGGCACTTTTTTTTTTTTTTTTTNTTTTTTTTTTTACAAAAAAAGCACTGGTTAAATGCTTTATTGAAGTCCAAGATTACTGTGCCCTGATGTACTAATTTAGTCACTTTATCAACAAAGGCAATAAGATTTGTCTGGCATGATCCTTTTTTAAGAAACCCATGCTGGCTTCTAGTAATCGCCTTGCTTGTTTCTAGGTGCTCACAAACCCACTGCTTGATTATCTTTTCCAGGATTTTCAAAGATATTGATGTCAAGCTAATTAGTCTATAATTTCCTGGATTCATTTTTTAAAATCACTGATTAGTCTAAGGTTGTATTATGTATAATACACTGAATGACAAACTTGTCAATTACATTTTAGTCGAGGATATTGACCTAAAAGAAGGTCAAGATCTGCTTATTCTTATTCTGAAGTGCAGCACTTGGGATAACATATCACGTTAACTTTAAGAAGGCAGATTCCTCCAATAAAAAATAGTAAAAAAATGGAATCAATTACCCAGAAAGGCATTTTTTACTGGATGTGATCAAGTAGAGGCTAGCCAGCTAATTTTCTGGGGCATTTAATTTTTGATTCTTTCATTAATTAGGAGCATAGAACTTGGTGGCCTAAGTGGTCCTTTCCAATTCTCTATTTCCATGAGACTTTGCTTTCCAGATCCAATTTTGTGATTCGTTTTTGATTTAGTATGTCATATAAGCCCAGAAAATGTGATTAATTGAGTTGCTAAATAATGCTAAGTATGTCCTATAAATGGCTTAAAAGTGGAAATGCATTGTCAATTTGTGTTGGATTGATGAGTCAAAATGAATCTGGAGCCAGGACAGGGTTGGTTTTATAAGATCAGATGGAACTGTGGATGTTTTGCATTACTTGTGCACTGTTGCCGTATTATCCATGTGTCACAGTGAAAAGGCCTACAATATTCTTCATTACTAAGCCACCACAGTAGATCAGAGCTAAAGCACTTGATTTCTGCTATCAAAATCCTATTTTATCCATTGCTGTTCTAAATGCCGCAATGTATTTGTAGTAGTTGTGGGTGATCTCTGGGACTTCATCCTACTCTGTTTAATTATAGGAAAATGGAATTTAAAATATGGATTTACAATTTTGTTACGCCCCGTAGATATAAAGAGCTGTTCACAACTCTCTTGAGGTTCTGTAAATACTGATTCCATCTCTGCAGCACACTCTAACCATGAAAACTGTAGCCCATGTATGTGAGCAACAAATCTATTTTAGAATTATCTGACTCAGAAACTATGGCTATTCCATGCCATTGTTTAACAGATGTGGTGTCATGCAACCCCTAAAGAGAGGTTTCAGATCCTGTTGCCAGATGACCCTTGAGACCATGTGCATTTTGGAGGAATGAGCTGGAGATTGGCCTGCCTTTGCAAGCAAGCTAATGCAAAACACCCTCAGCTTGAACGCTTTCATGTCAGCTCCAGATGATTGCAAAGAGAGCTCATGCCGTCTTTCTGCTTTGCTTCAGGTGAAGGAGCAGAGGAACTGTTGCTGTTGGAAAGAGAGACTTCCCAGCAGGTTTTGGTTCATGGTTCTGCATTATGACGCCAGGAAATCATGCAGTTTGGCATCAGGATACTTCACTTTCTCCCTCAGTAAGATCAATGAAATATGTACTTGGCTTCATCAAAGTCTAAATAAGCGAAAGCAGCCTAATAGAGGTTAATGTCATGCTTCTTCTCTTAAGTTGAATAAGCATTAATAATCCAAACTGGCCCAGTTGGGTTTAAAAAGTCATTACAGGTAGTCTTTGACTTACCATCGTAATGGAGCCTGCCAATTACGGTCATATTTATTTATTATTTAAATTTATATACCGCCCTATCTCCCTTATAGGACTCAGGGCGGTGAACATGCGATAATAAAAATCACAATAAATATTAAATAAAAAGCCTGCTCTAAAATACCCCCTATAAAACCCCTACCAAAACACAATCAAAACTACGCCAGGCCGGCCGCATGGAATAGATGGGTTTTCAAGGCTCGGCGAAAGAGGCGCAGGTCCGCAGTTGTACGTAGGTCGGGGGGTAGGTCATTCCAGAGGGCAGGAGCTGCCACAGAGAAGGCTCTCCCCCTGGGGGTCGCCAGCCGGCATTGACTGGCCGACGGCACCCTAAGGAGGCCCTCTCTGTGGGAGCGGACTGGTTGAAGGGAGGTATTTGGTAGGAGGCGGTCTTGCAAATACCTAGGTCCATTGCCATGGATGGTGGTAAAGTGGATCATCACACAACTCTGAATTTATGATGATGATTATTTTTTTGCAGCAGTCATTAAGCCAACGCCATGGTGAATTAAATGTACTCATTGTTCTGTGTGATTTTGCCGAAAAACAGAAGTAAATACCAGTTTTCGGGCAAAAGTGTCCTAAATATTGGCCACATAACCTCAGGATGCTGCAAACAGCCATACATGTGGGCTGGTTGTGAGCACCTGAAATGCAGTCATGCGACTATAAGGGTGGTGACTTGTGGAAAATTAGGCTTGCAAATTTTAGGTAGGTTTCCAAGCTAAGCAGGGCAACTTCAGTCATCTCCATTTCCAACGAGGCCCACAAATGGACTTATTCTGATGTTCTAGTTCAGACATGTCAAACACAAGGCCCAGGGGCCGGATGTGGCCCGCGAAGTGGTTTCATGTGGCCCGCGAAGCCATCCTGGAAACAGTGAGAGAATGGCCCCGGCTGCCTTGGCCCTGGCCCAGGCCAGCCGGGAGCCAATGTACAATTTTGTGGTGGCCATCTTGGCACATGCCCCGGTGGACCATGCCTTTGCACTTGCCCCCGTCCCACCCCCTTCTGCCAAAGACTCTCAGATCTGTCCCACTCCTGCCCAAGCCCCCATAGGCACCCTTGACGTGAATGATGTAGAACTGGCCACGCCCACCCAGTCGGCCACACCCACTCCATCCACGCCCACCCAGTAGGCTGCATCCACTCTGGCCACACTCACCTGGTCCCCCCAGGGCAAACCACAATGCTGATGCGGCCCTCAGTGAAATTGAGTTTGACACCCCTGTTCTAGTTAGAACAGCATTTCTCAATCTCAGCAAGTTTAAGTTGTCTACTGTAGACTTCGGCTCCCAGAGTTTTGGGAGCTAAAGAACATACATCTTAAACTTGGTGAGACTGAGAAACACTGTTCTAGGGAAAGTTCTTTCTTTCTTTCTTTATTAAATTTGTACACTGCCCATCTTGTTGTTTGGGGTGACTCTTGATGGCTAATGCAGCTGTCTGGGATGACAGTGGAGCTCACTAACAATCAGGAGGTCCCCAAATTTGTTGCTGAAATCACAATGGTTAAAATCCTATAAAATATGTAGTATCTTTAGTGCGAATGTGTTCTAGAAATTGCGATGGGACTTAAGGATGGAAAGGCTTCCACTTTTGTATGTGATTACAGAATCACTGCTTAGTTTGGACTCCAGAACAGCAATGCTCGTTGTTTTATTCCTCTGGGTAAGGAGTCCTGTGACTGGCTTTTCAGGTGAGAAATCGTTTTGATGATCATAAATGTTTTCAAATTGTTTTCATTCTTTCTGGGTGTGCTCTGGCTTCCTTTGCTGCAATTATCTCTTATGACTGCCCAGACGTCTAATGGGGATGGAAGAGAACATCTCTTCCAGACATCCATTGCTGACTAAATCCAGCACGGCCCAGTCAACCACACTAAAATCCAACAGATGTTTCTGCTTTTCCCTTCTTTTGGCTAGTGAAAATGTGCCACATCCATTCCAAATTAGCATCCCTTTCTTCTGGAAAAAAAAAGTTCAGATTGCATAACCTTTTTTTCTGAAAATGATTCAGTTTACTGGATTTAATTAAAAACAGTAATCTGAGATTTATACATTCTTGATTTGGGCTAAACAACTTTACAGCCTATGAATTATTGGAATCTAGATCTAACACAGATAATTACTCAAACTTGGCTCTGGTAGCATGTTATGCATCTTATACTGAACCAAAATATCAGCTGTTATCCAAGAATGGTTTTGATGATTTGTAAAGTTGAATCTCTTTTGTTCATTGGTTCTTTGGAGGTCCTATGAATCTACGTGCTCTTCTATGGGAGAGATAAATGAAAAGCAATCCCTAAAATTGCTTTGCTCATTGAGGAATATATAACATTATATATATATATATATATATATATATATATATATATATATATATATATATATATATATATATATATATATATATATATA
>BFFQ01004347.1:55495-72194 GCA_003402635.1 Protobothrops flavoviridis
TCTTTGAAAAATATAGTTCAGTGGTTCTGAGATCACATCCGCCAGCTCCTTAAGAACCCTGGGGTGTAATCCATCTGGTCCTGGTGATTTGAACTCATCTAGGCTGGACAGGTGTTCACTTACCATTTTCTTGCCTATCTTAACTTGTATCTCTATTTTGTTTTTTATGTCAACATAAGATACATTATGACATAAAAATAACTTTATAATTTATTTGAATATTTAGCATATTTAGCAGTCACAGCTATTGGAAATCCCTCACTGATCTTGAAAAATCTAAGCAGGATTGGACCTGATCAGTCCAACAGGTAATATATGCATGTAGCTATCAGAATCACAGTTGACTTGACAGAGGCTTTCTCTTTATCCATGGTTTAATAAAAAATCTTCTGTGAATGTTTTCCAGCATGGTTGCTGGGACCTGGAATAAGAGAATCAGCAAAGTATACTGAGTGAATCACACTCGGGGCTTTAAGCAATCATAATACATTTCTGTTTACCCAGCTCAAAGATGCAGAACTAAAGAGAAATGTATGCTGAAGGGTGAAATGCAAGGATGTTTCATGAGGGCGTTCCTCGGCCATAAATCTTGGACATGAGGCTAGCAGGACAGATTATCTCTTCACAACTAGATGAGTTCATGGAGATCAGCTATTTCCTTGGAAGATAACTGAGCACCTGGCAAAATCACTCCAATTAAAACAGGCAATTAAAACAACCAATGTAAACTTATCTCTGAATTTCTTACTCTTGTTATGGAATGATCTAGATAATGAATTGATGCTTAATTTTAAAAAGGCAATGCTGGGAAAAATTTGGGCGGTAGAAATGGCGAGAAGACACTATCTCCTAGTCTCATAATAATATTGAATTGTTTTCAATTATAGCATGTTTTTAATATTGCTCATATTATGGCTTGCTTTTTATTGTACGGCACCCTGAGTCATGTTGCGAGATGGATGGCTATATGAATATGATGGATGAATGAATAAATAAATGTTTTCAACATTTTGAGGACATTTAGATTGGCAACTTTTGTTTCTCCTTTTCTTTTATATAGCTGTATTGAAATTAACCAGGGCTTCAGGTTAATCTTACATTGATGGGAGACAGAAGATTTTACTTGACCTTACTTTTTTAAGCTTTGATAGTTAACATTTGCTTTCCTGTCTGTTGATGATATGAAGTAGCATTACAGTATTGCTATCTTTAAAAATTGTACACACTTATTACTTCTTTTATTCTTAACTGTTATTTTGACAGTAAACAATTTTCCAACCTGTTGGGAGAGAAATCTGCGATGCCTAAGCCATCTTCTGCTAAGAAGATGAACTAGACAAATGTCTGCATCGTTGTTTTGATAAGAAAGTCAACAGGTTCATACAACAAAGAACAAAAAAAGTTCTGTGAATACAGGCAATCCTTGACTTATGACCACTGAGGCCAGAATTTCAGTTGCTAAGCAAGGCAATTGGTAAGTGAGTCATGCCCACTTTTATGACCTTTTTGCCATGGTTTTTAAGTGAATGACTGCAGTTAAGGGAATCAGGAGGTGATTAAGTGAACCTGGCTTGACTTTGCTTGTTGGAAGATGAGTGGGAAGGTTGCAAATGGGAATCACGTGACCCAGGATGCTACAGCTATGGTAAATACATGCCGATTGCCAAAGCGCCCAAATTCTGATTACATGATAGCGGGGATGCTGTGGTGGTTGTAAGTATGAAGAAAGATTGTAAGTCATTTATTTTAGTGCTGTTGCAACTTCTGCAGGTTTTTTTTTGTTATTTATATTACTATGCTTTGATTATTTATTTATTGTGCTTTGATTAGTATAATTCCTTTGGTTGTTACAAACTTCAGTAAAGTTTTTTGTTTGTTGACTGAATTAAATCTTGTCAACCTGACTGCTTTAAAGCCATGCTGTTTAGGAACAGTGTATAAAGACGTGCAAAGTTGAATGTACCCTGAAGAATGGTTAAGAATCAGGTGATTTCTTTCACGTAACTTGGTAAGGGTCTGGGCTGTCAGTTTCTGATAATGTCATCAGAGGCGGGTCAGTGATGTAGCCTTTATGAGAACAGCTCTTTCTAACCTAATTAATAAAGAAAGCCCATCCTATAGAATGCTCTCTAATTCACAATACAGGAAAGCAGGACAAAGTCCTGGAAGAAATTTTTTCCTTTTTTCCTTGAAATTTCTTTTATCTGAAATGGGAACATTTTTCTTAAAGATTGGAATAGCCATCAGCATGTGCCGATTCCATTTACTAAATAAATGAATTAGAAAACAAAAGGGGACATGATGAAAGATTGAATGATTTGTCCAGAACTTTGAAGTTCAAAAGTGTATTTTAATTCAAAGTTTAATTCAAACCATATATTATACAGTTCATGAAGCAACTGAAAGTAAGCCATCCAAGAGAGTTTATCCTTCTTTCAGCCATACCAAAAGGCTGACATAAATTCTGCATATTGTGCTGATAAACTATTCCATATTCTTTACAAAGGCCAGATATGTTATTGATGAAATCAATCCTTTGTTTTGAACGTGTCCCAGCATGACACTTTCATTGCAGTGTTTAGTTCGTGGGAGAAAGATTATCCCTGCCTGATTATTTTATTGAAATTTATAAGGCTCACTCCATCCTTCCTTATATATTAATGCCAAAAATTATTAAAACTGAATGAACTATACCCCAAATACCTGTTGTACCTATATTGTGTTATTATCTTAAAGAGAGCAATCACTGTTTTTTTTAGATATATGCTAGATTAAATCAGTTAAACAAGCAGCAGCATTTTGAAAAATGATCAGATAATTTTGCCAGCAATATGTCAAAAAGGTTAAGTGCTTTGCAGGACATGTAAAAAAATACCATTAACAACTCAGTACTGGATATTGTTGCCTGTTATTTCATTTCATTTCAAATGGAGTTTCCAAGTAGAGACACTCTTAGTTTTAAACTTGTGTTTGAGAGTACTGTAACTGTAAATGCAATTGAAAAATAGAAATGGAATAGTTCCTCCCATATCTTCACTGAAGATAATTTCCTATTTAAGATAGACAAGGGACTCAAGAGCACTGTGAATTCTGTTCAATTAGACAGACATAAGAGACACAAAGATTGATTGAGGAATGTTTGTGCTTCCCTTGTCAATTATTACTGTCAGATGAAGTCTGTTATTAAACGAGAGTGTCTATTCCCTTATAGCTATCTTTAAAGCTTTATTTTTACTGTGTTATTATTTTGAGCTGTTTCTGTCTACTAATTAAACTTTCAGTTTAAGGCTTTAGCAAAACTCTTTTTGTAGGGCCTGCAAGATTTAAAGGAATTATACTTTAGCAGTACTTCCCAGGTCAATTTACAGTGAAGAATTGGGCACTGGGCTACAGGTATATATAGTTTCAGGGATTAAAAGAGAGAGAAAGAAAAGTTCAGTTCTAGATATACAGCATAAGCATGCTTATAAGATTGCTTATCCCTCATTGTTCTGTTGGGATTTTCTGTCTCATGTATGTTGCTTCACTTTGGCTCCTTGAGGCAATGCCATGAAATAATTTTCATCCTAAGTTCTACTGTGATTACAAAGAGAGGGTGTGTGAGTGAATGGTTAGAGAAAATTACAGGTGTCTGGCTCTAGTTTGATGATTTTAGGCAGGTGGTTGAAGAAAATTGAGTTATAACATGTTTGAACTGGGTGGAGTGAGAAATAAGATGTGGCCAGATAGGTGGACAGCAGAGTGGCAGATATGTTAAGCCAATGCATATTTGAAAACCATTTTTATTTATTAAATTTGTTTGCTGTTTATCTTGCCACAAGGCAACTCTGAGATACCTGAGAAGCATGCTAGCTAGCTAGCTGAGTCTTATGGTCATGGTTTTGATGTGGTCCCATCACTCACCCCTCCTTACAAGATTTCCCAAGCATCCTCTGCAGTGACCCATGTCATTTCTCCAGAAAGATTAGCTCCTTGATCACCCAGCCTCAAATTACTGTCAGAAGGGAAATGAAGGACCTACCAGGTGACAAACTGGGAGTCAGGAAAGAAATGTGGAAACTCAAGGAATATCAGTGGCTGTATGGAGTTAGAAACCAGTCAGTCTAGCTTAACTACTTACTACTCATGCATGCCTCTTTGCTGCTCATTAGTCTCCTCCCTATTTAACTCATGTGCTTGAGATGATTCTGCTATTAAAGCAAGGAGCAAATATATTGTTAAAGACATACAGGTAAATACCTAAATACAGGTAAAAGGAAAGACCAACTGCATAGGGTGAGTCCCATTAACGATGCAGCATGACAGGAAGCAACATTTCTCCCAGCTTTGACAGAGGGCAGTTCTGAGTAATAGATAATACAAAGTCAAGATGAGTGACGAAGTAGAATAAATTTCAGCCTGCAGAAAGAATTTAGAGCAAGATTGCATTTTAATTTTTTTTTCAAAACTTTATTTTTCTAGAAATTTTAAGAATGGATAATTCTTTCTTTCTGAAAACAGAAATGAGCACTAATGAAAATTTTACAAAGCTGGAGAAGGATGTATAGCAGAATATGCTCTTCTTCCTTTACTGTTTGTTTGCAATCTTTATCATGTCCGTTATAGAAGGATGTATTCATTGACCAAATTTAAGTTCTTATTACAAGACTTATATTCTTTCTCAACTTAGCTAGTTAACAAGTTATTATTGGCAGGAACACTCTCTTAGTGCTCCTGCCGATATATAGTGAGATTCACAGTTTGTTATATGCAAGTAAGGACAATAAAATAGTATTGATTATACATTTGTATTTATTGATACTCCCGAGTCTCCTCTGCCCAAAAAATTTAAATTAATTGATGATTTAGAAGCTCTATTCAATGTATAATTAATTAGTTTAATCTCAGATAATACTTTTGGAGGCTACAAAATCAGTTTTCTCTGGAGGCTGTAATTCATACTGGGCTGAGAGTATAGTACCTAAAGATGTATTTCCGATGACTTATCTGATTTTATTTTTAATTTAAGTATTAGAATTAAATATTTAAGAATACTGTTATTGGCAATAAACATGGGTAGATATTTTTTTACTTAAACTGAATATTTGGAATAAAACCATTACTTTAAAAATGAATTATTTTGCCAATAGGTGACTTATATAATATGACATACAACAATCTATTCTCAAAATATACTTTCAAAAATGTAATGTATGTTTTAAGAAATTTATTTTAGGAAAATCTCCTTCCTTATTTTCTAAATCCCCTTCTTTGTTTGCAATTCACTTTTTTGTTCTAGAAACTTCAGTGGCCAGTTAAGAGAGTGCTCCTGCCAATAGAACTAACGTTAACTAGCTAAGTTGAGAAAGAATTTAAGTATTGTAATAAGAACCTAAATTTGGTCAATGAATGTGTTCTTCTATAACCAGCAAGTAGCTTTGAACTTATTTGCAACTGACAAAAATGAGATATCTCTTGTAAGTTGGGAAAGCATCTGACTACCTTGGAAAGTATAGAGTTTCCCACTCATATGTTCCACTCTGATCTGGAATCATTCTGAATTAATGTTGTGGGGAATCTAAACTGGATAATATCAAAACAGTTATTGGAGTATGGAATGTATACTTTAGATCAATTAAACGGAATTACTATTTTAATCATCTGCCAAAAAATGTGATAGGACAAAAGCTCAGCTAAAATACCTTTCAATATTCAGACATGGCCTACACTTAGTGCTAAATTTATTACTTTATTATCAGGTAGCTAATGAGCCTATAATAACCACATATAAATATAAATACTAAATTAAATAGTCAACATATATATGGAATCAAGAAACAAGGAACGGGAATGTTCTCTATCTGAAGATGAATGATTATATGCCATTCATTTGGCCACTTAGAGGATAATAACAGTCAGGACTACTGTGTGCTTTTATGTCAGATATTACAAGGTCACCAACACTTCTACAACAGCTCAAAGTATCAGCCTCACTTTCCATATGTGAACGAATTTTTAAGAAATGCAAAGAGAGGACCATTTATATCAGGGCTATCCAACCTCAGCAACTTTAAAATTTGTGGACATAAACTCCCAGAATTCCTCATTGAGCCATGCTGGTTAGGGAATTCCTGGGGTTGAAGTCCACAAGTCTTAAAGTTGCCAAGTTGGACACCCCTGATTTAAGCACTTTGACTAACTATACCAATTTATATGTGGAGTGCCTGGTGCTCTCTGAATTTGGTTATTTGCTTGCAGACACTTCATTACCCAATTAGATAACATCATCAGTTCAAGGAAACCCGATGATGATGCTATCTAGATGGGTAATGAAATATATGCAGGCAAGCAACCACACTCTGAGAACATAAAGAACTCCACAGTTCAACCCTGAATTACAAATATTCTATTTGAATGTATGTTTTCTCCAATGGTTAGGTAAGCAGACTTAATGACCTATGAAATGGTTTGTAACGTGACAGGTAACAAATGGAAGATCAGTTTTTTATATATATATATATATATATATATATATATATATATATATATATATATATTAGATACATCAGTTTTGTGGAGATTTTTTTCCCCTATCCATTTTCTCCTTATTTATTTCCTTATTGGTATGTGTAACATTTTATTTTTTAAATCATGAGAGCAGATACAGTTGGCCAGCCTGTCTGCCTTCCCACTTGATAGCTTGGATGGAATATGAACCAAAAGGAAACCCACTATAGCTTTTGGAACAGTTATGACCTCATCTACCTACAACTCTGTTCGGCTATGCATCAAATCACCATTCGCTTTGGATGAAACCTAGAAGGCCTGGGGAGAATTTACTGACAAAGAGCTATTTATAAGTTTAAGGGTTACCTTGCACTCAGGCAGAAAGTGTTTTATGATCTTTATCTTATGAGGCAGGCAGTAATTATACCTACTTTAAAACGGGGTGAATAAAGCAGCTTGTCTAAGGCCACCCAGAAAGTTAAGAGCTGACCTGGAATATGGAACTTGGTTTGCTTGGCTCAGCTTCAATTCTCTGTCACTATTCACTGACCATACTGCCTGTCTAATGCAGTTGGGAGTTGGGTTATAAGATACCTCTGAGGAAATCTGACTCTTGAGCTCTACAGTTAAACTAATAGCAGCAAAGTTAATTGACAAACTTAGATTAGCTTGTGATAAGCCTGTTCAGTGTGTAATTCACTCCTGCTAAACTGAGCCCAGGAGTTTAACCTGCATCTTACATACAAAGGGCCTTAGTTCTAAATCTATGATATTTCTGTTTAAAAGAGACAAATAAAATATTTCAAGCAGCAAGACTTCAAAAATCTTGTTTTTCAGAGTCAGTAGAGAGGCAGCAGGAGCCAGTCATGTGGGTTGGTTCACAAGACTGTTTCATTCAAATATGACGTTTAGGCATTGATTGAGGGATGGCAAGGAACCTAGTTCAGCTGATAAGCACAGGTTTCACACAGAGAATGTCCAAGTTCAGTTTTTGGCATCTCCAATTAGAAAGTTCAGGTTACAGGAGTCATTAAATATCTCTGAATGAAATTGGGAAAGTCAGTAAGATTAGACAGCACTGGACTGTCTATAAATAGGAGACAGTTTCCAAGTGAGGAAAGCTCTTTATCTCCCATTCCCCATCATTTGAAGGACTTTTTTCCTAGCCTAATTCATGTTGATGGAGAAGAGAGAAAAGATCCAGCTTTTCAACCATCTGCCATTTCTTTCCTCTGCCTTTCTCTTACACCCAAAGTTCTTTTCAAAAAGTAAGTAGACCTTCCTGCTGAAGGAACTGCTGATGATGCTGAAACCTGTGGTTAGCTGGTTCATAAATGAATCCGCTAGTCTCCAGGCCTTTAATCATCTTAGTTGCTCTTCTCTGAATTTTTTCCAAACTCTCAACTTCTTTTTTGTGATATGGTGACCAAAATTGGCTGCAGTATTCCAGGTGTGGTCTTACTAGGGTTTTATAAAGCGGTTCTAATACTTTGCGTGATCTTGATTCTATGCCTCTGTTTATACAACCCAGGACTGTATCAGCTTTTTTGGCTGCTGCTGCACACTGCTGGCTCATAGTCAAGTGATCGTCCACTAGGACTCCAAGGTCCCTCTCACAGTTACTGTTTTTAAGCCAGGTGTTACCCAATCTGTATTTGTACCTTTGGTTTGTCCTGCCTAAATGTAAGACTTTGCTGTTCTCCACAATGAAACTCATTTTGTTGGATAGGGCCCATTATTGAAGTTTGTCATGATCTTTTTGGATCCTGAAATCTAAGTATACTACATCCACAACATTTCGCTGGTTTACTAGTTTAGTCACTTTATCAAAGAATGAAATAAGATTGGTTTGGCATGATCTGTTTTTAACAAACCTGTGGTGATGACTAGTTATAACTTTGTTTGCTTCCAGTTGTTCACAGATCTGTTTTTTTATTATCTTTTCTAGGATCTTCCCAGGTATTGATGTTAAACTGATTGGTCTGTAGTTTCCTGGGTCCATTTTTTCCCCTTTCTTGAAGATGGGAACCACATTAGCCCTTTTCCAATCCTCAAGTACTTCCCTAGTGCTCCAGGATTTATGAAAAATGTGGTGCAATAGTTCTGATATAACATCTGCCAGCTCCTTCAGAACTCTGGTATGTAATCTGTCAGGTCCCGGTGATTTATATTCGTCAAAGTCAGATAGATATTCTCGTACCATTTTCTTGCTTATTTTAATTTTTGTTTCTAATTTGTCTTTTGCAGTGTTTTTTTTTAGTATGTTTGGCTATAGTTTCTTTTTGTGTGAAGACTGATGCAAAGTATGAGTTAAGCAGCTGTGCTTTCTCCCTGTTGCCTGTTATTTCCTTCTCTCTTTAGTGGACTTATAGTTTCCTTGACTTTTTTCTTGTTGTTAGTATGTTGGAAGACACTTTTTTTTATTATCCTTGGTTTCTGTTGCAAGTCTTTGTTCGTTCTGAGCCTTTGCGTTCCTGACGTCATCTTTGCATGTTCTGGCTGTCTGCTGATAATGGGCCCTAGTTATGTGCCCCTCTTTCTGTATTTGTCCTTTTTGTCTTTTAGTTTGTTAGAGAGATCTTTGTGCAGCCATGCTGGTTTCTTCTTGGATTTCTTGTTTTTCTTTCTCAGTGGTATTGTGCTAGTCTAGGCTTTTGTGATCACATTTTTCAGAGTTTACCACACTTCTTGGGTTGTTTTTCCCTTTAGGATTTTCATCCATGGGATCCTTACTAGATTCTCTCTGAGTTTGTTAAAGTCAGCTCTTTGCTAGTGTTAGCATTATTGCTAGTGTTAGCATTATATTAAATTCCAGTATGACATGGTCGCTTTCACCCAGCAACTTCAACTCTCTCTATCACTTCTTCTTTATTACTAAGAAATAACTTGTTAGTAGGTTTGCTATTCTTAAGTCTGTAAAAAAAGTTACCTATTGGATTTCCCCATCAAATAACAGTTTTGCATTAAACCCAGGGCCAAATGAAAAAAGTGGAACCCTATGAAGTCATTCAAGTCTGAATTGGGAAATTTACTCCTGTATGTGATTTAGAGCTTTATAGCCCTATAGAAAGAAAGAAGGACACGACACCCATAAAATAGCTATGTTGTTTTAGTTTCTCTATAAAAAGCAGGATGGGCAGAAAGTAGATATAGTGGAACTGAATGATTGATGGGTCCACCTTCTAATCACAGAAGAATATTTATCCAGTCATAGGTCCTGGCATCCTCCCCAGAACTGCAGGAAAAATGAGAATAGTGACAGTATTTATGATGTGCCACAAATTATACCAACTTCTGTAATGCATGCCATCTATTATTTGTGCTGGGAGAACACCTGATAAATCTGCATATATTACATTCCTTCTGCATATATTACATGCCACTGTTCTCTCTGCCTGGGTGGAAAGAGGCAGAACGAATACTCCCTCCAACATTTGTAAAGGTTCCCATTTCACAAAATCTGTCTGTCTGAAATAGGGTAAATTTATTCCCATTACAGAGGCAGAGGCCAATGAGGAATATGTCTATTTTGGCAATTTTGGGGCATTGTTTCCTCTGGATTTCTTTAAAAACAATAAGTTATCTCTTATATAATATCTAAGCTAAATGACTGAATTTTATAGCTTAAAAAAAAAGACTGGCACATTCACAGAAGGATTAGAATCTTTCTTTTTCTGGCACCCTCCTGGAATAACCAGATAACACTGCTTCATCTCTTGATCATTCCTGGAAGTCCTGAATGCAGGAAAAAGACTCTGTACAAAGAGTCTGTTGCTGCTATAAATATGCCAACCTTTTAAAAATTTAAAATAAAAGTGGAAGTGATTCCTGGATTTCTTTATTTAAAATCTTAACTATTTAAAAAGTGCATCTCCAGTGGATTTTTTGAATAGGAAAGATGGACACTAGACAGTTTTGGGGTATGGCATCAGTTCCACTACACATTCCATTGGCATGAAAACCCTATAACCATTCCTAAAGGAGTCCATAGTAATCATGATCTGATTATGGGCTACTGCATGAGATGGATTGTTCCTCAGAAAACTAGTAAACAGGCTGAACAAAACCTGGGAAGATTGACTATATAAGACTGAATCTTATTAGGCTGAAAATGGAAACCATAAAGAATATCCAATAGACTTGTGTTCTGGTGAAAAAACATCACTATATTGCTGTAATTAGAAGTATTGTATACTGTACTATAATCTGATTATGAGAAATACATTTAAATTCTTAGATCAGAAAATCCTAGTATAATTTACGAGGAAATAATATAAATGTAGTGGCATGATTCCTTACATGTCTTTCAACTGTTTATTGTTTTATTTGGGGGGGGGATGTTTCTGTATGCTGCCCAGAGTCTAATGGAGTAGGTGGCTATAACAAATTTTAATAAATTAAAATTGAACCGAATAAGAAAAAATGATTTAAATTAAAAGAAAATAGTTTTCAGTTTGACATCAGGAAAAACATTCCTCACAAGCTGTCCTGTGATGGAACAAACTGCCTTGGGAGGTGGTGAATTTTCCTTGTTTGGAAGTGTGTAAATTAAGGCTGGTTGTTCATCTGTCAGGGTAACAATAGTACAGTAGTGGATTCCTGTATTTGTTGGGCTAGATCAGGGGTAGGCAACCTTGACTCTTTTATGACTCGTGGACTTCAACTCCCAGAATTCTGGGAGTTATAAAAGAGCCAAGGTTGCCTACCCCTGGACTAGATGACCTCCTGGACTAGACCCCCAAGGTCTTCTCAAATCCTCACACAGTTATTACAACCCTCAAGTAATGTCTAGAAGCAGAAGGAAATTGCCAATAAGCAAAAATTTGCTCTAACGTCTTGTTTTGTATCAGAAAGTATCCATTTTTTTAAAAAAAATAGGATTTCCACCTAAAACGCAGGGATTGTGATGAAGATATGACAGTGAGAACAATTAATCAGTGGAACAACCTGCCTCCAGAAGCGGTGAATGCTCCAACACTGGAAGTTTTTAAGAAGAGACTGGACAGCCATTTGTCCGAAATGGTATAGGGTTTCCTGCCTGAGCAGGGGGTTGGACTAGATGACCTTCAAGGTCCCTTCCAACTTTACTACTACTACTACTACTACTACTACTACTACTACTACTACTATTATTATTATTATTATTATTATTATTATTATTACCTCCATTCTATAGGAGAGTACAAGGGGCAACTTCTTTCCTCCCACAAAATGGTGGAAGAGTCCTTGTCCTGCTATAAAAAAAAAACAGTCCAGCTGAGAGCACAAGAAAAGCTTTGTTTTGTTAGCAGACTCCAGAGCCAAGAAGCTGGTGAGCAACTGAGAAACCATGTGGAGACTGAGATAAATCTTTATAACCATCTTGCATATGCTTGCGCTCGTAACAATGTCTATATACCGAATACATGCAGGCAGACACCTATTAGTGATACAGCAGCTCATTTAGTAGAAAACTTAAAATCTAGGGTGAAGCAATGTGTGGTCACCAATGCATTAGTGCCAGACAAATTGCACAGATTCTTGATAGCTGTGCTCGCCAGAAACTGAAGTTTTCCATAATAATAGAATTAAAATCAGTTGAATTTTCATGCATGAAACCATTCTGTTTACTGGCTGAATAAGAAGATTAAAGCTTAGCCCCCGCACTGGCGCTGAAGACACAGTACTGTGTATCAGTGAAATTCGAGAGCTCTTCCAGAAATTCCATTGGCTTTGTGTGTTCAGCACTGCTGGATTGAAATATGTGGGCTGAACCATATTCAGAATGCTACAACTCAAACTTTGCCAGTGCTATGTGTCTCTGTGCAATTCAAAAATATCTGAAACTTCCAGGAGTGGAACAGTTTGAAGTTGGGGTACTGGGGACAAATAACCATAAATTAAAAAGAATAATTTGCACACAGAAACATTTGCACAGTATGGATTACAGCCCATGGAGTCAAATCCATTATTCCGTATCCAGTAATTTAGCACATTCTGTATCTTAGTACATTGCATGTACCTCTTAGTTGGTGGGATGCATGCAGTAGTATTTTGATTTACAAGACTATCTCTAGATTAGAGATCTATGTTGCTTAAAATAGCACATGCATTCTTGAGTAAAATTAGCCTTTAGTTACAGTTGTGGCAGACAGTCCAAAATGGGCTCAAACAGACTGATACTATCCTTATAATTTTCAGGGGATGCTGGTAGCAGAGAAGGCTGCTAACATAGACTACAGCTTCACAATCTTACTAAAAAGTGGTATGTGGAAGCCTTGACTGACCAAAGTCATCATAGGCAGTAAAGGGCACACTTGGAATACTGCATCCAGTTTTGGTCACCACGATGTAAAAAAGATGTTGAGACTCTAGAAAGAGTACAGAGAAGAGCAACAAAGATGATTAGGGGACTGGAGGCCAAAGCATATAAGGAACGGCTGCTGGAATTGGGTATGTCTAGTTTAATGAAGAGAAGGACGAGGGGGGACATGATAGCAGTATTCCAATATCTCAGGGGCTGCCACAAAGAACAGGGAGTCAAGCTATTCTCCAAAGTGCTTGAAGGAAGGACGAGAAGCAACGGGTGGAAACTGACCAAAGAGAGAAGCAACCTAGAACTAAGGAGAAATTTCCTGACAGTCAGAACAATTAACCAGTGGAACAACCTGCCTCCAGAAGCGGTGAATGCTCCAACACTGGAAGTTTTTAAGAAGAAACTGGACAGCCATTTGTCTGAAATGGTATAGGGTTTCCTGCCTGAGCAGGGGGTTGGACTAGATGACCTCCAAGGTCCCTTCCAACTTTATCATTATTATTATTATTATTATGGACCCATCTGGAGTCAATATGGCATATGGAAGATAGCAATAGCACTTAGACTTATATACCACTTCACAGTGCTTTACAACCCTCTCTAAGCAGTTTACAGAGCCAGCATATTGCCCCCAACAATCTGGGTCTTCATTTTACCGACCTCGGAAGGATGGAAGGCTGAGTCAACCCTGAGCCTGTGAGGATCAACCCCCTGGCAGTCACCAGAATTAGCCTGCAATACTGCATTCTAACCACTGCGCCATCATGGCTCTTTGTTGATTGTGATATGAAATGTAAGAGGATATTAAATAAATAAGTGGCAAAAAGCAGTAATTAAGGAAATGAAAATACTACATGCCTATGAAACAAAAAGAAAGAAGAATATAATAGATGTAATAGATGTGAATGAACTGATCTCATGGAGTGCAATTGATGAATAACCATAGAAAAACCAAATGCAAAGGTACAGAACAAGTGGTACCTGGCTCAATAGCAGTAACTGTGAGAGGGATCTAGGAGTCCTAATGGACAACCATTTAAGTATGAACCAACAATATGCTGCAGCTGCCAAAAAAGCCAGCACAACCTAGGCTGTATCAACAGAAGAATAGTATTAAGATCATGTGAAATATTGGTACCACTATATATTGCCTTGATAATACCACACTTGTCACCATGATACAAAAAAATGTTCAGACTCTAGAAAGAATGCAGAGAAGAGTAACAAAGATGATTAGGGGTCTAGGGGCTAAAAATATGATGAACGGTTGCAGGAACTGGATATGTCTGGTCCAGGGGTAGGGAACCTTGGCTCTTTTATGACTTGTGGACTTCAACTCCCAGAATTCCTGAGTCAGCATGGCTAGTTCAGGAATTCTGGGTATTGAAGTCCACAAGTCATAAAAGAGTGAAGGTTCCCTACCCCTGGTGTAGTCTAACAAAGAGAAGGGTTAGGGGTGAAAGTTTTCCAATATTTGAGAGGCTGTCACAAAGAAGAGGGAGTCAACCTATTTTCCAAAGCACCAGAGGACAAGACAAAAAGTTACGGATAAGGGAGAACCAACCTCAAACTAAGGAAAAATTTCCTGACGAGAACAATTAATCAGTGGAACGGCTTGCTTTTTGAAGCTGTGGTGCTCCAACACTAGAGTGGACAGACATTTGCCGGAATAGTACAGGGTCTCCTGACTGGAGAGGGGGTTGGACTAGAAGATCCCAATGAATAGTACTAAAACTAGAGATCAGGAGAAAATGTGCAACATGTTGAATAAATGTGATCTAGGAGGGAAAAATATTTTGCTAGATGACTTCTGCAGTCACGACATAAGCCTAAGACTGAAAATCAGGCTTGTCAGATGCTATATTTTTTCTATCCTGCTCTATGGAGTAGAGAGTTGGTCTCTGACAGAAGGCCACCTGAAGAGACTAGAAGCATCAAAACAATTAAAAAATGAAAATTAGAATATTTCGGACATGTGATGCGACACCCAGAAAAATACGGCATACTCCATTTAATCCTCCAGGGAAAGATTGAAGGCAAATGAGGTCCAGGCAGAAGAAGAACATCATGGCTTCAAAATCTAAGGGACTGGTTTGGACAAAACTCAGCAGCACTTTTTCGTGCGGCTGCCGATAAAAACAGGATCACCAACATGATCGCCAATGTCCGATAGTGGATATGCACAAGAAGAAGAAGATGACTTGAATGATGGATGAGAACAAATAAGAGATCAATTGGGCTATTTGGTGATTCTAAAATAAATCAGAACAATGATTGTATAGTGAGTATCTGGTTAGAGGAACATACGTTAATTTCAAATGGATAGTTTAAGCAGAAGTCTGTCCATATATAAATATGGAAAAATGAATTTTCGAGTCCATGGGAATTGAGCCACAGTAACAAATTTGAATAAATAAATAAATCTAAAAACATGACAGATTTGATAATTTATGAGAGAATCTATAAAGGAGAAATCCTGAATGTGGAACAGATTTTCTTATTGGATTAGGAGTGGAACTTGGCCTAAAAAATAAACATAGAAAAAAAGTGTAAGTCTTGTGTGACAATGGAGATAGATTACGCTCCCAAAAGAATTAAAATTATGTTAGTATTATAAGACAGAAATGTATTTATTTATGCTAATGGGGACAAACAGGATGCTTGATAAAATGATGAAATGAAAGAAGATGTGGATAAGGAAAAAATGGACATAATGAAATGATTGCTACAAAAATAAGGACAAGAGGAACACTATACGGTGCATATAGACATAATGCAAATATATATATATAATCAAAGGCAGCAAAGGACAGTTAAGATGAAGAAATAACTAATATAACAAAGACCACAATAGTTGGTTTAACATGGAAGGGAAAGGATCACTTGAAGACTTTTCTGGCAAATTTTTTTGTCCAGACTCAGCAAATATTGCAAGCTAAAGTCACAAATCAACATTAAATCATTGTATATAATCTTGATTTGTAGGCAGACATTGTTTTCTGAAAGCAAAAATTACCAATTCATCTGAATCTAGTTAACTACATTTGTCATAATCTCAGCCTTGAAGTTTCCAGTTTCATCATACAAAGAAAAGTAGCACATAACAACATAACAGAATTGGAAGGGACCAATTCTAGTCCAACCCCCTGCTCAAACAGGAAACTCTATACCATTTCAAAGAAACAGTTGCCCAATCTCTTCTTAAAAACCTTCAGTGCTGGAGCACCCACAACTTCTGAAGGCAAGTCATTCCACTGATTAATTATTCTCATTGTCAGGAAATTTTTCCTTAGTTCTAGGTTGCTTCTCTCCTTGATCAGTTTCCATCCATTGCTTCTTGTCCTGCCTTCAGATGCTTTGGAGAATAGTTTAACTCCCCTCTTCTTTGTGGCAGCCCATTAGACATTGGAACATCATGTCACCCCTAGTCATTCCTTTCATTAAACTAGTCATGCTTAAGAATTTAAGGGTTGTCCCTACTCATAAGGTGAACAACCGTCCTCCTTTTGTGAGTTCTGTCCTCCCTCGAAAAGTGTCCTCCTAGATGTCCTCCTTTTCCATATTTGAAGACTAATCTGCGGGGCTTTTTTTCCCTCATAGAACGCTCAGAATGGTGTTCCGGCACCTTTTTTTGATGTTTTTTTTTTCAGCTTTTGCATGAGCTGTGCTACTCCCCCTATTGGCTTTCGAAAGCCAATAAGAATTGCTGCTGAGTGCGCCAAAACACCCGGGCGGCAAACTTTGCAGGTGCAAGTTGCAGAAACTTTGCACCCCTCCCTGCTACCCAACTACACCATCTCCGACTCCGAAGATACCTGGAGGAGACTGGAGCGGTAAGTTTCTCTTGATCTTCAGCCCTGTTCGGCTTTACACGGGGATGCGCAGGGTGGGCGGTGGTGCTGGGGGGAGGCTGGGGGG
>BFFQ01004348.1:1806-21167 GCA_003402635.1 Protobothrops flavoviridis
CCTTCATTTTTCCAATATTGCGCAAAAAATATTCTTGCGGCTGTTGTGACATGTAAAATCAAATATAGGCTTTGTTTATTAATCTTTTCTGGCACTATACCTAATAAGAAAAGTTCAGGTTTAAAATCAACATATTCTCCCAACATTTTTTCTAACCAGGCATGTATCTTTTTCCAATAGGCCTTAGCTTTACCACACATCCACCAAACATGATAATAAGCGCCTGAGTTGTACTTACATTTCCAGCATCTATCTGACATGTTTTTAAACATTTTTGCTAATCTTGCTGGTGGCAAGTGCCATCTATAGAACATTTTATATAAATTTTCTTTATATGAGGTTGACATTGTCAATTTATAATTCCTTTCCCATAACTTTTGCCGCTTTTCTAGTTCTATATTATAACCAAAGTTTTTCGTCCATCTTATCATTGTTTCTTTAACTTGTTCACTTTCCATTTCCAGGATCAACAAAAAATTATATATTTTCTTAATTTCTCATCTGAAGTTAACAAAATCTTATCAAATACAGTTTGTTCTTTATAAAATCCACACAGTTTCATGTCTTTTTCATATTTATTTTGCATCTGTAACCGTGCCCACCATGACAGGTTAATACTGTCAAGCCTCTGCGGGCTTGACATACATGGGTGGGGGGAGGGGACCAAGAATGACATACGGGATGGCGGCAGAGACCAGCGGCATGCGCTGACAGACTGTCCCCTGATACCTAGTGGGGCATGGCTGCAGTGATGTCGGCTTCACGAGCTCCCTGCTGGACAGCTGAGCAGCTCGGTTCCAGGTCGCTGAACAGCTGTTTGGCGTGGCAGGGAGCGACAGCCAACAGGCGGCCCAGAGACATTGGCTTCGCAGGCTTCCCGCCGGACAGCTGAGCGGTTCGGTTCCAGGCCGCTGAACAGCTGTTTGGTGCAGCAGGGAGCTGAAAGCTGACAGTGCGGCCCGACACGCAGCCAAGCGATGTAGGGACGAAGGACACGGATGCAGGAACTGGGGCTGCAGCACGTCCTGCCTGGATGATTTAACACCACGCATATCGGATGCTGGTTAGGTGGGAGGGGGTGGGGCCAGCTGGAGATTTGTAATATAAGGCGCTGGGAGGCGGTTGCTCCCAGCGCTGACTTTGATTGTTGTTTACTTGCCTAACCGCATGCCAGAAGTTCCTTGATTTAATCCAGCCACCTGTGAACTCGTCGACTCGTGTCTTCTTGGTGTGAGAGATGGGAATTTCAAAATGTAATAATAAAATAAAACAAATCAATTAATTCATTAAATAATTACTCTCAAGTGTTAATAGCTGCTATTACATCTTCTGAGATTGATTCTTCTAGAGCCTTCTGTATTATGAGTAGCAGAAATAAAGAGATGGGGAGCATGGGACATTTCACTTCTTTCGCTGGGAAAACAATTCCCCTCAAAGAGAATCCCTGGTTCTCTGACTAATGTCAGCTGGTTTCTGTTCTTCCAGATGCGGCTCGGTGCATCCCCTGCCCAGAAGACCAACACCCAAGCAAGAACCACGTCCTGTGCATTCCCAAGACCATGAACTTTCTCTCCTATGAGGATACACTCGGCTTCATTTTAGTTTGTCTAGCTCTTTTCTTCTCTTTGATCACAAGCCTTGTGTTGGCAGCCTTCATCAAACACTGCAACACACCAATCGTCAAGGCCAACAACCGCAATCTCACCTACATCCTCCTGGTCTCCCTCCTGCTCTGCTTCCTGTGCTCCTTCCTCTTCATCGGGCAGCCAAGAAACCTCACCTGTCTCCTCAGACAAACCGCTTTCGGCATTGTCTTCTCCATTGCCATTTCATCTGTGTTGGCAAAAACTCTGACTGTGGTTGTGGCCTTCATGGCTACAAAGCCAGGAAACAGGGCAAGAAAACTCCTAGGAAAACAACTGGTCATAGTCTTGGCTTGTCCCCTCGTGCAAACAGCTCTTTGTGCCTCCTGGCTGGCAGTCTCGCCCCCATTTAGTAATTTGGACTTTCACTCTGTGATAGGAGAAATTGTGGTGGAATGCAATGAAGGTTCAACCATCATGTTTTATGCTGTTCTGAGCTATATGGGTTTCCTAAGTCTCATCAGCTTCATAGTGGCTTTTCTAGCCAGGAAGCTGCCCGACAGCTTTAACGAAGCCAAGTTCATTACTTTTAGCATGCTGGTCTTCTGCAGCGTTTGGGTCTCCTTTCTCCCCACCTATCTGAGCACCAAAGGGAAGTCCATGGTGGCTGTGGAGATCTTCTCCATCTTGGCCTCTGCGGCTGGTCTTCTGAGTTGTATCTTTCTCCCCAAATGCTATGTTATAGTGCTGAGGCCAGATCTGAACAATAAAAGTCACCTCATGGGGAAAGTTAAGTAGAAAGTAAGAAAAGATGTAGTCATGTTTATATAGATTAATATAGAAGTTTCCACTCCATCTATGTACAAGCTAAAATGACATTGAGGTTTTCTTGTTTTTGCTGACTCATTTTGCTGACTCAGACTCATAGTTAGAGTCTGAAGTAACTATGTGACCTGCTTAGAAGGGTCTGCAAGAAGCATTTCAATCTTATTCAAACATACAAATACTTTAACCAGAAAGAACTTTGTTTAACCTTATACTTCCCTCCCTTTTTATGCCGAAAAGCTCAGTCTTTAATCATCATGCTTTGTAATGTTGCCTTAAATTTTCATCACTTGCAGTTGTTCTTGAGCAAGTCAGCTGGTATTCTTAATGTTAGATACTGCTCGTAAATCCCATCACAGAATGAACACACCCAGTTCTAGAACATATATAAGATGCTTTATTAACTACCAACAAGACAATTGGCTGACCTCTTGCCATTTGCTGAGGTGGCCTATAACAATGCTGTACACACCAGCACTGGCTTTACCCCTTTCCAAGTTGCCACAGGACAAGATTTCAACCCGATGCCCAAGTTCCCAACTAATGAACCCACCATTCCCTCACTAAAGGAGTGGATTCATTAGTTAAAAAATACCTGGCCAGTGGTTTGCAAAGTGTTAGACAAAGCCAGAGCAGCCTGCAAGGCACAGGCAGATAAGAAAAGAGTAGAGCCCAAACCATTCCGCATTGGGGACCGAATGTACCTGTCTACTCAATTCCTGCAATCCCTACAACCCTCTAAGAAGCTGGGCCCAATATTTGTGGGGCCTTTCCCCATCAAACACATTATAAACCCTGTCACAGTAGAACTGGAGTTACCAAAAACCTTAAGACAAGTCCACCTGTGTTCCATTGCAGCCTTCTAAAACCTGAGATAACCTCGCCTTTACAGCCAGCGGCCTCCCTGATGCCAAGTCCATCATGGTAGAGGGCGAACAACTTTGAAATTAAAGAAATCCTTGACTCCTGGAAACACCATGGAACAACACAATGCCTTGTGTCACATGGAAGGATCTCCCTGCAGCTCAAAATGAACGGGTTCACAAGAAACTTGTTAGAGCCCCTAGACAGCTCAAGCAATTCCATGCTCTCTAACCAGATAAACCTAACTAATCATTTCACTTTTCTCTGTCCCCTTTATTTTTTTCTACCTGCTCCAGGTGGATTTCTCCTTCTTTTAGGGGGTGCAGCATGTAAGGTCCTCATAGATCCCTATCAGGATGTTGCCGTTCTGGTGGGAGGAGAGAACCTCGGGGCTTTCTGTGATATATCCATTTTACTTTGTTCTTCTTTTGCTTTTATGTATTTTCTGGGAAATGGGCGCAGGAGGGATGAGCCTGGGGTGACATGCTTTGACTCATCTCCAGAGAAGATCATGGCTCCTGAGAACAACTTCTTATCACTTTCTCAGCTCGAAGTTCTCACAACATCTTCACGCCTCTGGGTTGGCTCTTGATGGACTGGGCAGTTGGGAAGGGTCTGAACAATGGGGGTTTTACCTAATGTTTTCATGTGGGAATTTTAGGTCCTGCCTGCCCTCTCTGCAATCACTATATCTCAATAAAAGATCCTTTTGAAATGCTGCC
Source organism: Protobothrops flavoviridis (assembly GCA_003402635.1). Taxonomy (NCBI): domain Eukaryota; kingdom Metazoa; phylum Chordata; class Lepidosauria; order Squamata; family Viperidae; genus Protobothrops; species Protobothrops flavoviridis. Next base: position 5,801 of record BFFQ01004348.1, read on the forward strand.
TGTTTCAAGAGTTTGACTTTCTTGAGGAAATAGCTGAGGCAAGACCTTACAATACCATTGCTACTATACTACTATTAATATCCAACAGTGTTTTTTCCCTCAGGCCCATCTTTCAATCTTCTCTCTCTCTCTGGAACTTTTTTCCTCTTCATTAATGGGCAGTAGATAAAGCCCTGGCACCTTCCCAACCTTGGATTGGCTGTGCCTCTTCTTTTTCCTTCAGACCCTTCTGTCTCCTCCACCTTTTGCCAACATGCCCACACTTATAACTTTCAGGGTGCTACAATTGCCTCCCACCTTTCAATTAATTTTTAACTTTGCTTGCATCTTTATAAATTTTATGTACTGCTTTTATCTTTTTCATATTTTATTTAAACACCATTCAGTGTCCCTATGTGAATGAGAATGTAGGGCAACATGTCAAATTCGTGACGTCATGTGACATGGCACAACGTATCCAGCCGGTTTTGCCATTGTCGGCAATGGGATGGGTGCGGCTTCTGGATGACGCATCCGTCCCGCGGGCTGGCAGTTTGATACCCCTGATGTAGGGCATTAAAATTCAACACCAGCATCTTCATCTGAATCTGGAAGAATTTTCATGAGATGGGTGGTCATATAAATTTGATTAATCAATCTATCAATCAATCAATTTCATCCCCTGTCTTGTGGGTATAACTAAACCAATTATTCCATTTAAACATTGGTATGATTGCTCACACTTCCTGTGGTACAGCTGACTGCCACCATGCCCCATTAGCACCCCCAATCTACCTGAATGTACTATGGCACAAGCCAAACTCCATCTTGTGTACAGGTGTTCACTTTCAGGTAGGTGAAAACCTCAACTTTACTTTGACTCTCAAGTCCATCTGCTCTGTAGATTAGCCACAAGAGACACAAACATGTTTTTCTCTATCAGATGTTCAAACAATATCTAATGCTCAGTGGGTAGGACAATTGCTTTTCCCTGCAATTAGCAGATGAACAGTAATTCTTAATGTATTTCCTGTAGATTTTAACCCACAAAAATCTTCCAAGGCACTGTTGAAAGAAAAATCTTCATCAGGGTCCAGTCCAAGCTGGGAATAAACGGAAAGAAGGTTGTAGTTTATTGAAGAGCAGAGCCATACAGAAATGTGGCTCTGGGAAAGCTGACCACACATATCTGGGAGTGGTGGGTTTTTATACCTTCTCCAGCTTTTGTGTTTGGAGTTGTTCTTGTGGCATGAACTTTGACCTGATGTTCAGTGTGTCCTTTTAGTATTCTGATGGTGGTGGGTTAATCCTATTATGTCCTAAAAGTCATATCCTGCTTCTCTGTGGCTGTGGCTGATGGCTTGCTTCCTGTGTTGGATGGGTGAGGGGTTGTTGATGCTAGGGATCTTTGTCTTTCTAATCCCATCAGCTCTAAGCTTCCTGGCTCCCGTCTTTCTGAAAGGATTATCAAATCTGCATTTCTACAGAGCTGGCCTCTGCTTAGGGCAGAGAGACTTGGAGGGGTGGTGGTTTCTGCCTAAGATTTTCCATTATTCCTTTGGGGAAATATAATATTCTGCCCTTTTAATATTCCCCAAAATATTTCTTTCTCGGGGGGGTGCTGACTTCCCACAGTACAACTTGTTTTAAGTTCCTCCAGCAATGGAGGATCTTCCCTGGTCTTCCAAAGAGCTAACACTGAGGTATTGAGAAGCTCAGCTGGCCTTTGTGTCAAAGCCAAAACACAGGTAAGAGAAAGCATGATTGATATAATGCTAGGTTATTGGTTGATTAGTCTTGTGACCTTATCGTTAAAATAAATTAAGATACAGCACATAATCTACTTTTGGAATAAGATAGAGAGGAGGAAATAAAGTGATAAAATACAAATGTGTTAATTGTCATGTGTCTGATTGACGAAACACTTCAAAGAAATTTCAAGCATTTTTTTAACCTAAAAAGCCTTTAATAGTATTACAGAGTGTCAGCACAGCATGGTGGATGCTAAGATCTGACTTTCCCTTCCTTTGCACATAACATTCCAGGCATTTCCCTTCCCCTATTTTGGGGTCATGATTCACATCTTCCAATTAACTTGGAGGGCAAAGATTCACTTCCGTTTCTTTTTCCCGGGCTTTCCTTATATTCTCCTCCCCTTTCCCTGTCACCTGATTTAACTCTAAAAATACCAGACAGTTCTGCATATATTGTCAAAGCAAGAATATTCAATATTAGCAGTGTTGACATTAATATAAAGAGACATCAGATAAATCTGCCCTGAGGCCATCCAGGCAGTCTCGACTATGTAAATCTGCTGAGATTTCAAGTGCCTCCTGCAATTCAGCTACTGCACAAACCTCAATTTCTCATCTAGGAGGGGAAGGCGACAAGAATGACCGGGCTGTCTCTCCTGCTGCTGTTGCTGTTCTTCTGGCTCCTGCCTCCAACAACTGCTAAGAAGATTCAGACCGTATGTGTGCCACAAAAGGTTTTAAACTTTCAGAATCAATGGGAATTTTATAGGCCTGGTGATCTGATTATTGGTGCAAATTTACCCCTGGCAGCTCTCAAGTTCTCCATTGGCCCAGATTTTCAAAAGGACCCATTAGTGTTTGTTTCTTACGATGTCATGTAAGTTTCACCTGGACAAAAAAGATAAAAGATGTTTGTCTTTTCTGTTTTGAATTCAAGCATTCCTTTCAGAAGTAATTTTTTTAATGATTGCAAAAGTGTCCTTGTGTAGTTCAGTTTTTTGTCCTTTTCTCACTAAAGAGCCAAACTCAAAACAAATAGGCTAGAATTCCAGGTTTTTGCAGAAGTCTTCCTCAGGAGGATTATAAACCATATAAAATTGGGGAGGGACAACCTTAGAGGCTCTGCTGGACATGTAATATTATTGTAATGGACATGTAATAAAATTGGGGAGGGACAACCTTAGAGACTCTGCTGGACATGTAATATTATTGTAATGGACATGTAATAAAATTGGGGAGGGACAACCTTAGAGACTCTGCTGGACATGTAATATTAATTTGGACATAAAATCATAGTTTAAAAAAAAACCCTGAAAACCCAGTCCTTTTCCAGTGTGGGCTACTGTCAAAATCCCTCCGTTTTGGAATCAGCATTTTTCATGAATAATGACCCTCAGTCAATCTGGGCTATGACCCCTAACTGGAGTCTTGTGCTCAGCCATGGTTACCAGACCCAAAGAAGCTGCTCTGAGAGAGACTCAAATTGATTAGGGTGGAAGAGAAGCAATTGGGGAGGATTACAATCACTGAAGCAAAGTGAAGAAGGGAGGGCTGATAAATTCATAACACACAGTCCATGATATGGCAAGAGGGCCTTTCTCCTTTCCCACTAAGCCACAGAAGTTTAATCAAGGAATATTTATTTAAACAAGTCAATGAAACCTGGGACTTGCTGTTGTCAACTAAACAAAAAATATGACAAGGCAAGCTCCACTGCAATAATAATAATAATAGTAAAAACAACAACAGCAGGAACAACAACAACAATAATAGAGTTGAAATGGACCTTGGAGGTCTTCTAGGGATAGAATCAAGATCACGTGAAGTGTTAATACCACTTTACAATGCCTTGGTAAGGCCACACTTGGAATACTGCATCCAGTTTTGGTCACCACAATGTAAAAAAGATGTTGAGACTCTAGAAAGAGTACAGAGAAGAGCAACAAAGATGGTTAGGGGACTGGAGGCTAAAACATATAAGGAACAGTTGCTGGAATTGGGTATGTCTAGTTTAACGAAAAGAAGGACGAGGGGGGACATGATAGCAGCGTTTCAGTATCTCAGGGGCTGCCCCAAAGAAGAGGGAGTCAAGCTATTCTCCAAAGCCCCTGAAGGCAGGACAAGAAGCAACGGATGGAAACTAATCAAGGAGAGAAGCAACCTGGAACTAAGGAGAAACTTCCTGACAGTTAGAACAATTAACCAGTGGAACAACCTGCCTCCAGAAGTGGTGAATGCTCCAACACTGGAGGTTTTTAAGAAGAAACTGGACAGCCATTTGTCTGAAATGATGTAGGGTTACCTTCCCTATAGGGGTTGGACTTGATGACCTCCAAGGTCCCTTCCAACTTTATTATTATTATTATTATTATTATTATTATTATTATTATTATTATTATTATTATTATTATTATTATTATTATTATTATTATTATTATTATTATTATTATTACCCTCTGCTCAGGCAGGAAACCCTATAGCATTTCAGACATGGCTTTCCTTGTAAGGTTCCACTATGTTTTTTCTCACTATAGACTCATACCCAAGAACTTCCAGCAGTTCCTGGCCTTGATATTTGCAGTTAAAGAAGTCAACAAGGATCTGGTTCTCCTCCCCAACATCACACTTGGCTTCCAGATCCATAACAATTACCAAGTGGAGTGGAGGATTTCTTTAATAAGCCTCTCCCTGCTCTCCACACGAGGCCGGATGGTTCCAGGTTATAAATGTGACAAGCAGGAATCTCTGCTCTCTGTCATTGGAGGTCTCAGCTCCAAATCCTCAAGGCAGATGGCCTTCATCTTTGGCATCTTCAAGGTTCCACAGGTAAGGAGGCTCCACTGGAATACAGTATGGAATACACAAACCACAGAATTACACATAGAAGCCAAGGAGGAAAATAAAGGTGTTGCAGGAGACACACATCAGGCATACATGACTTTGATCATCCATCCTATAGTTGAATTGATATCTGTATTTTATAGGCCAAAATACATACCACAAAGAGATATGGATACAGTATGATTCTGAAAGAGGAATTACTTTCTAACTTTCATAGAAGTTTATCACCTTTCTGCACCTTTCAGTGCAGTTTATTCTCTGTGCAAGTTTAATGGTTTGTTCCCTTGACTTCTGATCTATCACAACCAGGCAAAATAGGTAGCTCTTCCTAAGAAGGGAAGGAGATGAAGCCTGCCACTCAAAGATGACTTGTAGGGCAATAAACCACACAATCGTGACCCTTAAAGTCACCATTAAATTGTACTTTCTCTAGCTCGGTGTTGGCTTTGAGTTCAGAGACAGAAGAGTTTATCCTTCCTTCTCCCGGATAAATCCCAGTGAATTTCCTCAGTATGTGGGTTTAGTTCGGCTGCTCCTGCATTTCCAGTGGAACTGGATTGGGCTGGTGGCCTCTGAAAGTGAGAGCAGAGAACGTTTCGTCTCATCTCTGGTGCCGATGCTGAAGGAGAAGGAGATCTGCCTGGTCTTCACTGAAATGGTGAAATCGGATTTTCATGCTACTGTAGGGTTGAAATTACACCATATTTTCAAGACTTGGTCTAAAAGTGAAGTGATTATTCTGTTTGGAGACTCCAGTACTATTACAAGTGTACAGGTGGTTGTGTTTACTTATGAAAAATGGAGAAATGCATCATTTTGGAAAGTTTGGATCTTTACTTCCAATTGGAAAGTTAAGGCGATAAAATCTCAATATATATTGAAAGTTCTAAAGCCTTTCCATGGGGCCTTGCATTTTAGGGACCACCCTGCGGATGTCTCAGAATTCAGTCGTTTCCTCCTATCTTTAGACCCTTTGAACCCACAAGGGGATCCCTTTCTCCCGCTATGGTGGGAAAGGGTCTTTAATTGTGACATTCACAAACCAGGCAAAACCACTCCAAAGTGGGGAAAGGAATGTACAGGAAAGGAGAAATTACAGAATCTGCCAATTTACGTGTTTGAAGCAAGCATGTCAGGTGACAGTTACAATATCTACAATGCCATTTATGCTGTGGCACATGCATCCCATGCAATGTATGGATCAGGAGTGCAACCAATCATGATGAGGCTTCGAAAGAGGATCTCGAATGTCCAGTCATGGCAGGTAATCTCTGGGATTCTTTTTTTTTTATCCAGTCCACAGATTTTTAGAGAGGAAGCTCCACATGTGTATTTCTTGAATTAAATATCTGTATATCTGTATACCTGTGAAGGTAGTAAGAAAGTTGTTGTTACTCAGATCTCCACCAAGGAGGCAGCTTTAGATCCTCAGATATATACAAATCTCCTAGATGATTGTTATCACAGAAAGATAGAAGATAGAAGCCATGATGTCTCATTTGTGGCTTTCAGCCAATTATTCCAATATCCAAGGTCTCTTTTCTTTCAGCTTCTTCCCTATTTGAGGAACGTCCAGTTCAACAACAGTGCTGGAGATGAAATCTCCTTCTCAGAAAATGGGCTGGGATCTGCTCGTTATGATCTTCTCAACTGGGTTCTCCTCCCCAATCTATCTTTTGTCCCCATGAAAATTGGCCAAATAAATCCGGGGGCTCCCCCAGGACAGGATTTCACCATTAATTCCAATGCAATTGTTTGGGCAACAAAGGTGAGCTGGAAGCTTACATAAATTCAGAGAAAAACTCATTCCCTTCCGGGGATACAAAACCTCCAGTCTATTGAATAAGAAAATATGAGATCAGGAGGAAATTCGGGTTGAAACCCAGGATACTTTTACAGCAGCCAACATGGATTTCCATGGACCATTCCTGGTCAGTAATGTCAAGCTGCAAAGTCTACTGGCTTTAGGACCACTGCGTGCTTTTAACCTGCCAACAGTGCAGAAGGGGGAGAGAGGAACGTTTGAATCCCCAGCTGCTCTTATCACCGTGAGACCTGAAGCGAACTAAAGTTTCTTCTCGTAACAATTACTAGAAGATGTATTGGACAATGTGACACGTACTGTCAGAGATGGGAGGGAGAGTATTACTCTTTTAATTATCTGTTTCCAGCCATTGCTTCAATGCTGACTTTATTTCAAAACTTGCTGGATTGTTTATTGCCTAATAAAGTTAACATTGGAGTTCATCGTGTCTCTACTGTTTTGCTTAGTTGGGCTTATTGAGCCGGAATATGACACTTAGATCCTCATGACTGTTTTAGGAAAGCTGTAGCTCGATATCAAACACCTCCATTAGCATGCTGAGGTCCCAGTTCCAATCTCCAGAATGCCTTGGTAGATTGAGAGTGGTACTGACTTTAATCCCCTAAGACCTTTTTCTGGCTCCATTTATTTTGAAGACATTTGGAAGTTGGAAAGAGAAATGTACAAATGAATAAATCAAGCAGGTTGATTGCATGGGCCACCTACACTATTTCTCTCTTCTCTCTTAGAAGGTGCCCTTTGCCAGGTGTGGCATGAAGAGGTGCCAGGCAGGGGAGAGGAGAAGAGTTCCAGAGGGAGAGCAGGTCTGCTGCTACCAATGTGCTCCTTGTCCAGAAGGGACCATTTCTAATCAGATAGGTAGGTCACACTTTTAATGTAGATCTTCCAGGATCAAGGAAACCATTCAGTTGAAGCAAATATCAATTTTGTTGTCATTTTGCATAAATTGACATTCTTCAAAATATTCGTGCTTTACAGCAGAACCTCTGACTTCAGGGATCTAAACTGTCCTGCCCACCCACCCAACATCCAAGACCACCTGTCCTGCTCCTCAGCAATTTAATGCAAGGTAGTTTCAGGGCACAATTCAAGGGTTGAGAAGTCCTTGGTGCTCTTCATGAGTTACCTACTTGACTTTCTAATCCCTCCAATTGGGATATCCACTTACAAATCTTTTCACAAAGCAGTATGAGATTTAAACTTTAATATTTACTATCTAGAGTATGCTTGTTCTGTCAACCCTATTGGAAAATTGATACACCTGTTGGAGAAAGAGAAGTTTGAGCTACTTATGCCTATGTGTTCTTCTATGCAAAAAAAGTCTGAAAAGTAAATGCAAAATAGAAAGCAGAGAAATTGAGCCAAAGAGCTGAAAACATCCTTGCTTCTGGCTATCCTATCTTCAGGGTTATCAGTAAAGGATGATTAGCCCTTTTTGCTACATCATGAAATACAAAATGACTCTTGATTTCAGATGCAGCTCTCTGTGATCTCTGCCCAGAATATCAATACCCCAATGAGGACAAGGACCACTGCATTGTCAAGAAGATCCACTTCCTTTCCTATCAAGAGACCCTGGGATACACTTTAGTGTCTCTCACTCTTTTTCTCTTTGTGATCACAATGGCAGTTCTGACAATTTTCCTTATGCATCGTGACACACCGATCATCAAGGCCAACAACCGAGATCTCACCTACATCCTCCTGGTCTCCCTCCTGGTCTGCTTCCTCTGCTCCTTCCTCTTCATCGGTCGACCCAGGAAGTTCACCTGTCTCTTACGACAAACTGCCTTTGCCATTCTCTTTTCCCTTGCAGTTTCCTCTGTCTTGGCAAAAACTGTCATGGTGGTTCTGGCCTTCATGGCCACCAAGCCAGGGAACCGGACAAGGAAATTCTTAGGAAAACCACTGATTAACTCCATTGTCTTAGCCTGTCCCCTGGTACAGGCAGTTCTTTGTGCCATCTGGCTGGTAACCTCTCCCCCATTTCCCAACTTAGACTTCCACTCCTTGGTAAGAGAGACCATTTTGGAATGTAATGAAGGCTCAGTTTCAATGTTTTATGCTGTCCTTGCCTACCTGGGTTTTCTGGCCCTTGTCAGTTTCACAGTGGCCTTTCTGGCTAGGAAATTGCCTGACAGTTTTAATGAAGCCAAGTTCATTACTTTCAGCATGCTGATCTTTTGCAGTGTTTGGCTCAGCTTCCTCCCCACCTACCTGAGCACCAAAGGGAAGTCCATGGTGGCCGTGGAGATCTTCTCCATCTTGGCCTCTGGGGCTGGTCTCCTGGCTTGCATCTTTTTCCCCAAATGCTACATAATCCTACTGAGGCCACATCTGAATTGCAGAGAGAATATAATGAGGCACAAGAATCTCTGAAGAATGCAGTTTTTGAGAATGTTTATTTTGATTGTTGGACTTTTTTATTGTATCAGATTTCTCAAAAATATGAAATGAGGGAAGGGCTTTTCCATGAAATAATCAGGTGATGTGAACCATCACAAAATATCTGTTAATCCAGAACAATCACCCACCTTTTATTTTTCATTAATGCTGTTCTCTGCAGAGTGGATCCACTTGACTTGACCATCTTGGAAATAAGTGTGGATGTTAAAGATGTGGAAATTACTTTCCAAAAGGACCAGTGGTGGCGAACCTATGGCACGCGTGCCAGAGGTGGCACTCAGAGTCCTCTCTGTGGGCATGCATGCTGCCGCCGCCAGCAACTCATGCCAGTCCATTAGGACACCACAGCGGCCCAAGGCGGGGCTAAGATGCATTGGGTGCGTGAGGGGAACAGACTCCATGTGCTTGGGCCATGCCCCTCCCCCTCCTCCTCCCAAGCGCACACAATGCTGATGTGGCCCTGGCACTTTGTGATAAATAAGTGGGTTGGGTTGCAGTTTGGGCACTCAGTCTCTAAAAGTTTCGCCATCACTGCAAAAGGGCAGTGTCCCATATATTTTAATCTTACAAAATATGTTGGGGTGGGTTTACTATCATTGTTTTTAAGCACGTTTGTTTCCATAGATCACTAAGAGTTTGCTGAATTTCTTATAATTTTTTCATTCAACTGATTATTTTTTTAAAAAAAAAAATCTAGAATTTATGTGTAAATAATCCATATTGTTTTTCCCTCTATTAATTGAGAAAAATATTTTATGAATAAATAAGATAACATGAAGTAGATATTAACAATATTTTCCTGCCCCTGCTATTCTTACTATTTTTTATTGTTTATTTATGAGGAAGAAGGATGAAGAGATGAATGGAAGAAAGGAAGGAAGCATGGATGAAAATAAATGTTTTCTCAAAAGTCAAAGTATTTGGAACAAATGGCTCTTAGATTTGAAATACATACTCATTGAATATATTTGCAAATTAATATATCAAACACTGAGACAGTTGCATTTGACAGAGGAATGGAATGAACTCTTTAGAGGAGGGGTGTCAAACTGCCGGCCCACGGGCCAGTTTCATCATACCGAAGCCACGCCCACCCCATTGCCGGCAATGCAAAAAGAGTCGCAATACGTCGCGACACATCACATGACGTGGTGAGTTTGACACCCGTGCTTTAGAAGACGGACTTGCCAGAGAGCTCCATTTGCCATCTGGAACAATTCAGTCTTTAACAGCAAATGGATGAATGTGGGATCATAGCAGAGTGGAGAAATGAGTGAAACAATTATGAGGCATGCAAAGAATATAGGAGCATAGTGAATATACTGTTGGGAGGAATGAACTTTGATGAACAATTCAGTGTAGTTAAGGAGAGGCCTAGAAAGTCATGATAGCAAGGAGCTACAGGGAACCTCTAAAAGATCCTGAAAGAAGAAAAGGCAATTATTTTGTGATGTGCAGATTTGGTGGAAAAAATAGTGGCCTGCAGGGAGAGAAAGGTATGAAGAGCTATGCTGAGTTTAGCTATATTTCCTATATTACACAACCAACAAAATTGAGAGCAACACTTTAACACCAAATGCATTCCGGAATAATTCTATGTTTAATAGCTGGTGGAACATGGGAAGCTGATCCAATTTCTCAGGCAAAGCTGAGAGAAATCTGAAAGGTGGGAGGCTATATAAATATTTTTAAAAATAAATAAAATAAATACTCCAGAGAACAGGGGCAGCGACAGAAAAGGAGGGACTGTGTACCTTCTCGGCCTTTAGTTTGGGGCATAAATGTTTGGACAAGAGGTTCTTCTGGTGCCATTGTGACAACCCATATAATGGTTTGAAAGTTGAACCCAGCACTTTCAATAGCTCTAGTTCAGGGTTAGGCAACCTTGGCTCTTTTATGACTCGTGGACTTCAACTCCCAGAATTCCTGAGCCAGCAATAATGAAATGCAGTGGATATAATATACAAGGATTTCAGTAAGGCATTTGACAAAGTAGACCACAACCTACTTCTTGTTAAACTAAAAAAAATGTGGGATAGACAGCATCAGCACTGGATAGATTTGTAACTGTCCAAAAAGCTAATAAAATCTTGGATGTATAAACAGAGGCATAGAATCAAAATCATGTGAAGTATTAGTACCGCTTTATAAAATCTTAGTAAGGTCGCATCTGGAATACTGAATCCAGTTTTGGTCACTGCATTACAAAAACGATGTTGAGACTTTGGAAGAAGTGCAAAGAAGAGAAACTAAGATGATTAAAGGCCTGGAGACAAAAACATATGAAGAATGGTTGCAGGAATTGGGTATGGCCAGTCTAGAGAAAAGAAGGAGGTAACATGATAGCAGTTGTCCAGTATTTGAAGGGCTGCCACATTTGAGGGGTTCTAAATAGTTTCCAAAGCCCTAGAAGGCAAGACAAGTAGGGATGGATGGAAACTAATTAAGGAGAGCAGCAACCTAGAACTAAGGAGAAAATTCCTGACAGTGAGGACAATTAACCAGTGGAATGGCTTGCCTTCGGAAGTTATCAATGCCCCAACACTGGAGGCTTTTAAGAAGTCATTGGACAGCCACTTGTCCACTTGAAATGGTATAGGGTCTTTTGCTCGAACAGGGGGTTGGACTAGAAGACCCCCAAGATCTCCACTAGCCCATTTCAGGAAGTGACAAGTCATTGAATAACTGTATCATCAATACACTGATCATACCTCACCTCTCCCAGTATCTTCGGTTAAATGTTAAACAGGAGTGGAGAGACCATCAAACCCTATGCAACCATATACACAATAGGGGTCAAATGTGGGATATCTCATTCCTAATCACCAATGACATCTGAGCTAGAACTGAGAAGGCCTCACTGAGGCACCTAAAGAATCAGCAGTTTAGGTTCAGTCTCTCCCTTCCAACCAACACTGACTGGAACCATCTTCAGAGAAAGCAGAGAATAACATAACACCAGGCACCCATTCTTATTACCCCAGCCAGTCAGAGGTTTACCAAGGGTGATGGTATCCATCCCACACTAGCTGACAGTACTAAACATAGTATTGAGGGTGGAGGTTCATTCTCCAAGCTTGTGGGTTGGTTTCCGTGTAATGTTTTATTACAAGGGTAGGAAACCTCTCTAGCAGAATTTAGAGGATCCCCTAAATTCCACTGAAGATGTTGGTAATGAAACATTCGGAAACCAACCCACAAGCTCAGAGAACAAACCTCTACCCTCATCCTCCACCCGAACTACTAATATTCACCACCATCGCAAGCATATAGTACTTCCCAAGACAACACAGAAGACAAATTTGCTGACTTCAGCTAGTCTCTAGACAACACTCCTGTAGAGTTTAAATTAACCAAACATCTTGACAGAGCATCTTACTTATTTTTAACATCTATGGGAGAAATTAGTTTTTGGGGGAAGGTGATGGAGAAGATGGCTGCACAACAGTTTCAGAGGGTTCTGGATAAATCAGGTTTTATGGATCCTTTTTATTCTGGTTTTAGACCTGGATATGGTCCATAAATGACACTGGTTGTGATTTTGAATGGTTTTTGGTATGAGTGAGATTGTGACAGTGTATTAACCCTTGCCTTACTTGACTCTATGGTGATTGGGGAGGAGAGACCACCACCATCGACCTTTTCCATATGAGATGCCATGGGGTCAGTGCTGTCCCCTCTCCTATTTGACATCTACACGAGACTCCAGAGTGAAGTATCCTCACTATGCTGAGGACACCTAATTGAACATCTTTGCTCCTGGTAAATTAAGCAGTGCTGTGCATGTCCTGTCCTCCTGTCTGAAGGCTATGAGTTTCTTCAAGAAGAAAAACAGGCTTCAATTGAACCCGGGGAAGACTGAGTGGCTTTAAGTTTGGGGGCCCTCTAGTTCTAGGACCATACCATCCTTGGTGCTTGATGAGGTTGCACTGCCCCACTTTCACAACTTTGTTTATGTAGCAGTTGCAGCATTCCTGGACAAAAGATGCTCTGGTCACCTTCTGGTTGGACTATTGCAGTGTGTTCTATATGGGGCTGCCGAAGAGCATCCAGAAACTTCTCATTTCTAAATCTTTTTTAATAATTATGACATGAAGCTTTTAAGTATGGATTGTCTCCCTTGTTTACAGTTTTTACTGAATTGTTGTACAGTGCCCACAGTGAGTTTGCATGAGATGGATGGTCATATAAATTTGATTCGTCAGTCAACCTGTTTTATCCCCTGTCTTGTGAGAATAACCAAAGCAGTTATTCCACATAAACATTGGTATGATTGCACACACTTCCTAGGGTACAGCTGACTGCCACCATGCCCCATTAGCACCCATTGCATACTATGACACAGGCCAAACTCCATATTGTGTGCAGGTGTTCACTTTCAGATAGTTCAAAAACTCCACTTCACTTTGACTCTCAAGTCCATCTGCTCTGTGGGGATTAGCTACAAGGGGCTCAAACATGTTTTTCCCTGTCTGATGTGCAAACAACATCTGTTGCTCAGTGGGTAAGACAATAGCTTTTCCTTGCAGTTATCAGAAGGAGAGTAATCCTCAATGTATTCCCTGGGGATTTCAGCCCACAAAAATCCTCCCAGGTAAAACCTGCTTTAAGAAATATGCTCTGAGTTCTGTCAGTGGTGGAAGACTTTCCCTTCTCTTGCAAAGAGCTAACTCCAGGGTCCGGTGAGACTTAGCTGTCCTTTGTAACAAAGGCCGGACACAGATAAGAGAAAGCACAGTTGATACAGAAGTAACTTATTGACTGATCTGTCTGATTGTGACCTCATCAATAATGTAGAATACAATAGAGTACAAAGTTTAATTTTAGAATAGAATAGATAGGAGGCAGTAAAGTGATAAAATACAAATGTGTTAATACAAAGAGGCTCTATGCAGATAAATGAATCAGTTGAATTTTCCCTGAGGCCTTCCAGGTGCCAAGATGGCCTCAATTGTGCTAAAGCTCTGGTGAGTTTTCATGCGCTACCTGCAATTCGGCTTCTGCACAAACCTTGATTTCTCACCTAGGAGAGAAGGTGACAAGAATGACTGGGCTGCCTTTCCTGCACCTGCTTCTCTTCAGCCTCCTGCCTCCAATGACTGCTAAGAAAATTCAAGCTATATGCGTGTTGAAAAACTCTTTCCAGATTCGGGATGTATGGAAATATTACAGACCTGGTGATCTCGTGATTGGTGGGAATTTACCCCTGGCTGCTCATTTAACATTCCCAGTCCCAGGCTTTCAAAAGGAGCCATTTGTCCCTGATTATGAAATGTCGTAAGTTTCACCTGGAGGGGAAAGACGTAGATGGTTGTTTCGGATTCAGGGACTCCTTTCAGAAATAACTGTTCTAGTGATGTTTGCAGTGTCCTTGTGTAGCTCAGATCTTTTTTCCTTTTCTCAGTAAAGAGACCAACACAAGAGATAGTCTAGTGTTCCCACTCTTTCCAGCATGGTCTTCTTCAGGATGATTATCAACCATATAGAACTGGGGAAGGAGAAGATCTTAGATTTACTTGGACTTCAGTAGGGCATTTGATAAAGTAGATCACAACCTACTACTTGATAAGATAGAAAAATGTGGGGTAGACAGCATCACCACCAGATGGATCCGTAGCTGGCTGACCGGCCGTACTCAGCGTGTGGTCCTCAATGGAACCGCATCTACATGGAGGGAAGTGTGCAGTGGGGTGCCCCAGGGCTCTGTTCTGGGCCCAGTGCTCTTCAATGATTTGGATGAGGGGATAGATGGGGAACTCATCAAATTCGCAGACGACACCAAGCTGGCAGGAATAGCCAACACTCCAGAAGACAGGCTTAGGATACAGGAGGATCTGGACAGACTTGAACACTGGGCGCTATCTCACAAAATGAAATTCAATGGTGAAAAAAGTAAGGTTCTATATTTAGGCAAGAAAAACCAAACGTACAGGTATAGTATACTATAGGAGGTACCTTGCTCAATAGTAGTAACTGTGAGAGGGACCTTGGAGTCCTAGTGGACAATCGCCTAAATATGAGCCAGCAGTGTGCTGCAGCTGCCAAAAAATCCAACACAGTGCTGGGCTGCATTAACAGAGGGATAGAATCAAGATCACGTGAAGTATTAATACCACTTTACAAGGCCTTGGTAAGGCCACACTTGGAATACTGCATCCAGTTTTGGTCACCACCATGTAAAAAGATGTTGAGACTCTAGAAAGAGTATAGAGAAGAGCAACAAAGATGATTAGAGGACTGGAGGCTAAAACATATAAGGAACGGTTGCTGGAATTGGGGATGTCTAGTTTAATGAAGAGAAGGACGAGGGGGGACATGATAGCAGCCTTCCAGTATCTCAGGGGCTGCCCCAAAGAAGAGGGAGTCAAGCTATTTTCCAAGGCGCCTGAAGGCAGGACAAGAAGCAACGGATGGAAATGAATCAAGGAGAGAAGCAACCTAGAACTAAGGAGAAACTTCCTGACAGTGAGAACAATTAACCAGTGGAACTACCTGCCTCCAGAAGTGGTGAATGCTCCAACACTGGAAGTTTTTAAGAAGAGACTGGACGGCCATTTGTCTG
>BFFQ01004348.1:21394-33631 GCA_003402635.1 Protobothrops flavoviridis
CAAAGAAGAGCTCCATCCTTTCCCAATGTGGGGTCCTGCCAAAAATACCCCTCAGCTTAGGAATCAGCAGAGCTGATGGGACCTTTAGCAAGTCTGTGCTGTGACTCCTTGCTGTAGCCTTGAGGTCAGCAAGGGTCACGCGTACAAGCGGCTCCAAGACAAACTCAATTAGTTTGCTAGAGGAGCTATTGGGGAGGATTTTGATCACTGAAGCAAAGTGAAGAAGGGAGGGATGATAGAAATTGTCCATGATTCTTTCTCACTAAGCCATAGAAACTTAATCAATGAATACTTATTTTTTTAAAAAAAACTCAAGGAAACTTGGACCTGCTGTTGCAAACTAAACAAGTTTGCAAGGCATACTTCACCAACAGGCACGAGTTTCGTTGTAATGTTCCCCAACATTTTCTCTCACTATAGACTCATATCCAGTAACTTCCAGCAGTTCCTGTCCTTGGTGTCTGCAGTTATAGAAATCAACAAAGATCTGGTTCTCCTCCCCAACATCACTCTGGGCTTCCGGATCTATGAAAATCACCAGACTGAGAGGAATATTTCTTCAATCAGCCTCTCCCTGCTCTCCACATGAGGCCAAATGGTTCCAGGCTACAAATGTGACAGGCAGGACCCTCTGCTCTCTGTCATTGGAGATGACAACCCCAAATCCACAATGCAGATGGCTTCCATCTTCAGCATCTTCAAGGTGCCACAGGTAAGAGAGGTCCATAGAACACCAGTATGGAGTAGACAAACAAGAGAAATACACATAGAAGCCAACGATGAAATCAAAGTTATTTGGAGGGGGGGATATCAGGGATATATGACTTTGATAATCCATCCTATACTTGAATTGATTTCTGTATTTTATATGTCAAAATACAAAGCCACAAAGAAATATTGAGATAATTCTGAAAGAGGAATTACTTCCTGGCTTCCATAGAAGTTAATCATATTTCTGCACCTTTCAATGCAGTTTATTCTCTGAATCAGATTGATGATTTTGATTTTGAAGCAACCTAGAACTAAGGAGAAAGGGTACAGAGAAAGAGTACAGAGAAGAGCAACAAAGATGATTAGGGGACTGGAGGCTTAAATATACAAGGAACGGTTGCTGGAATTGGGTAGGTCTAGTTTAACGAAGAGAAGGACGAGGGGGGACATGATAGCAGTCCTCCAATATCTCAGGGGTTGCCCCAAAGAAGAGGGAGTCAAGCTATTCTCCAAAGCACCTGAAGGCAGGACAAGAAGCAACAGATAGAAACTCATCAAGGAGAGAAGCAACCTGGAATTAAGGAGAAACTTCTTGACAGTGAGGACAATTAACCAGTGGAATAACCTGCCTCCAGAAGCGGTGAATGCTCCAACACTGGAGGTTTTTAAGAAGAGGCTGGACAGCCATTTGTCCAAAATGGTATAGGGTTTCCTGCCTGAGCAGGGGGTTGAACTAGATGACCTCCAAGGTCCCTTCCAACTTTATTATTGTTGTTGTTGTTGTTGCTGTCATCGTCGTCGTCATTGTTGTTATTTATCAGAATCAGGCAAAATAGGTAACTGGGGGCTCTTCCTAAGAAGGGAGGAAGATGAAGCCTGCCACTCAAAGTGGATAAACCTGACCGGTGGGGCAATCAATGGGGACCCTTAAAGTCACCATTAAACTGTAGTTTGTCTCTTAAAGAGGATTCTCACTTTCTTCAGCTCGGGGTTGGCTTTGACTTCTCTCAGGGAGACAGAAGAGTTTATCCTTCCTTCTTCCGGATTAATCCCAGTCAATTTCCTCAGTATGTGGGTTTAGTCCAGCTGCTCCTGCACTTCCAGTGGAACTGGGTCGGGCTGGTGGCCCCTGAAAATGACGACGGAGAACGTTTCGTCTCATCTCTGACGCTGATGCTGAAGGAGAAGGAGATCTGCCTGGCCTTCACTGTAATGATGACATTGGATTTTCACACTTTTGAAGATATAGATCGTATATACATTTGGGTTAAAGCTGAAGTAATTGTGTTGTGGGATGATTCCAGTATTTTTAAAAATGTACAGTTGTTTTTGGCTCTTCAAGATACACCACTTTGGAACACTTGGATCTTTACCTCCAATTGGAAAATTAATGTGATTAAAGCTTCATATCTATTGCACGTCCTAAGGCCTTTCCATGGGGCTTTGCATTTTAGGGACCACACTGGGGATGTCTCAGAATTCAGTCATTATCTCATGTCTTTAGACCCTTTGAACCCACAAGGGGATCCCTTTCTCCCAGAATGGTGGGAGTGGGTCTTTAACTGTGAGATCCAGAAACCAGGCAAGACATCTCAAAAGGGGAGAAAACCATGTACAGGAAAGGAGAATTTACGAAATCTGCCCTCTTATGTGTTTGAAACAAGCATGACAGGTGAAAGTTACAATATCTACAATGCCATTTATGCTGTGGCACATGCATCCCATGCAATGTATGGATCAGGAGTGCAACCAATCATGATGAGGCTACGAAAGAGGATCTCAAATGTCCAGTCATGGCAGGTAATTTCTGTAATTTTTTTCCATCCATTCCACAGATCTAAAGATGCTCCCCATGTCTATTTCTTGAATTAAATATCTGTATGGCATCATATTACTGCATCAAATCTATATCAAACCAGTTTGAAGCATTCATCTAAAAAAACAATAAAACAAATTTAGTATAATATTTTGTTCAAAAGGGATGGGAGGGAAATAAATCAAACCAATTCTCCCTGAGATTCATCTAAGATGAGATTCATCTTCCTAAAAGTTCTTTGGAGGTCTTCGGAGTTTGTCCTAGTTTCATAAAGGAGGGAGGAAGCATCACCCCAGAGCAACAGAGAACATAGAGCAACATGGCAATTCTGCCAGAGGCTTCAACAATCCTAGTGAGTATATTTGCAGAACCACCTCAGTCTTCCTAAGGATGTAGCCTGAACACTACTTTCAAAAAGACACTCCACTCAGTTGATTGGTTTGTGATTCTATGGCTTAGCATGCTGTGTGACCCTCCATATGTCTTTAGTTTGCAATGTGTTGCACTGAACAGCTTGTTGTGTCAAAGCAACCTCTGTCAACAAGACTCAACCTAGTCCAAAGAGATTTTGAGATAATTCTGAAAGTGGAATTACTTCCTGACTTTCATAGAAGTTTATCATATTTCTGCCCCTTTCAGTGCAGTTTATTCTCTGTGCCAGGTTAATGGTTTGTTCCCTTGACTTCTGATCTATCACAACCAGGCAAAATAGGTAGCTCTTCCTAAGAAGGGAAGGAGATGAAGCCTGCCACTCAAAGATGACTTGTAAGGCAATAAGCCACACAATCGTGACCCTTAAAATCACCATTAAACTGTACTTTCTCCAGCTCAGTGTTGGCTTTGAGTTCACTCAAGGAGACAGAAGGGTTTATCCCTTCTTCCGGATAAATCCCAGTGAATTTACTCACTACTTGGGTTTAGTCCAGCTGCTCCTGCATTTCCAATGGAACTGAGTTGGGCTGGTGGTCCCTGAAAATGACAATGGAGAACGTTTCATCTCAACTCTGACGCCAATGCTCAAGGAGAAAGAGATCTGCATGGCCTTCACTGAAATGATGAAATCAGATTTTCATCCTAGCGAAGGGTTGAAATATTTTTAACACTTGGTCTAAAAGTGAAGTGATTATTCTGTTTGGAGACTCCAGTACTATTACAAGTGTACAGGTGGTTGTATATACTTATGAAAAATGGAGAAATGCATCATTTTGGAAAGTTTGGATCTTTACTTCCAATTGGAAAGTTAAGGCAATAAAATCTCAATATATATTGAAAGTTCTAAAACCATTCCATGGGGCTTTGCATTTTAGGGACCACCCTGGGGATGTCTCAGAATTCAATCATTTCCTCCTGTCTTTAGACCCTTTGAACCCACAAGGGGATCCCTTTCTCCCGCTATGGTGGGAAAGGGTCTTTAAATGTGACATTCACAAACCAGGCAGAATCACTCCAAAGTGGGAAAAGCAATATACAGGAAAGGAGAAATTACAGAATCTGCCAATTTACGTGTTTGAAGCAAGCATGTCAGGTGACAGTTACAATATCTGCAATGCCATTTATGCTGTGGCACATGCATCCCATGCAATGCATGGATCAGGAGTGCAACCAATCATGATGAGGCTTCGAAAGAGGATCTCAAATGTCCAGTCATGGCAGGTAATCTCTGGGATATTTTTTTTTGATCCAGTCGACAGATTTTTAGAGAGGAAGCTCCCCACGTGTATTTCTTGAATTAAATACCTGTATATCTGTGAAAGTAGTAAGAAAGTTGTTGTTACTCAGATCTCCACCAAGGAGGTAGCTCTAGATCCTCAGATATATACAAAAATCTTAAGATGATGGCCATTACAGAATGATAGAAGATAGAAGCCATGATGTTTCATTTGTGGCTTTCAGCCAATTACTCCCATTTCTGAACTTGTCTTTTTATTTCAGCTTCTTCCCTATTTGAGGAATGTCCAGTTCAACAACAGTGCTGGAGATGAAATCTCCTTCTTAGAAAATGGACTGGGATCTACTCGTTATGAGATTCTCAACTGGCGTTTCTTTCCCAATCTATCTTTTGTCCCCGTGAAAGTTGGCAAAATAAATCCAGGGGCTCCCACAGGCCAGGATTTCACCATTAATTCCAATGCAATTGTCTGGGCAACAAAGGTGAGCTGGAAGCTTATATAAATTCAGAGAAAAACTCATTCCCTTCCAGGGATAAAAAAAAAAAACCTCCAGTCTATTGACTAAAAAAATATGGCACCCACTGGATGAAAAAACTGCTTTGCATCTAACATGTTTGAGATATGATTATGACAGATCAAAAAGATTTGAGATCAGGTTGAAATTTGGGTTGAAATCCAGGATACTTTTAAAGCAGCCAACGTGGATTTCCATGGACCATTCCTGGTCAGTTAGTGTCAAGCTGCAAAGCGAACTAAAGTTTCTTCTCATAACAATTACTAGAATGTGTATTGGACAATGTGACACGTACTGTCAGAGATGGGAGGGAGAGTATTACTCTTTTAATTATCTGTTTCCCGCCATTGCTTCAAAGCTAGCTTTACTTCAAAACCTGCTGATTGTTTATTGCCTAATAAAGTTAACATTGGAGTTCATCGTGTCTCTAGTGTTTTTCTTGGTTGGGCTTATTCAGCCGGAATATGACACTTAGATCCTCATGACTGTTTTAGGAAAGCTGTAGCTCGATATCAAAAACCTCCCTTTGCATGCTGAGGTCCCAGTTCCAATCTCCAGAATCCCTTGGTAGATTGAGAGTGGCACTGGCTTTAATCCCCCAAGACCTTTTTCTGGCTCCTGGTAAACCATTTATTTTGAAGACATTTGGAAGTTGGAAAGAGAAATGTACAAATGAATAAATCAAGCAGGTTGATTGCATGGGCCACCTACACTATTTCTCTCTTCTCTTTTAGAAGGTGCCCTTTGCCAGGTGTGGCATGAAGAGGTGCCAGGCAGGGGAGAGGAGAAGAGTTCCAGAGGGAGAGCAGGTCTGCTGCTACCAATGTGCTCCTTGTCCAGAAGGGACCATTTCTAATCAGATAGGTAGGTCACACTTTTAATGTAGATCTTCCAGGATCAAGGAAAGCATTCAGTTGAAGCAAATATCAATGTTGTTGTCGTTTTGCATAAATTGACATTCTTCAAAATATTCGTGCTTTACAGCAGAACCTCTGACTTCAGGGATCTAAACTGTCCTGCCCACCCACCCAACCTCCAAGACCACCTGTCCTGCTCCTCAGCAATTTAATGCAAGGTAGTTTCAGGGCACAATTCATGGATTGAGAAGTCCTTGGTGCTCCTCATGAGTTACCTACTTGACTTTCTAATCCCTCCAATTGGGATATTCACTTACAAATCTTTTCACGAAGCAGTATGAGATTTAAGCTTTAATATTTACTATCTAGAGTATGCTTGTTCTGTCAACCCTATTGGAAAATTGATACACCTGTTGGAGAAAGAGAAGTTTGAGCTACTTATGCCTATGTGTTCTTCTATGCAAAAAAAGTCTGAAAAGTAAATGCAAAATAGAAAGCAGAGAAATTGAGCCAAAAAGCTGAAAACATCCTTGCTTCTGGCTATCCTATCTTCAGGGTTATCAGTAAAGGATGATTAGCCCTTTTTGATACACCATGAAATACAAAATTACTCTTGATTTCAGATGCAGCTCACTGTGATCTCTGCCCAGAAGATCAATACCCCAATGAGGACAAGGACCACTGCATTGTCAAGAAGATCCACTTCCTTTCCTATCAAGAGACCCTGGGATACACTTTAGTGTCTCTCACTCTTTTTCTCTTTGTAATCACAATGGCAGTTCTGACAATTTTCCTTATGCATCGTGACACACCGATCGTCAAGGCCAACAACCGAGATCTCACCTACATCCTCCTGGTCTCCCTCCTGCTCTGCTTCCTTTGCCCCTTCCTCTTCATTGGTCAACCTGGGAAGCTCAACTGTCTCTTACGACAAACTGCCTTTGCCATTCTCTTTTCCCTTGCAGTTTCCTCTGTCTTGGCAAAAACTGTCATGGTGGTTCTGGCCTTCATGGCCACCAAGCCAGGGAACCGGACAAGGAAACTCTTAGGAAAACCACTGATCAACTCCATTGTCTTAGTCTGTCCATTGGTCCAAGCAGTTCTTTGTGCCATCTGGCTGGTAACCTCTCCCCCATTTCCCAACTTAGACTTCCACTCCTTGGTAAGAGAGACCGTTTTGGAATGTAATGAAGGCTCAGTTTCAATGTTTTATGCTGTCCTCGCCTACCTGGGTTTTTTGGCCCTTGTCAGTTTCACAGTGGCCTTTCTGGCTAGGAAATTGCCTGACAGCTTTAATGAAGCCAAGTTCATTACTTTCAGCATGCTGGTCTTTTTCAGTGTTTGGCTCAGCTTCCTCCCCACCTATTTGAGCACCAAAGGGAAGTCCATGGTGGCCGTGGAGATCTTCTCCATCTTGGCCTCTGGGGCTGGTCTCCTGGCTTGCATCTTTTCCCCTAAATGCTACATAATCCTACTGAGGCCACATCTGAATTGCAGAGAGAATATAATGAGGCACAAGAATCTCTGACTAATGCAATTTTTGAGAATGTTTATTTTGATTGTTGGACTTTTTTATTCTATCAGATTTCTCAAAAATATGAAATGAGGGAAGGGCTTTTCCATGAAATAATCAGGTGATGTGAACCATCACAAAATATCTGTTAATCCAGAACAATCACCCACCTTTTATTTTTCATTAATGCTGGTTTTCTTGTGAGTGGATCTACTTGACTTGATCATCTTGGAAATAAGTGTGGATGTTAAAGATGTGGAAATTACTTTCCAAAAGAACAGTATCCCATATATTTTAATCTTACAAAATATTTGGGATGGGTTTACTATCATTGTTTTCAAGCATGTTTATTTCCATAGATCACTGAGAGTTTGCTGAATTTCTTATACTTTTTTCATTCAACTGATTATTAGTTTTTTAAAAAAAACTAATTTACGTGTAAATAATCCATTTTTCCCTCTATTAATTGAAAAAAAATATGAATAAATAAGATAACATGAAGTAGATATTAACAATATTTTCCTGCTATTCTTACTATTTTTATTGTTTATTTATGAAGAAGAAAGATGAAGAGATGAATGGAAGAAAGAAAGGAAGCATGGATGAGAATAAATGTTTTCTCAGAAGTCAAAATATTTGCAACAAATGGCTCTTAGATTTGAAATACATACTCTTTGAATATATTTGCAAATTAATATATCAAACACTGAGACAGTTGTATTTGACAGAGGAATGGAATGAGCTCTTTAGAAGAAGGATTTGCCAGAGAGCTCCGTTTGCCATCTGGAACAATTCAGTCTTTAGCAGCAAATGGATGAATGTGGGATCATAGCAGAGTGGAGAAATGAGTGAAACAATTATGAGGCATGCATTGGATGTAGGATCATAGTGAATAAACTGTTGGGAGGAATGAACTTTGATGAACAATTCAATGTAGTTAAGGAGAGGCCTAGAAAGTCATGGTTGCAGGGAGCTACAGGGAACCTCTAAAAGATACTGAAAGAAGAAAAGGCAATTATTTTGTGGTGTGCAGATTTGGTGGACGAAATAGTGGCCTGCAGGGAGAGAAAGGTATGAAGAGCTATGCTGAGTTTAGCTATATTTCCTATATTACACAATCAATAAAACAGAGAGCAATACTTTAACACCAAATGCATTCCGGAATAATTCTATGTTTAATAGCTTGTGGAACATGGGAAGCAGATCCAATTTCTCAGACAAAGCTGAGAGAAATCTGAAAGGTGGGAGGCTATATAAATATTTTTTAAAATAAATTAAATAAATACTCCAGAGAACAGGGGCAGCGACAGAAAAGGAGGGACTGTGCACCTTCTCAGCCTTTAGTTTTGGCCATAAATGTTTGGACAAGAGATCCTGCTGGTGCCATTGTGACAACCCATATAATGGTTTCAAAGATGAATCCAGCCTTTTCAATAGCACTAGTTCAATAGTGAAATGCAATGGACATAGTATATTTGGATTTCAATAAGTCATTTGACAAAGTAGACCACAACCTACTTCTTGGTAAACTAAAAAAAATGTGGGATAGACAGCATCAACATGAACTGTTGTTTCTCGTCCTGCCCTCTGGTCTTTTGGAGAACAATCTGACCCCTCTTCTTGGTGATAGCCCATCAAATACTGGAACACTGCTATCATGTCTCCCCTATTTCTTCTAATATTACTTTGGACAGAAAATCCTGTTAAAAGAATCAAAGAAAAGCTCCATCCTTTCTCAATGTGGGGTCCTGCCAAAAAGAAAACCCGCAGCTTAGGAACCAGCAGAGCTGATGCAACCTTTAATAAATCTGTGCTGTGACTACTTGCTGTAGCCTTGAGGTCAGCAATGTTCACCTGAAGAAGCTTCTCCAAGACAAACTCAATTAGGTTGCTAGAGGAGTGATTGGGGAGGATTTCAATCATTGAAGCAAAGTGAAGAAGGGAGGGATGACAGAAATGTATGAAATTGTCCATGATTCTTTCTCACTAAGCCAGGGGTAGGCAACCTTGGCTCTTTTATGACTCGTGGACTTCAACTCCCAGAATTCCTGAGCCAGCCATGCTGGCTCAGGGCTTCTGGGAGTTGAAGTCCACGAGTCATAAAAGAGCCAAGGTTGCCTAACCCTGCACTAAGCCATAGAAACTTAATCAACGAATACTTTAAAAAAAAAAAACTCAAGGAAACTTGGACTTGCTGTTGCAAACTAAACAAGTTTGCAAGGTATACTTCACCAACAGGCACGAGTTTTGTTGTAATGTTCCCCAACATTTTCTCTCACTATAGACTCATATCCAGCAGTTCCTGTCCTTGGTATTTGCAATTATAGAAGTCAACAAAGATCTGGTTCTCCTCCCCAACATCACTCTGAGCTTCTGGATCTATGAAAATCATTTTGAAAAGAAGCATTAAGTTGCGTTACAGTTACGGTGGCAAAGACAATTCATAGAGAAATAATAAAGAAATACTAATACTGACAGTGTACTTGTACACATGGAGTCTTGGGGCTTTGCAGAATTCTCTATTAGTATTTTCATTCAAGCATTGTATATTTTTAATGCAAAACATTAAATTATTCTCTATCCATACCAACACCAAACAACACCAATTCGACTGGAGCAACACTAAAATCATCAGCCACACTACCACCCGCCACGCTCGTGAGTTTATCGAAGCCTAGCACTCCACAAGCAATTCCATCAACAAACACATTGACCTACAACCAGCCTATCAACCCATCAGAACCCAAATCAACCACACAGCTAACCAGAGACAGCATCAATCCTCAACCAACCCATGCTAGCCCCCTCCCCCCACTAATGGTTCACCTCCCAATGACGCTGACCTGATGTAACCTCCCCATCACAAGATCCATCACAAGACCCTCACTGATGACTCACACCTGACTCACTACAAGACCTATCGCAAGACCCTCACTCGACACATCCACACCTGAAGCCCTTATAAACAGAAGAACACTGACATCCCCTAAACTCTGCTGAAGATGTTACCTAGCCTGGTAATGAAATGTTTGGAAACCAACCCACAAGCTTGGAGAACGAATTTTCACTCTCACATTAAACTGTATAGAGTGTTCTCTTCATTATAATTAGATAAACATGCTTCATTAATAAACCAGACTATTTTTTATGCTCTCAGTGTATTATGGGGATGGATCGATGGGTGTTAAATAATGTAATAATTAGAAATTGTTCAATCTTGGGCAGAGAGGCAGGAAGACAATGTTGTGTGATAATCTTAAAGTCATAGAGAGGGGAGGGAGGGCAGACCCTGAAGCACCCCACATAGCTAAGCCCCCTGGGCTGACCTTTCATCTTCCACCACCCCAGACTGAAACTGTCCTTAAGTGGGACGAGTGCACAGCCAGGTCTCCAATCTCAAAACTTTCTAGGTGGTCCAGCAGCATGGATGCCCTGCTTGATGGCATGAATACCACATGGATGAGGATGAGGAGAGGGATGCATACTTGGGCACCTATCATCTCTTAGGGCCACTGCAAATGCAGGGTTTGTCTGGTAGGGTGATGATTGGGTATTATGCTTGTCACTCAAGGAGAGGTAGCCCTTCCTGGTACAAACCGCAAAGGGTGGGGACTGGTGTAGAGCAGATTGGTGCACCAGAGGGAAGCTCTTGATTCTGTCCTCAGGAAATCCTCCATCAGGCAGAGTGGTTGGCTTTGAAATACTTGTTTAAAATGTTGATGACCCACTCAAGTGACAGGGAGGTTGGGCAGAGTACATATAAGTCACAAAGAAAAGAAGAAAAGAAGAAAGTGTGTCATTATTAAAAACCATCCAGGTTCCTCGTAGCTGAAACACATCTCCATTGGCCAGTTTGGGAAACACGGCTAGGACAAAGGCCATGGTGAGTTGTTCCAGGAAGTCCCAGGATGCTTCTTAATCTGGAAAGAGTTTGGAGATAGCAGCAGAAACAGTCAATTCCAAAGAGATCTCAGAGATTTAAGAGTTTGCCTTGTGTGTGTCCTATATTAAGGGGATTGGACTAAGTGACCCCAAGTTCTCTTCCAACTCTAAAGCTGCATCACTCTCCAATCACAGTTGCCCAATTCACAGAGAGAGAGACACAGGTGTGGTTTCAGAAATAGTTTTCCTCTGACTTTTCTTCTTGCTAAAATGCCATGGACGCCAGAGTTATGGGGATAATGTGGTTATTTCTCTCTTGCTGGATTCATCAAACACTAGTAATTATTACTTCATCTCAGTAGACTTCCAAAGATAAACCCTCCCTAAGCCTAAAGAAGTTTGTGTCCAGTCAAAACATGTTTACTTAGCATGCTCTGGGTAATATGCTGGGTCCCTTTAGAGTTGGAGCTGAGATTAATGCTTATCTTAAAGACTTCAAACCCCACTTGAGGCCTCTGAAGTCATCAGAGCATCATATTCCCTACATCAGTCTCCATTGACTCGCTCTAGGAAGAAGGCCTCTTTGTCTGGACAATGTGTTGGCTTTTAATGTTGCTATGGACCTTGCCTGCAGCCATCCAGATGGATCTGAGGCCAATCTGCTTCTGTAGGAGACCCTTCCAAGCACAGAAAGACTACTACAGACCTGGAGATCTCATTATTGGTGGAAACCTGCCTCTCTCCATTACTAAAGTCCTACAGCTTCCTTTACACGAGCCTCCTGGGGATTGGGATGCCTATTCTCTGTAAGTGTTTCCTTGATTGTCTTTTTTCTCAGGGCAATGTGGAAAGGGCAGTCTTAAAGATGGGGCATACTTAAATCCCACGCAGCATCTGTTGATGTAGAGCCTTCCTCATTAGGACAAATTGATTCTCTTTCTTGAACACTGGGCGCTATTGAACAAAATGAAATTCAATGGTGAAAAAAGTAAGGTTCTACATTTAGGCAAGAAAAACCAAATGTACAGGTATAGTATAGGGGGTACCTTGCTCAATAGTAGTAACTGTGAGAGGGATCTCGGAGTCCTAGTGGACAATCACTTAAACATGAGCCCGCCATGTGCTGCAGCTGCCAAAAAAGCCAACACAGTGCTAGGCTGCATTAACAGAGGGATAGAATCAAGATCACGTGAAGTATTAATACCACTTTACAATGCCTTGGTAAGGCCACACTTGGAATACTGCATCCAGTTTTGGTCACCACGATGTAAAAA
>BFFQ01004348.1:33660-62324 GCA_003402635.1 Protobothrops flavoviridis
TACTACTATTATTATTATTATTATTATTATTATTATTATTATTATTATTATTATTATTATTATTATTATTATCAATTTCCCTTTAATCCCCTTCTCAAGCCCTCTGAGTCAACCCTTTCTCCGTGTTCCTGAACGCAATGTACACATTGCAAAGAAACTAATTTGAACTTGGGGAAAAATAATGCTAGGGCCCTCCATCTTATAGCTGGACTGAATTCATCTTCCCATCTCATTATTCTGATGATTTGTAATACCATCCTTCATGCTTCCATTATATCCAACGTAGAGAAGGTCTCTCTTTTGTCCCGCCAAGACTGGCTTCCCACCAATCTCCTGTTAATCCTAGGCAATTCTAGGTCAGTGGAGCGAGTTTCTTTGAGGATCCCCAACAGAAAGAGTTCCATATTCTGAGACATTAAAAGGGCCCTTTCTAACTGGGGGCCATCCACATATATCAGCGTAATCATTTCTAGCCAACCAAAGTCAAACTAGTCAGACATTCAATTTAATTCAATTTAATCTAATTTATTGGATTTATAAGGCCACCTAATTCAAAGGACTCTGGGAACATGATAGGGTGCCAGAGTGGGAAAAAGTGCTTTAGAACATAGGGCAGAATATGTCAGACGTTAAGATCTCCACGGCTGCATATAATAAAATGTGTTGTTTTATCAAGATGATCAGCCACATTTCCTTAACTGGACTGAAAAGTTGATTTTGCAAAAGTCAATACTGACTTCAACTGAGCTCATGCTGTAAATTATAACTTCCAATCAACTCACAGGAATGTCCTGCAGAGTTAGGGAGAGGAGGCTTTGTCCTACACTGCTGACAATAAAAACAGAATCAACTGATTGACAGCAACCCTGTTTTCTGACAGCAGTAAAACTAATCAACTAATTTGTATTGATCTGTTTTACGATCAACTCTTAGAATGTTGGTAATGAAATGGCAGAATAAACATTTCTCTAATTTTTGTCGTTTCACTTGCAACAAAGACCTGTTCCCAAGAATTATCAACATGTCCTGGGCTTGACATTTGCCATCCAGGAGATCAACAAAGACCCCCGGCTTCTCCCCAACATCACCCTGGGCTTCCGCATCTATGAAGAGAATGAGTATGCAAGCATGGCTCAAGATGTCAGCCTGTCTCTGCTCTCCAACCGGGGAAAATTGTTCCCTAACTACAAGTGTGACACACAGGACCACCTTCTCTCTGTCCTTGGGGGTCTCAACTCCAGAACCTCATACCAGATGGCAACCACGTTTGGCAATTTCAAGATTTCTCAGGTAGGTGGACATGTAACATGAGGAAAGGGTCAATGCTGTAAGTTCTGCCTTGCGTGGTTACTACTACTCTGTGGAGTAGAGAGTTGGTCTCTGACGAAGAGACTAGAAGCATTTGAAATGTGGATTTACAGGCGGCTATTACGTATAAGCTGGGTTGACAAGATCAGAAATGAGGAGGTGATAAGCCGCCTGGGAAAGCCAAGGGAAATCATCAAAACAATTAAAAAATGAAAATTAGAATATTTTGGACATGTGATGCGACACCCAGAAAAATACGGCCTACTCCATTTAATCCTCCAGGGAAAGATCGAAGGCCAACGAGGTCCAGGCAGAAGAAGAACATTGTGGCTTCAAAATCTAAGGGATTGGTTTGGACAAAACTCAGCAGCACTTTTTTGTGCGGCTGCTGATAAAAACAGGATCGCCAACATGATCACCAACGTCCGATAACGGATATGGCACAAGAAGAAGAAGAAGAAGTGGTTACTGCCAACAATTCCACGAGCCAATTCTGTGACTGGTAGAAAACATCTCATGAAGGTGCAAGCTTGTGGGGACGTCTAGAATAGGGTACCCTGTTAATCTAGATGGTCTGAGGTTAGTAACAAAAAATACAGGTACCCTTTTCCTTGCTTAACCTTTTCCTTTTCCTCCATCTCCACCTTCCCTTTAGCTAGGTTACCGCTTCTCTGATCCTGTTTTGAGGGATAAGAGGCGATTCCCCACCTTCTACCAGATCGATCCTCAGTATCACCTAAAGAATGCAGCCATTGTCCAGCTCCTTCTCTATTTCCAATGGAACTGGGTTGGGATCGTTGTTCAGGCCTCGGAAAGCAGTGACCACTTCCTACAGATTTTTGATGCCACCCTTGCCCAGAATGACATTTGCATACAATTTGTAAAAGAGATCTTGCCCCTAATCTTAATATTTAATGAATTGCATAGCAATCAAATAGATGTGCTTTGGACAATTTTGAACAGTGATGCTCAGGTTGTGATTGTCTCCGGGGATTCATGTGCTCTGGAAAACCTTATAGTATCCCTCTACACTTATGAAGAAGAGAACCATGCTATTTTGGGGAAGGTCTGGATCCTGACCACCCAGTGGGAATTTTCAGCTATTGGCTATTACTACAATTGGGTGAAATTAAAATCCCTCCATGGCGCTTTATCTTTCACAGTCCACACAAAGCCGGTGCCAGGATTCAAAGATTATCTCTGGGCTGTGAATCCACACGAACCCCACGGAGACGTCTTTCTTCCTGAGTGGTGGGAAATTGTATTCGACTGTGAGATTTTGAAGGCAGGTCTGGCCTCACCTGATGGCCGAAGGGTTTGCACAGGGCAGGAGAATCTGGACACCCTCCCAGTCTCTGTCTTTGATGGAAAGATGACCGGTTTCAGTTACAGCATCTACAATGCTGCCTTTTCTGTGGCACATGCATTGCATGCTGCGTATACGTGGGAATCACAACAGGCATTGAAGAGGGGCAGAAAGAAGCCACACCTTCACCTCTCTGTGAAGCCCTGGCAGGTAACTCTTCAGATCTTCCCTTCTGGTCAAGGAAACAGCTTTACACTCTTTTAAGTTTCATGAACTTTTGCCTGCGATCTCCACTGTCTTGTCTTTTCC
This sequence comes from Protobothrops flavoviridis, assembly GCA_003402635.1. NCBI lineage: Eukaryota > Metazoa > Chordata > Lepidosauria > Squamata > Viperidae > Protobothrops > Protobothrops flavoviridis. Next base: position 36,584 of record BFFQ01004348.1, read on the forward strand.
CTAATATTTCCCCCCTTTATTTAAATCTCATACAAGTCTTGAAATTCTTAATTCCATTTCTACTTTTAGCAATCATACCTGGAAGAGGGGGTAAAAGAGTCTTATACTGTTTTTCCCTAATTATGCCAGTTGCTGGAGACCTGATTGAGTTTTCCATTGAATTTTTATTTCTCTATTTCGATAGTTCAATCAACTGTCAAGTTCCGACTAATGGAACACTTCAAGGAAATTCCAGGCATATTTATTCTGAAAAAGTCTTTAATCATGGACACATTGTCGGCACATATTGAATGATGCCAGAATCTGAATTTCTCTTGCTTGCGTCTGACTTTTCTTGCTAAACCCCTCTCTTATTTTGCAGTCATAAGTCGCATCTTCCAATTAGCCCGGAGGGCAAAGATTCACTTCCGTTCCTTTTCCCGCGCTTTCCTTATAAATCTCCTCCCTTTCTATGTCATCTGAATTAACTCTAAAAATACCAGACAGTTCTGAATATCTTGTCAAAGCAATAATATCCTATATTAACAGCGTTGACATCAACATTGTGTAGCCAGTTAATCATGCAATCTTTACCTTGGTCAGATTCTCAATAATTTTTTTCCTAGCAATTTATAAATTTGGTCCTAATAGATATCTAGATACTTACATATATTGAAACATATCAAGATATATCTTGAAGAGGAAGTAGTACCTCCAAAATCCCTTCCAACTCTGTTATTCTTCTGTTATACATTTCTGGATTTTCTTGAGGCTCACATTTATCCTCCATACTTCTGCATGTTTGTGCATTGTGTAATGCTAGCCCAGAAATAATGAAATCAATTAAGAGCTTGCTCCATTTTTTTTTCAAAGATTTTATTGAGTTTTATGGGGTTGGGGATAAAATAGGATCGGGATAGGGATTAAGGTTTAGGGTGGGGTTAGGATCAAGATTGGGATTAGGACAGGGTTGGGGTCAACATTGGGGTTATCCCCCAATAACATTTTCAATCTTCAGCAAACAGACTATTATCCGGGTACATATGTTCAATTAACACTAATTGATATAGATATAGATATAAATAACTGTAGTAATTGTAGTAAATGATTATCATAAACAGTATCAGTTAGTCAATGCATATCATTCTTCTTACTAATATATATTCAAAATAACATATCACATTCCTTTCTCGCTAGTTCGTTTTTCTAACCATTGATAAAAATTATCCCATGTTCTAAAGTAAACTGAATCTTCTTTCTGTTTAATCTCTAAAGTCAATCTATCCATTTCTGCACATTTTAAGATTTTCTTAATTAAAACCTCTTCAGTTGCATTTTTCCAGTATTGGGCAAATACCATTCTCGCTGTCAGTACATGCAATATTAAATATTCATTCTCCTCATAATTAGGTTCTAATATTCCTAACAAAAACAGTTCTGGTTTAAATTCTATCTGTCTTTTAATCATCTTTTCCAACTATGTATGTATCTTAACCCAAACCTTTTTTGCTTTAGGGCATGTCCACCAGATACGATAGTAAGTACCCGGCCTTTGTTTACATTTCCAGCAATTATTTGAAGTATTTTTAAACATTTTCGCTAATCTTACTGGTGTCATATGCCATCTATAAAACATTTTACACAAATTTTCTTTATATGAGACTGCTTTAGTCAATTTGATATTTCTATCCTATAATTTTTGCCAGTCTTCCAAATCTATAGAATATCCAAAGTTTTTTGCCCATGCTATCATTGTTTCTTTTACTTGTTCTTCTTCCATCTTTAAATTTAGCAGAAATCTATAGAGTTTCTTAATCAAGTTTTCATCTGTTTTTAACAATATTTGATCAAATTTATAAAATCCCATTGTCTTTACATCTGTTTCATATCTCGTTTGGATTTGCAAATATGGCCACCATGCTAAATCAATATCTTGTCCTTGTAAATCTTGTCTATCTTTCAATTTTCCTTTGTTATCCAAGATATCTTTGTAAGTCACAACTTTGTCATAGTTAATTAAATTTGGATGTACAAATGCTTCCATTGTTGAAAGCCATCCTGGAATTTTCAAATAAATTTTACATTTTATTTTTCCCCAAGTTAATAATAACGTGTTTCTAATGTAGTGGTTTTGGAAGTATTTATTTTCAAAGAAGTTTTGCTTTGCCCTTTTAATTTGTTGTGCCAATTTTTCTGATTCTATTAAATTAAATTTATGTTTTATTATTTCCATTTGTCTTTTCAATATTTTCTTTTGTGGGTTTGTTTGTAATTCAAGTTCTAATTTTTTAAATTCTTCTCTTAACAACTGACATTGTTGTCTCTTTTCTTTATTTTTTTTTTTTGCCATATATGTTATCGCTACGCCTCGAAAATATGCTTTGGCTGTATCCCATACATTTTGTAATATTGTATCTTTTTTATTTTCTTTGAAGAAAAATTCCATTTCTTTTGTTACTAAGTCTATAAATTCTTTCTCTTTTAATATGGATTGATTCAAAGTCCATCTTAATTTTTTCTGCATTCCTTTCCACACCATTTTAAGGGGTCATGATCTGCCCAAGTACCTAATTCTATTTCAATTTCCTGCATATTAACCCTTAATTCAGGCGTCATCCAAATTATATCAATTCTAGACCAAGATTTATGACTATTAGAATAAAATGTGTATTGTGATTTTCCTGGATTCGTTTCTCTCCAGATATCTTGTATACCAATTTTCTCTATCCTATTGAAAAAAGTCTTAGGTAATCTTTTTCTTTCTTGTTTCTCTGATTTACTGCTTTTATAGTCTAATATCCCATCTATTGTTGCACTAAAATCCCCAATTAAGCATATATTTTGGTATTCTATTTCTACTATTTTTCTGTGAAGGTTTTGATAGAATTTTTCTTGTTTATTATTTGGTGCATATATTGCTATCAAAAGTATCTGTTTTTGATTTAAAAATATTTCTACCATTAATATTCTCCCTTCTTCATCTGCATAAATCATTTTGGAATCTATTGTCTCTTTAACATATATAACTACTCCTCTTTTTTGTTGAGCTGATGTATAATAAAGTTTTCCAAGTTTTGGATTTTCCAAAAATGTATGATGTTGTTTTTTATGTTGCGTAACTTGAATTCATTCTAAATATTTCATCTACTTCTTGCTGTATCTCTGATCTTTCCATTTCTAGGGCCTCTGCTAATAGATTAATAATCACCTCTGCTATATTTTCCTCTTTATCTTCAGATATGTTCTGAAATCTCAAATAATGTACCACCTTCTCCATTTCCAGAGCAGCGACTGCTCCTTCTAGATTTTGATTTGCTTGTTCTAATCTTTCATTCTCCGTCATTAGTGCTTCAATTTTTTCCCCAGTATCTTCTGATTGATCTTCCATCTTCTGAATTTTTTGTTCATTTTTAGGGATCATTTGTTGGTGAATCTCAAATTGTGTCTTTATGTCAAGCATTTGTTTGCTTAGCTCAGTGATGCCAAACCTTTTAGGGTCCGAGTGCCCAAACTGCAACGCAAAACCCACTTATGCATCGTCGGGTGCCGGGTGGGTGTGGCCCATTGGCTGGGTGTGGCCCACTGGGTGGGCATGGCTGCGGTGGTAATGGCAGACTGGGTGGGACTAAAAAGTTCAATCAATCAATTCCAACTTTGCAAGATCTTTTTTTCCCCCATGAGAAGTTGAAATTGACTGATTGATTGAACCCTTTTTTTTTTTTGCACATGGCGGCAGAGGCCTAAAGCGAAAAGGTTTTATAAAACCCAGCTGAAGGCCTAGGATTGGGGCGATGGCACGCGTGCCCACAGAGAGGGCTCTGAGTGCCGCCTCTGGCACCCGTGCCATAGGTTTGCCACCACTGGCTTAGCTTATCAAGGTTGCTTTTTGTTTCTTGATTATTCTTCTGCATCATTTCTTGCATTAGTTGTAAAGTTGCATACATCTCTTTTTGGAGATTGTTTGCCTTCTCTCGTTGTAACATTGCTTCAATAGATCCCTGACTTGCTGGACTAGATGTTCCAGAAGAGGGTGGAGAAGCAGGTTTTTTTGTAATTTTAGTAAGGTTTGGTGCATTCATTGTTCAATCAGGCAGATTTTGTAAATTCACAGGGAGAGAAAAAAAAGCCAACTGCTTTAGGCTATAATCCAACTTTAAAAACAGCCAACTGCTTTAGGCTATAGTCCAAATTTAAAAAGAAGCCAACTGCTTTACGCTATAATCCAGGTTTAAAAGGGAGCCAACTGCTTTAGGTTATATTCCAAGTTTAAAAGGGAGCCAATTGCTTTAAGATATAGTCCAAATTTAAAAAGAAGCCAACTGCTTTAGGCTATCATCCAGGTTTAAAAGGGAGACAAATGCTTTAGGATAGTCCAAGTTTTTTAAAAAGCCAACTACTTTAAGCTGTAATCCAGCAAAATAAAAAACACCAACTGCATAAGTCTCATCCAAATATTTCTGTCAGTTCAAAGATATTAGAAAAAAAAGAAAAAAGAAAAAGGAAGAAAAAAAACCCTGTCTCAATAGTTTCTATAATAGTTATGTCTAAAGTTGAAAGATGTAGTTAAAAAAAATCTTTTGTTTTTTCTTTTGTAGAAACACAGGATGTTCTTTGTTTAGCACAGGTGTTGTTTCAAGGTCATCACTCTTCTGATTTTTTCAATATTATTGTAGTATCTTCTTTCACCACTAGATGTCCTCATTAGTTATAGTGTCTCTATCCAGTAGTAAAACTTTTATTTAAAATGCTCTTTCACAACAAAGAAAAAAAATCTTCCCAAATTAAAAAAAAATAGCCAAATAACAGATTATCATTTTTTTTCTTTTCAATCAGTCTTGAATCTTTTGTGCATATTTTTATATTCCTTAAATTCGTTCCCCCATTCCAGATTTCTCACCACTTTTAACTCTCTTCTTCCCAAGTCTTCCTGGGGTTTTTTACTTTTAAAAGTTATCCAATTCAGGGAATTATATTTTAAAAGTCCATAGGGAAGAGAAATAAAGAAGAATCTCACCCAAATCAAACACGTTGTTGACAGTCAGCTCTTTGGCAGCACTGGTACGGCTCTTCACTTCTTCCTGGGCTGTCTGTGGCTTGGGCTGTCTGTGTATTTGCCAGCAGCCTTTCTCCCACCTGTTTAAAGAGTTTCCTCAGTCTGTTTGGGCCAACCGCCGTTGGCTCCGAACTCCCAAGATTTCCCTTCCTTCTCGTTGCCTCTCCCGGGTGACTTTCTGACCTCTTTGGGTCTCCAGACGAAGTGAAATCAGACTAGGAAACCAGAGCTCCAGTTCTTTCATTCATATCGCCATGACACCCGGGGTGAACTCTCTCTCCACTTTCATGGACATTTTGTTTGCTTGTTTGCTTGTTTCGCAATTCCAGATCCACGCCTTCTTGAAAAACATCCTTTTCAATAACACCGCTGGGGATGAAGTCTCCTTTTCAGAAACTGGGATGAAATATGCAGGATTTGATATCCTCAACTGGGTCGTCTTTGCAAATATGACGATCCTTCGGCAGAAAGTTGGATGGGTTGATCCAGAGGCTCCTTCAGCTGAAGGTTTCAGCATCGACTCTGATGACATTGTGTGGGCCAACCAGGTGGGGAATAGATGCTTCTTTCACAGTTAAGGAAAGCTGACAGGAAGGACCAGGTTGGTGTGGTGAAAATTCTATTCAGGGGAAGGAAGAAGAGGGGCTCCTTTTATGCAGATCCTGAAGCCAAGCTGACTGTTTGCAATGTCTTCCCCTCAACCTCTCCTAACCTCTCTCCTTTCAGACAAAGCCTTTCTCCCGTTGTGTGAAGCACTGCCTTCCAGGACAAGCCAGGAAAGTTGCAGAGGGGAAGCCTTCTTGTTGCTACGGATGTGTTTCTTGCCCAGAAGGGACCATTTCTAATCAAACAGGCAAGTTGCTCAAGGAGACCTTCAAGCAGGAATGAGGAGGTCTGGCCTGGCTGTCTGGGGAGGAATTAGAGAAAATATGCGGTAGCAAATCAGTTGAGCTAATCAACATGGAAATTGTTCAGAACTTTTAAGAGTAGTCCATTTAATGCCTCCTTTTTTAATTTATTAGCAGCAGTTTTAACTTTTATATACTTTTATGTTTTAATATTTTATTGAACACTGCCCAAAGTCCCTTGGTGTGGGAGATGGGAATTTCAAAGTGTAATAATAAAGAGGGAGTCAAGCTATTCTCCAAAGCGCCCAAAGGCAGGACAAGAAGCAACGGGTGGAAACTAATCAAGGAGAGAAGCAATCTAGAACTAAGGAGAAACTTCCTGACAGAACAATTAACCAGTGGAACAACCTGCCTCCAGAAGCGGTGAACGCTCCAACACTGGAAGTTTTTAAGAAGAGACTGGACAGCTATTTGTCCGAAATGGTGTAGGGTTCTTGCCTGAGCAGGGGGTTGGACTCGATGACCTCCAAGATCCCTTCCAACTTTATTATTATTATTATTATTATTATTATTATTATTATTATTATTATTATTATTATTATTATTATTATTATTATTATTATTATTATTATTATTATTATTATTATTATTATTATTATTATTTCATTAAATAATTACTCTCAAGAGTTAATAGCTGCTATTACATCTTCTGAGATTGATTCTTCTAGAGCCTTCTGTATTATGTGTAGCAGAAATAAAGAGATGGGGAGCATGGGACATTTCACTTCTTTCACTGGGAAAACAATTCCCCTCAAAGAGAATCCCTGGTTCTCTGACTAATGTCAGCTGGCTCCTGTTCTTCCAGATGTAGCTCGGTGCACTCCCTGCCCAGAAGACCAACGCCCAAGCAAGAACCACGTCCTGTGCATTCCCAAGACCATGAACTTTCTCTCCTATGAGGATACACTCGGCTTCATTTTAGTTTGTCTAGCTCTTTTCTTCTCTTTGATCACAAGCCTTGTGTTGGCAGCCTTCATCAAACACTGCAACACACCAATCGTCAAGGCCAACAACCGCAATCTCACCTACATCCTCCTGGTCTCCCTCCTGCTCTGCTTCCTGTGCTCCTTCCTCTTCATTGGGCAACCAAGGAACCTCACCTGTCTCCTCAGACAAACCGTTTTCGGCATCATCTTCTCCATTGCCATTTCATCTGTGTTGGCAAAAACTCTGACTGTGGTTGTGGCCTTCATGGCTACAAAGCCAGGAAACAGGGCAAGAAAACTCCTAGGAAAACAACTGGTCATAGTCTTGGCCTGTCCCCTCGTGCAAACAGTTCTTTGTGCCTCCTGGCTGGCAGTCTCACCCCCATTTAGTAATTTGGACTTTCATTCTGTGAAAGGAGAAATTGTGATGGAATGCAATGAAGGTTCAACCATCATGTTTTATGCTCTTCTGGGCTACATGGGTTTCCTGAGTCTCATTAGCTTCATAGTGGCTTTTCTAGCCAGGAAGCTGCCCGACAGCTTTAATGAAGCCAAGTTCATTACTTTTAGCATGCTGGTCTTCTGCAGTGTTTGGGTCTCCTTTCTCCCCACCTATCTGAGCACCAAAGGGAAGTCTATGGTGGCCGTGGAGATCTTCTCCATCTTGGCCTCTGCGGCTGGTTTGCTGAGTTGTATCTTTCTCCCCAAATGCTATGTTATAGTGCTGAGGCCAGATCTGAACAATAGAAGTCACCTCATGGGGAAAGTTAAGTAGGAAAGTAAGAAAAGATGTAGTCATGTTTATATAGATTAATATAGAGGTTTCCACTCCATCTATGTCCAAACATAACAAGCACATGGTAAGTAAAATGTCGCTGAGGTTTTCCTGTTTTTGTTGACTCTATCTGACTCTGTGTAACCTACTTAGAAAGGTCTGCAGGAAGACTTTTAATTTTATTCACACATACAAATATTTTAACCAGAAAGAACTCTGTTTAACCGTATACCTCCCTCCCTTTTATCCAGAAAAACTCAGCCTTTAATTATTGTGCTTTGTAATGTTGCCTTAAATTTTCATTGCAAATTTTTCTTGAGCAACTGAACTGGTATTCTTACCACTTAATGACTTCTACCAATGACAACCACATTTTTCCCCCAGGATCCCAGAATGGACATCCAGACCCACTTTTTCCAGTCTTTATTTTTTAAAGAATAGAATAGAATAGAATAGAATAGAATAGAATAGAATAGAAGGGACCTTGGAGGTCTTCTAGTCCAGCCCCCTGCTCAAGTGACTGTCTAGTCTCTTCTTAAAAACCTCCAGTGATAGAGCACCCACAATTTCTGAAGGCAAGCTGTTCCACTGGTTCATTGTCTTCACTGTTAAGAAGTTTCTCTTTAATTCCAGGTTGCTGCTCTCTTTTATCACTTTCCAACCATTGTTTCTTGTCCTGCCCTCTGGTGCTTTGGAGAATAGTTTGATGCCCTCTTCTTTGTGGCAAGCCCTCAAATACTGGAATGAAATCAGCCAAACTATACATTAGTTCCATCTGTGACCCCATTCCAAACTAAGGATAGAAAATCACTGGATCCTGAGAGGTTGTTATGAGTTCTCTTTTAAACTGTACCTAATTGGAATGTCCTAGATCCAAAAGATTCACAAAAGCACTGGACCCTGGACAGGCAGATGTTTATAATGTTTGGGGAGATGTTTCATTTTGAAAAAAATATCAAAGACACAAAAGTGAAAGATAGAAACATAAATCTGTGAGTTCTTTCTATGCATATTGTCTTATATTTCTATCACTATTGATAATGTTACTATTACCTCTGTGTTATATTATGTCTATTATTGGTGTACCATTGCTACTATTCTACTATTAATATCCAACAGTGTTTTCACTCAGGTCTGTCTTTCAATCTTCTCTCTCTCTCTCTCTCTCTCTCTCTCTCTCTCTCTCTCTCTCTCTCTCTCTCTCTCTCTTTCTGGTATTATTTTTCCTCCTCATTTTTTTTAGAAAGTTTTATTAGTTTATAATATACAACACAATGGAAATACAAAAGCAAATAGCGGAAAAGATGGGGAAGGGAAAGGGGAGTAGAGAAGTGAGATAAGAGAGAAGGAAAAAGAAGAAGAAAAAAGGCATTGTCCTTTGGTGCAATAGAGTATCAACTTCAAGCCTTTTTTACTTTTACAAAATATTATAAACTAGCCATTTCAATAACATCAAATCTATCTAATTGATAAAACCCAAAATCAAAACTTCACTTTTTCCCACCTCAAGCACCTCAGTTTTTCCTCTTCATTAATGGGCAGCAGATAAAGGCCGGGCACCTTCCCAACTTTGGATCGGCTGTGCCTCTTCTTTCTCTTCCAGACCCTTCTGTCTCCTCCGCCTTTTGCCAACATGCCCACACTTATAACTTTCAAGGTGCTACAACTCCCTCCCACCTTTTAATTAATTTTTAACATTACTTGCATCTTTATACATTATATATAGTGCTTTTATGCTTATAATATTTAATTTGAACACTATTCAGTGTCCCTATGTGAGTGAGATGGATAGTTTAAAATATGATCAATGAATAAATGAAAATAAATCTTGCAGAGGATGGGAGCCACAGTGGAAAAGGCCTCCATCCTGGATCCCAGCAGATGGGACTCTTTTGCAGAGAGGACCCATAATGCACCCATCCTGGCAGACTAGAGGGGACACATAGATGAAACCAGGGAGAGAAAGTGCCTAAAAATGACCTCATCCCATCCATGTAGGGCATTAAAGGTCAAAACCAGCACCTTGATCTGAACCTGGAAGCAAACCAGCAACCTATGCACTTTGGGGAGCAGTTGTGTTCTAGGAGCATGTATAACTGCCTGCACTGCCTCATTTGGCACCAGCTGAAACTTCCAAATGCTGTTCAAGGCAGCCCCACGTAGAGTGCATTACAGTAGTCTATTCAGGTGCTGAAAAGGCAATAAATAACTGTGAGCAGAGCAGGGACACAACACAATGTCACAACTGTCATCTACTCTGTAAATAAAGGGACCCCTGGAGTCAGGTGAACTCATGAGCTTGCTCTATTATTATTAAGATCCCTCCATCTATTATTCTCTTTTTCTGGTTGTACAATATCTATTTTTTAATAATTACTATATAAAGGTTTTAAACAATGATTGTCTTCCTTATTTACAGCTTTTACTGGATTGTTGTATGCTGCCCAGAATGACTTCGCATGAGATGGGTGGTCATATAAATTTAATCAATCAATTTCATCCCCTGTCTTGTGGGTATAACTAAACCAATTCTTTCATCTAAACATTGGTATGATTGCTCACACTTCCTAGGGTACAGATGACTTCCCCCCTCCCCATCTGCAACCATTCTATCTGGACATATTACAACACAGGCCAAACTCCCTCTTGTTTGCAGGTGTTCACTTTCATGTCAATCAAAACCTCAACTTCTCCTTGACTCTCAAGTCTATCTGCTCAGTGGAGTAGCCACAAGAGACACAAACATGTTTTTCACTATCTGATGTTCAAACATCTATTGCTGATTTGTAATACCATCTTTCATGCGTTCATTACATCCAATGTAGAGAAGGTCTGTCTTTTGTCCCACCAAGACTGGCTTCCCACCAATCTCCTGTTAATACTGGGCAATTCTAAGTCAGTGGAGCATCGCCTGGTGATTTGAACTCGTCTAGGATGGACAGGTGCTCACTTACCATTTTCTTGCCTATCTTAACTTGTGTTTCTAATCTGTTTTTTACAGTTCTGTTTTTGATAGCTTGGACTGTTTTTTCCTTTAGAATAGAATAGAGCTGGAAGAGACCTTGAAGGTCTTCTAGTCCAGTCCCCTGATCAAGCAGGAGAACTTATTCCATCTCAGACAAGTGACTGTCTAGCCTCTTTTTAAAAATCTCCAATGATGGAGTGCCCACGATTTCTAGGGGCAAGCTATTCCACTGGTTAATTGTCCTCACTGTCAGGATGTTTCTCCTTATTTCCAGGTTGATTCTCGCTTTGTTCAGTTTCCAACCATTGTTTCTTGTCTTGCCCTCTGGTGCTTTGGTGAATTACATGACCCCCTCATCTTTGTGGCAACTCCTCAAGTACTGGAATACTGCTATCATGTCTCCCCTGTTTCTTCTTTTCTTTAGATTAGCCAAACCCAAGTCCTGCAGCCGTTCTTCTTATGTTTTAGTCTCCAGGCCTTTGATCATCTTAGTTGTTCTTCTCTGAATTTTTTCCAAAAGTTCAACATCTTTTTTGTAATATGGTGACCAAAATTGGCTGCAGTATTCCAGGGTGGTCTTACTAGGGTTTTATAAATCGGCACTAATACTTCATGTGATCTTGATTCTATGCCTCTGTTTATACAACCCAGGATTGTATTAGCTTTTTTGGCTACTGCTGCACACTGTTGCTCATGGTTAAGTGATCATCCACTAGGACTCCAAGGTCCCTCTCACAGTTACTGTTTTTAAGCCAGGTCTCACCCAGTCGGTACCTTTTATTTTTCCTGCCTAAATGTAAAACTTTGCTTTTCTCCACATTGAAATTCATTTTGTTGGACAGGGCCCATATTTCAAGTTTGTCAAGATCTTTTTGGATCCTGAGTTTGTCTTCTGGGGTGTTGGCGACTCCTGCCAGTTTGGTGTCATTTGCAAATTTGTTGAGTTCCCCTTCAATTCCCTTGTCTAAGTCATTTATGAAGATATTGAAGATACCCCACTGCTTACTACTCTCCATGTGCATGTAGTGCCATTGAGGACTATTCGTTGAGTACGGTTTGCCAGCTAGCTACAGATCCATCTAGACGTACTGAAGTCTAAGTATACTACGTCCACAGTATTTTGCTGGTCTATTAGTTTAGTCACTTTATCAAAGAATGAAATAAGATTGGTTTGGCATGATCTGTTTTTGACAAACCCATGCTGGCTACTGGTTATAACTTTCTTTGTTTCTAGTTGTTCGCAGATCTGTTTTTTAATAATCTTTTCCAGGATCTTCCCGGGTATTGATGTTAGACTGTAGTTAGACAGTAGTTTCCTGGGTCAAAAGAAAGGAAAGCTGTGAAGAAAGCAAGTTCTTAGAGAAGTGAGAATCTGTTAGTAAAACAGAAGCATAGAAGGAAGTTCTGTTATTGAGACCCTGAACTCCTTGCTTCTCAGTACATTTTATCAAAACTGCTACTGCAAAACAACTGATTATGATTCTTTTTATTAAGGCAATAACTCTTGAAAATAGTAACAGTGGATGTGTGGAAAAGTAACCCAAGGATTGTTATTTATGAATATTTGTGTTTACATCATCTATTGTACTTTTTAATATGTTAGATCATCATTTTGCACCATTTTCTAGGTTTGGCCTGTTGGGACATGTTAAGAGTCGAAATTCCCCTGTCTCACATTTCTACATTTCTTCTGGTCGTAAGCTGCTCCTTTGAGTTCAGGTCTGGTCTCAGGATAATAATGTAGCATTTGGGGATGAAGACGCAACCAAGCAGACCAGCACTGGAGGCCAGGATGGAGAAGATCTGCACAGCCACCATGTATTTCCCTTTGGTGCTCAGGTAGGTGGGCACAAAGGTAACCCAGACACTGCAGAAGACCAGCATGCTGAAGGTAATCAGCTTGGCTTCATTGAAGGTCCCAGGGAGATTCTTGGCCAGGAAAGCCACCATGAAGCAGATGGCAGCCAGGAAACCCATGTAGCTGAGGGTGAAGTAGAACATGACAACAGCCCCTTCGTTGCATTGCAGGATGATCTCTCCAGGCTGGGAGTGGAAGTCAGAGTCAGGGAATGGGGGAGAAATTCCCAACCAGATGGAGCAGATGATAATTTGGACAGCCGAACAAGAAAGGATAATGGAGTTGGCCAAGTTCTTCCCCAACCATCTCTTCAATCTATTCCCTGGTTTTGTGGCCAGGAAAGCCATCACCACCGTGATCGTTTTGGCCAAGAGAGAAGAAATGGCAACTGAGAAGATGATGCTGAAAAATGTTTGTCGGAGAAGGCAAGTGACTTTCCTTGGTTGACCAATGAAGAGAAAATTAGACAAGAAACATAGCAGGAGGGAGACCAGGAGGATGTAAGAGAGGTCCCGGTTGTTAGCTTTGACAATGGGAGTTTCCCGATATTTAATAAATATGAGTAAAACAAAGCCTGTGGCTAGAGAAAAGAATAGAGCAAATGATACCAGTATTTTGCCCAAATGTTCTTCATAAGACAGGTAGGTTATAAATTTGGGTATACATTGGACTTGATCCCCATTTGGATATTGATCATCCGGACACTTGGTGCACTTTTCTGTATCTGAGGGAAAAAAATATATTTCTTTAATATACTATCCTTTCACCTTTGAAAAAATACATTCTTGAGATAAAATGCATTTTTTACCATCTTACCATCTCCACAGAAAGATCATAAAAAGAATACCATTTTCTAAAAAAAATATTTCTAATGGTTTATTAAATTGGGGAAAACCCTAGGATATTAACGATTTCCTGTATAATGTGCAGAATCTTCATAGGAACTACATTATTAAAGGTAAATAAATCAGTTAATATTTCTAGATATACTTCCTGACTCCTTCACATGGCACTTCTTAATATAGTGGACTCAGAAGATCCTAATTTATGAAATCAGAGACATTTTGTTTAGAACCAAAGAAGCTTCTTAGATGAGAAGTGAAAAATGCACCTTTTGGGACAGCCATGACCTGGATGATTGACAATCTCCATAGACAATGCATTGCAATCATCCTTCCCAGAGATGGACCTAAAACAATTCCTCAAGTTTCAAAGAATTCAGAACTTCCTAGGAAGGTTAAAAATTATAAGGAAACCTCCAAATTGAAAACCAGAAGAGAGATTTTCTCTGATAATAGTGAACCTTGTGCAATCTGTCACATCCTCCCATCTGTTCCCAGCCCCTCCTTCAAGATCTTTTTGTTTGTCAGCCCTTAGATAAGAAATCGTGCAGTCGGAAAATACACAAGAAAATGGTTGAACTTCGATCTTTTAGCTTTCACTTCCATGAAAATGCTGTGGATGAATCCATTTCCACAAGGCCTGCCTTTTTCTTTGGTGTCACTCACCTTCCTTAATGGAGATGGTGCCCTCTGGACAATGAATGCAGTCATAGCAGCAAACTGGCTCTCCTTCTTGAGCCCGTTTGACAAATCCAGGATGACAATTTTCCACACATTTGGACTGAGGCAGAGACTAAGCAGAAAAGAAGGAATGCCAAAGTAAATATCTCAGAATTAACCATCCATGGAAAATGGAGGTAGGCATAAACCTTAATGAAGTAGTTTCTGGGTGTCAGTTAAATAAATATGATGTCCCACTCCCTTGGATCTCATCTATCAAAGAATGGTGCTTTGTGGGGTCCAGGAGAAATACTTGTTCTGCTGTGGCCCCAACTTCTGGAATGTTCTACCATTGGAGGTGAGGTAGGTCCCCACAATCCTGGTCTTAGAAGAAACTTAAAACCTGACTCTGCTGGCTAGCCTGAGGCTTCCGTAGGAGTGTGCTGTTCTTGGGGTGGCTGACAGGGTAGAGAGAAGATCCACACCCCTCCCCAATGTTGCCTGTCCTCTTGGTTTTTAGGTACTAACTTAATTATCTTACTATTGCTCATATTGTATTAACTTTTTAACCTTTTTAACTTTTTAACCTTTCTATCATTTTGTAAGCTGTCCAGAGTTGCTGCAACAGTGAGAGATATCTCATTTGCTCCAAATAGTTGTAGGAGATACAACTACTGGCAGATTTTTCATTTAGTTCCTTCCTTTTGCTTCTGGCATATTACATTGAAATAAAGGTCTTTTCTACCTGATAAAGTCTGGATTGATGGAACTGAGAAAAGATTTAAACATTCAGTGACAACCATATTCTCCTATGGCCATATTAATATGGATTCCTCCATTCTTTATAAAGTCATGATTTTCAGAGATGATGATCTATCCATTAAATTCTACAATAACATTTATTCTACAGGATTTATTAATTTTTATTTCATTAGGGTTTTTAAAAAAAATGTTTAAGTAGAATAAAACAGTGATGAAGAAAGAAACTTCTGCCCAGCAGGATACTAAATTGTAGAGAGGACACAAAAGGGCCATGATCTAGGTCATAAAATTTGGTCACCCAGCGTCTCATGTTGGACATGGCTGAATAGCATCTGAAGGACACCTTGGCAGTGATGGGATTCAAATATGTGAACAACTGGTTCTCTGTGTGGATGCTGCTTCTGGAAATCCATACTGGGCCTGGGCAACAAAAAATTAGCTACTGGTTCTGCTGAACTGGTGTGAACTACCTGAATCCCACCACTGTATCTTGGTCAATAGTACCGAAGCTTCCCAAGCCATCTAACAAAATTATAAGAGTACTACTCCCCACACTGAATTCTCACTGAAAATCATCCATCTTGATGACTAGGCTTAACCCACTTGAAATGGGCTCTAGGACTTTGGAAATCAGAGAAAAGTCTCCAATATTTTCCCCACCTTGTTAAGCAACTTTAGCCTTGACAGAGCCTCTTGGTTGATAATTACTTTCTCTCTTTCAAAGCTCCCAAGTTTCCATTTGATGGGATCCTCCTTGGATAGAATCAACAAGCACACGAAGTTCAGGTCCGCTGTTACATCTCCATTTTGATCGAAGTAGAGTTGAAAGTTGGAAATATTCCAAAATTCATTCTTCTCAAGAAACGGGTGGAACTGGAATGAATTCATTCCCAGATTTTAAAAGTAGAAATCCTTGGTTTCTTATCCCATGTGGTCTTTTAACATTTGAATCTTTCTTTAATAGTTGTCCAAGTTGCAAAAATGTTTGGCTAGGGGAACAAGGGTTACCACTATCTTCAAAAGTGGAAAAAAGTTCACCAAATTTGTCAATCATATATTGAGAAAACATAGATTGAGAAAATAAATAATTGTCACAGTTTGTCAATTATATGGGACATTCTTCAACAGGTCACAAATAAATTAACAAACAAGAGATTATGCATACACTCCCTGAAAACAACAGGGTGATTATAGGAAAGCAGGGATTTGTCAAGAAGAAAGTTTCCAATTTAATCTTCTCTCTCCTAGTCAACAAAAAAAACACATCTTGACGAGTTAATTCTGCTTTATTGTAAAGCTACATTAACAGAATCTTGCAGGTCTGAAAGTACAAATCTCCCACCACCAGTTTTGACTGCCTGAAAAGTTTCATTTCTTTGCCTGTTATTCACCTGTTGGCTGCCTCTTCTTATCTGATTGTTCTCAGGAAACCTCTTTTCCCCGTCATCCCCCAAGATCATTCTGACATGGCATTATTCTTCTTTAATGAAATGTGGGAACGGTGGTAATAAAATTTGATTTTAGCAAACTACTAACAAATTACTTCCTGATATTATTATTAGATAGCTACTTAATTAAGATCTGGATGTGATAATTAAGTGGATAAAAACTGCCTTAAAATTGTGTGCAAATAATTTTCAATGTTCATCAAAAAACTAGTTAGTTATGAAAAGCAATAATAATAATAATAATAATAATAATAATAATAATAAGTAGTAGTAGTAGTAGTAGTAGTAGTAGTAGTAGTAGTAGTAGTAGTAGTAGTAGTAGTAGTAGTTGGAAGGGACCTTGGAGGTCTTCTAGTCCAACCCCCTGCTCAGGCAGGAAACCCTATACCATTTCAGACAAATGGCTATCCAGTCTCTTAAAAACCTCCTTAAAACCTTAAAAACTTCCAGTGTTGGAGCATTCACTGCTTCTAGAGGCAGGTTGTTCCACTAATTAATTGTTCTGTCAGGAAATTTCTCCTTAGTTCTAGGTTGCTTCTCTCTTTGGTTAGTTTCCATCTGTCGCTTCTTGTCCTGCCTTCAGGTGCTATGGAGAATAGCTTGACTCCCTCTTCTTTGGGGCAACCTCTGAGATTGGAACACTGCTATCATGTCACCCCTCATCCTTCTCTTCATTAAACTCGACATACCCCATACCAGCAACCGCTCTTCATACGTTTTAGCCTCCAGTCTCCTAATCTTTGTTGCTCTTCTCTGTACTCTTTCTAGAGTCTCAACATCTTTTTATATTGTGGTGACCAAAACTGGATGCAGTATTCCAAGCGTGGCCTTACCAAGGCATTGTAAAGTGGTATTAACACTTCACGTGATCTTGATTCTATCCCTCTGTTAATCCTGCCTAGGCCTGTGTTGGCTTTTTTGGCAGCTGCAGCACACGGCTGGCTCATATTTAAGAGATTGTCCATTAGGACTTCAAGATCCCTCTCACAGTTACTACTATAGAGCAACGTACCACCTATACTATACCTGTGCATTTGGTTTTTCTTGCCTAAATATAGAACCTTACTTGTTTCACCATTGAATTTCATTTTGTCTGAAATGGTATAGGGTTTCCTGCCTGAGCAGGGGGTTGGACTAGATGACCTCCAAGCTCCCTTCCAACATTATTATTATTGTTGTTGTTGTTGTTGTTGTTGTTGTTGTTACTACTACTAGAACAACCAAAATAGCAAGATTGCTGGCTGATGTAGAGTTTCTATGGCGAGAAGGAGCCGGATGGGAAGAGAAAGGCTAACAACTCATCATATCTTCTACAAACACAACTCCGAGGTCACCCAGCTGTGAATGTCATGCAGCTTTGCACCGCCCAGTCTACAGATGAAGAGACCATTCCCAAAACAATTTATATGAATATGATTAGACAATGGGAGACCAGCGATGGGAAGGTACAATGGGGGGAAAAGTTAACTGGGAAAGTTTTGGCACATGAACCTCCGTTCTATATACTTTACTTGGCCTATAGTAAAGTAAAGATTTCACACCAAATGGAGTTGAGGGTCATTCTTGCTTAAGGGACCAAGTTGGGGCAGGACTGCCATCATATTTTTGTGATGCAAGATTTATACCAACTCAGAGACACAGCTATTTGGGTCTATTTTAAAATAATAGCAAGCTTCTGGAAAAATGTTTATGATTTCCTGAAAGAGAGAGGTACATAAGTAAAATCTTGTAGAAAAATATCTGATTTTCAGAAACTATGAAGAGAAAAAATATATTTCATATAAGAACAAATGGATGCCAGCTACAATATAGACCTTTCACTAAATTTTCATTTCTACTTTTTCTATATTATTATATATCTCTACTGGCCACAAATTATAATAAATTAATAGTGGTGGTAGTATTTTAATGATTTGATGATAATTAAATAATTAGGTAATAATGTCATTAACTCATAGGAAGAAGTATGATGGGTATTGAAGTTCATTAGAATATTTATGTAAATTATCTCAAAATAGTAATTGATTGCAGCCCAAATGTGAGTCAGCAGTGTGATTTTCATGGAAAACAAGGTAAATGAATCCATTATAATCTCAGGAAGTGAATGTTCTGGTTTGGGGAAAACCCCAACTCAAGTACCAGATCCCCCTGCAGGCACCAAGCTCGAAAAGACACTGTAAAAAAATCTGGTCAAGTTTATGGAAGAGAAATGAAGCCAAGGATGGGATCAAAGGAGCTTCTCTAGCCATGAAGAGAAACAACGAGAAGAGCCATGTTGGTTTATGGCAACTGAAAATCAAAAGATGCTTCTAGGAGCACCGTTTTCAAATAACACAATCTCTTTGTTGGAGAAGGGAGGATAATGCACTCTTTCAATAACTAAAAAATGTTATACAGAAGATTAAGAGCTATCTGTTTATTATTATTCCATAGTTCATAAATATGGAAAAATAAACTCAGCCACAAGAGAGTGGTTAGGCTAGATGGCCTCAGGGTATCCATTAAATTTATAAAGGTAAAAATTCTACAGTGCTAATCACAAATCACATACTTACAGGAATTTATTTAAAACTGCATGCATCCTTTTAAAAATAGCAGTGTTTAATATCAAAATGCATCTACCATGGCATAGCCTCTTTGGAATATTAACCCCCAGTCAATTAGATTGGCCAAAAGTGTTGGACTTCTGTAGCATAATGAGGTTGAGATAGTTCCCCACCTTTTCCATTAGATTTCTTCTCAAACAGAACTGAGATTAATGGAGAGTTATTTCTCCTTTTCTAGCACAAGGAGATTAAAATTGTTCTCCTCCTTCTCCTTTCCACAAAAGAAATTAAGTTTGATGGATCCTTTTATAATAATAATAATAACAATAAAGTTGGAAGGGACCTTGGAGGTCATCTAGTCCAACCCCCTGCTCAGGCAGGAAACCCTATACCATTTCAGACAAATGGCTGTCTAGTCTCCTCTTAAAAACTTCCAGTGTTGGAGCATTCACCACTTCTGGAGGCAGGTTGTTCCACTGGTTAATTGTTCTAACTGTCAGGAAGTTTCTCCTTAGTTCTAGGTTGCTTCTCTCCTTGATTAGTTTCCATCCATTGCTTCTTGTCCTGCCTTCAGGCGCTTTGGAAAATAGCTTTTTGGAACCACATACCTGCCATGGCTGCAGCCTTGGAGCTCCCAAACTCTTTTTGCCCTCCTTCCTTCTCCTCCTGCATCTGGAGGAATATGCAGCATTCAAGGCATGCACCAGAGTCTTAACGATACTATGAACATGGATGCTATTTGAGATCCGTGAACTGTTCCTTCCCTGTTGGGTCTCCAGTGATGCTTTCTGGGTGCATCTTCTCCGGCCTTTGACAGAAAAGACACGATTTGAAAAAGAACAGCGAAAATGCTGATCTTCATACTGGTCATCTACAAACAAGTAGGGTTCAAAGGCATCATCTTGTGGCCTTTGTTTCTCCTGAAAACCAAAGGACCAAATACTGTGGATGTATTTGAGAAGTCTGGATTTTTTCAATCTGTATGTTCCCAAATTTGTGGTGATCCAGACTTTCCCTTCAACGGGTCCTGGCAAACCTTTAAGTGTTGAATGGAAAGGAAGGATTCTGTCTAAAATGGGAACATATTCTAAGAAGTGAACAAAGACATTGACTTGTCTCCACTTAGACAAGTGGAGGGGTGCCGGGGGTCCAGTCATTGAGATTCGTTGTGATATTACAACACAAATTCCATTCCTGACAAGCATAGGAGTGAAAGTCCTCATGAAATTCTCTCCCTTCTCCGTGTCTGAAGCAAAGAGACCAATCAAGGTCCATCTGAAATGGAGAAGCAGAGGGACAATTGCTGGGTCCTGGAACCCTTCTTTGGGGAACATCCGGTGGAAAAAAGGGAACTGACTTTTATCACTCAGAGCGTCTGAAGCAGTGAGATAACTGATCTGAAAAGACAACGAAGAATGCTTGTACTGGGGTTCAGATCAAGTCCAAAACATTAGCTTTTGATAAATCCAACTTCATTATCTTGAACTTATTAGAATAGTGTATTGTTGATTAGTCATTAAGCCTACAAAAACACAGAATATAAAACACAGAACATTAAGAACACAATATATAAACACAGAATAAAAAAATTAAGAAAACAAGAATACAAATAAAGAATGAAAATCATACTTCTGTATCACCCTTATAATTTACCACAATCAGACCCAGCTATACAGATTTCAAGTGAACTGTTTTGCTCCAACAAAGTGCCGTGTTATGTACAATTTTTGAATTCTGATAGCAGAGGAAATAATATAAGGATCCCAATAGATCATTTTTGTAATGTTCAGTCCAAGCTATTGAACACTTCCTTTCTTATATAATTGAGATTGAAATGATGAACGAGTTTTATGTTTCTCTCTGGAGCTCCAGAAAGACAAGCTGGTGGGGACTTGCTTAAATCTTCCATATTTAACCTCTGTGTCCAGCACACTCGCACTAAAATAAATATCGCTCTGAGATGCATAGGCACTTTTACATTTAAATGCTTGCTTTTTCATTGAATTTTTGTCTGTTAAAAAAGACAGAATTTGGAAAGTCTGTCAGTTTCTACCTATTAATTTTATACCAATAATTATACACCTCAATTTTAGACAAAGAACAAGTTGTATAAATTCCCAACTCAACCCTGAGGGTGGAAGAGCTTTTACTGTATCCACCCCCAAGGTCCTTCTCAGATGATGTGATTGTCCTTATTTTAGTGATGATATATGTCTTAAACTTCACATCTCAGCTCCATATAAGAGCTTAAGGATAATCCTGGCATTATATACTTTAATAAATGGGGCTAAGGAAGTTGGGTAGCTATGTTTTTTAACAAATTTAAGTAGTAGATTCACTCATGTCCTTGCTCTGAGCTCCTTTGATGTAGAGTGAGCAAAGGTCCAGTCTCCTAGATAAGGAAAGGTGTTACTTGCTCTATTAGCTCACCACTGAAGAGCCATCTAGGGACATGATGTCATTTTTAGGAATCATAACTTTTGACTTTGATTGATTAATAATCAGATAATTATTACGGGAGTTGGAGCCAAGTCTTCTTAACAGCATATGAAACCCAACGAGGCGGTCCTGGGTGCTCTCTGAGCTTGCTTGTTTTCTTGCAGACGTTTCATGACCCAAACTAGGTAACATCATCAGTGCTAATCATCCTCATCACTAGCACTGATGATGTTACCTAGTTTGGGTCATGAAATGTCTCCAAGAAAACAAGCAAGCTAAGAGAGCACAAGGGACCCCTCGTGTCAACCCTGAGCTACAAATATTCTCCTTTATTACAACTCAATTAATAATACCATTCTCAGTGTATAACAAGGTGGTAATATATGTACCTAGCGCCTTAGGCATGTGTGCCTGAGGGTCCTTTATTAGTCCTGGTAAGTCATTCAAGTCTAGACTGAATAATAATGGTGCAAATATGCAGCCTTCACTTGTATTTGATACAAGTGTCCAGCAGAATCCACCGAAGCAATGAGGAGGGTGTCATGAGAGGATGTGGATGCTTTGATGGTTGCCCCCTTCTCAGTATGGATCCCAATCACCAGCCATGACACCCACAATGACCACAGTGAAAAGCAGCTCCTGAATTCCATAGAGAAGATATAAGTAGATATATTGATCACCCACCACTCCGCACTCACTTCACCAGATACAGAAACAGACACACAAACCTGTGGGACTTTGTAGGTGCCTACTAAAGTTGACATCTGGATGGAGATGTCCCTTCTAGCTACATCGAGAAGAGTCAAAAGACCATCCTTCTTTCCACAGCTGTAATTGGGAACATTGGCTTCTCCAGTAGAGAGCATGTCCATCAAGGCATCTGAAGTGGTCAGTGTGCTCAATGAGTTGTCATGAATGTTGTAACCAAGTGTGAGATTGTGCAGGCGCTCTGGATTCTTGTTAGCCATATGAATGGCAAAAATGAATCGGACCATTCTAAACTTATCATTAGATAATCTACCAGAAGGTTCCGACCTATAGAAAAATATTCATATTATCAACAGCAACAGCAACAACAATAACAGAATATTGTTTAATATATTTACTCTTTGTCACCACAACCCTATTGAACCTTAAGCCAATACTGATCCAAAATTAGAGGCAAAAATTAAACCATTCAACGAGCATTTATAAAATTATGCAAATGGGCTTGACAAAGGAAAATGCAACTGTAAGTTATTTAAACAAAAGTCAGTTTTCAACTGATGAACTCAGAATTGGATGGAGAGGAAGAAATAATCTGGAGTTCTTTGGCTCTTTAGATCTGAGTCTCTTCCAGGAAATTAGGCAGGTCCTGCAATACAGGAGTAAGCGAAATAAGAAGAGGAAAAAAAAGAGAGTATTACGACTGCAGATGGAAGGAATGCAACTCCTTCACCCTGAATAACTTACGAGTGAGGCTGACTAGAAGGAGTCACATTGAAAGACAATGTTATATTTGAGCTTAAGGTCGCAGTGGTGACCACACTGATGAGATGGTCTCCTGGCCTGTAATAGCTTGGTGGGTTTTTTCCATCCCGATGCTCTAAATAAATCGGGCACTTCGTTCTAAGCTTTCCAGAGATTGGCTGGAACACCGGCAGCATCAGAAGCACCAGCAGCAGAATCAGGAGATCCATAATTCATTGGGCTGAATCAATCCCTTTCTAAAGAAGGACACCAAGAAGATATAGGAGAACTCAAGGCACTCCTTCAAGATGGAAATGCCAGTAGCTCTCCTGATTCAGACAGAGACAAGCTGAGCTTCATCAGGAAAGGAGAGAAAGTACATTCGAGAGCACAGCCCCTGCCTGTTGCAAAACTTGGGCCACACAGAGGCTGACCTGAGGCATTTATCCTTTTCTGATGCAAGATCCCTTCCATGCTGCTTCAGTCTGATGTTTGCATCAAGGCAGTGGCTGGAGAAGTGACAGAAGAGGTCTCAAAGAACAGGATGGTGATAATTACACTGTGAAGCAACTTCACCTCTGGGAACCTTGAAGTTCTTCCAGGGCTCCATGTGAGGAGAGATAGCTGGAGAAAAGCATGTCAGGGCAAAATCACAGATATACTCCTGGGGACACTATTCTTTAGTGGTTACGGTCCTTTTTTTGTAAGAGTTTTTATTGGGTTTTTTTTCATACATTCAGTAATAAATTTTCAACAAGCATGCTGTCTGAGTTTACATTCGCTAATACGTATTCATATATATTTAGATTTTATTTTTTCCCATGTTGTTAATAACGCATTTCTTATATAATGATTTTGGAAATATTTATGAACTTTATTTTCCCCATACCATAAAAAAGCGTGCCATCCCAATTGTAAATCATGCCCCTCCAGATATAGTAGCCTTCTATTTCTAAGAGTTATTCCATTCTTTTACCCATGTTAATACAGATGCTTGATAATATAAATCGACTCCGGTAGACCAAATCCTCCATTTTCCTTGGGG
Source organism: Protobothrops flavoviridis (assembly GCA_003402635.1). Taxonomy (NCBI): domain Eukaryota; kingdom Metazoa; phylum Chordata; class Lepidosauria; order Squamata; family Viperidae; genus Protobothrops; species Protobothrops flavoviridis. The sequence goes on from BFFQ01004348.1 coordinate 60,239, forward strand.
ATTTCAATCAGAGTGACTTGAAAGCAGCCCTCCCTAATTTCCATCAATACGTGGATTTTCCTACCAGAGGTGGGAATCCTCTGGATTTAGCTTACTCTAACATCGAGGAAGCATTTAAGGCTACCCCTCACCCTCATTTTCTTTCCTCAGAACATCTCTCTCTGTGATGCTTATGCCAGCATGTAAGCCTTTGTTAATTAAAGAGAGACCAATTAGAAGACAAGTGAGAGTGTGGCCTGCAGGAGCTATGGAAGCTCTACAAGACTGTTTTGGGTGCACAAACTGGAAGATATTTAAAGAGACTGCAATGAATGGATAACATGCTGATGTGAATGAGTAGACCAGGGGTGTCAAACTAGCGGCCCGCAGGCCAGTTTCATCATACCGGAGCCGCGCCCACCCCATTGTCGGCAATGGCAAAAAAGCTCCAATACGTCGCATGACGTCATGTGACGTCGCGAGTTTGACATGCCTGGCGTAGGCTTTAACTGTGTCTGCTTATATCCAAATGTATATGGAGGATGTCAGTGTTCTTAAGTCTATTATCATGTGAGCAAATGAGAATGGATGTCACAGAAGGTCTGTGCAACATTAAAGGTGAGAAACACAGTTTTCAAATCAGGTGATGCGGCAGCACTTAGAATACCAAGAGCTGAGTTGAGGCGTGCAATAAAATTAGTAAAGCGGGTCTATAGTCAGAAAGTGCAGAATTTCTTTTGTGATCCTATGGACCCGAGACGTATATGGCAAGGTATTCGGGTAATTACTGATTATAAGGCAGCTTCTCTGATATGTAAGGGTGACACAGACTCTCTAAACAAGCTAAATATATATTTTTAAACAGTGAGGTCAAAAACAATGTTCCAGCGAGGAAGGGTGTTCCCCTTCCTGATGAGCAGGTGCTCAGGTTTGATACAACCGCTGTTCAGAAGGTCTTGCAGAAAATCAACACTGATACTGCCTTATAATCAGTAATTACCCGAATACCTTGCCATATACGTCTCGGGTCCATAGGATCACAAAAGAAATAAAGCTGTGGGTCCTGATAATATCGCTGGGCAAATATTTAAGGAGTGTCCTGCCCAGCTGGCCACTGTTCTCACAGACATCTTCAATCTCTCATTGCATCAGGCCGTGGTTCCATCATGTTTTAAGACTGCAATCATTGTACCAGTGCCCCACAAAACTAAAATCACATGCCTTAGTAACTTTATCGAACAATGAAATAAGATTAGTTTTGCATGATATGTTTTTGACAAACCCATGCTGGCTACTGGTTATAACTTTGTTTGTTTCTATTTCTTCGTAGATCTTTTTATATTATCTTTTCCAGGATCTTTGCAGATATTGATGTTAGACTGTAGTTAGACAGTAGTTTCCTGGGTCAAAAGGGAGGAAAGCTGTGAAGAAAGCAAGTTCTTGGAGAAGTGAGTGCCTGTTAGCAAAACAGAAGCATAGAAGGAAGTTCTGTTATTGGGACCCTGAACTCCTTGCTTCTCAGTACATTTTATCAAAACTGCTACTGCAAAACAACTGATTATGTTTCTTTTTATTAAGGCAATAAGTCTTGAGAATAGTAACAGCGGATGTGTGGGACAGTCACCCAAGGATTTTTATTTATGAATATTTGTGTTTTTTTATATGTATGATCATCATTTTGCACCATTTTCTAGGCTTGGCCTGTTGGAACATGTTAAGAGTCGAAATTCTCCTGTCTCACATTTCTACATTTCTTCTGATCATAAGCTGCTCCTTGGAGTTCAAGTCTGGCCTCAGGATAATAATGTAGCATTTGGGGATGAAGACGCAACCAAGCAGACCAGCACTGGAGGCCAGGATGGAGAAGATCTGCACAGCCACCATGTATTTCCCTTTGGTGCTCAGGTAGGTGGGCACAAAGGTAACCCAGACACTGTAGAAGACCAGCATACTGAAGGTGATCAGCTTGGCTTCATTGAAGGCTCCAGGGAGATTCTTGGCCAGGAAAGCCACCATGAAGCAAATGGCAGCCAGGAAACCCATGTAGCTGAGGGTGACGTAGAACATGACAACAGCCCCTTCATTGCATTGCAGGATGATCTCTCCA
>BFFQ01004348.1:77035-91925 GCA_003402635.1 Protobothrops flavoviridis
ACAAAAAAAGCTTCTTGCAACATGTAAAAAACAAGAAAAAAACTGAAGGAAATTATTGGTCCATTAGTGGAGGAAAGTGGCAAGAAGGTGACAAGCAACAGGGAGAAAGCGGAACTATTTAACTCGTTTTTTGCATCTGTCTTTATACAAAGAGAAAAAATAGTCCAACCTATCAAAAACAGTACCATAAAAAACAGATTAGAAATACAAGTTAAGATAGGCAAGAAAATAGTAAGTGAGCACCTGTCCAGCCTAGTCGAGTTCAAATCACCAGGACCAGATGGATTACACCCCAAGGTTCTCAAGGAACTGGTAGATGTGAACTCAGAACCACGGAACTATATTTTTCTAAGATTCTAGAGCACTGGGGAACTGCCAGAAGACTGGAAAAGAGCTGGTGTAGTTCCCATCCTCAAAAAAGGGAAAAAATAGATCCAGGAAATTACAGACCTATCAGCCTGACCTCAATACCTGGGAAGACTCTGGAAAAGATAATCAAACAACGAATCAGCGAACACCTAGAAGCAAACAAAGTCATTACTAAAAGCCAACATGGGTTTGTCAAAAACAGATTATGCCAGACAAATCTTATTGCATTCTTTGACCAAGTGACAAAATTAGTGGACCAGAGGAATATATATCCACAGCAATCCTCTGGTCCACTAATTTTGTCACTTGGTCAAAGAATGCAATAAGATCTTGCAAAGTTGAAATTGATTGATTGAACTTTTTAGTCCCACCCAGTCTGCCGTTACCACCGCAGCCATGCCCACCCAGTGGGCCATGCCCACCCAATGTGCCATGCCCACCCAATTGGCCACGCCCACCCGGCACTCGACGATGCATAAGTGGGTTTGGGGTTGCAGTTTGGGCACTCAGTCTCTAAAAGGTTCGCCATCACTGTCCTATAGTTTGGATCTTAACTTCCCACTGGAATCTTAGTGTGAAGGTATCTAAACATGTATTGCAACTTATAAAGCCCTTCCATGGGGCTCTGCATTGTAGGGAACACACTGCTGATGTCTCAGAATTCAGACAGTTCTTCCTGTCTTTAAACCCTTGGGACTCAGAAGAGGACATCTTTCTCCTAATGTGGTGGGAAATAGTCTTTGACTGTCAGACCTTTGAATCAGGAAAGGAGGGAAAACGATGCACAGGAAGGGAGAATTTACAGAATCTGCCATCTTAGCTTTCCAAAATAGCCCTGATAGGGGAAAGTTACAATATCTACAAGGCATGCTTTGCATGCAATGTATGGATCCAGAATGAGAACACCAATGATGGCAGGTAATATCTGGGACTTTTTATCCCATCCACAGATCTTTAGAGAGGAAGCTTCCCAGATGTATTTCTTCAATTCATGAATTGTACGCTATCATTTCAGAACAGAATAAAATTCCTGAAAAATTACATGAATTAAGTATAATTCACCTGCCTCCAGAAGCCAGCCATGTGCTGCAGCTGCCAAAAAAGCCAACACAGTGCTGGGCTGCATTAACAGAGGGATAGAATCAAGATCATGTGAAGTGTTAATACCACTTTACAAGGCCTTGGTAAGGCCACACTTGGAATCCTGCATCCAGTTTTGGTCACCACGATGTAAAAAAGATGTAGAGACTCTAGAAAGAGTACAGAGAAGAGCAACAAAGATGATTAGGGGACTGGAGGATAAAACGTATGAAGAACGGTTGCTGGAATTGGGTATGTCTAGTCTAAAGAACAGAAGGACGAGGGGGGACATGATAGCAATATTCCAGTATCTCAGGGGCTGCCCCAAAGAAGAGGGAGTCAAGCTATTCTCCAAAGCGCCTGAAGGGAGGACAAGAAGCAACGGATGGAAACTAATGAAGGAGAGAAGCAACCTAGAACTAAAGAGAAACTTCCTGACAGTTAGAACAATTAACCAGTGGAACAACCTGCCCCCAGAAGCGGTGAATGCTCCAATGCTTTTTAAGAAGAAACTGGACAGCCATTTGTCCGAAATGGTATAGAGTTACCTGCCTGAACAGGGGGTTGGACTTGATGACCTCCAAGGTCCCTTCCAACTTTATTATTATTGTTGTTGTTGTTATTGTTGTTGTTGTTATTATGTATTTTTGAAAAGTGGTTGAAGGGACAAAAGAAAAGTTCATTAGAATAGAATAGAATAGAATAGAATTCAGAATAGAATTCAGAATAGAATAGAATAGAATAGAATAGAATAGAATAGGAATTAGAGCAGAACAGAACAGAACAGAATAGAGCAAGAGACCCTATACTATCTCAGACAAGTGACTGTCTAGCCTCTTCTTCAAAACCTCCAGTGATGGAGTGCCCACGATTTCTGAAGGCAAGCTGTTCCACTGGTTAATTGTCCTCACTGTCAGGAAGTTTCTCCTTAATTCCAGGTTGCTTCTCTCTTTGGTCAGTTTCCAACCATTGTATCTTGTCCTGTCCTCGGGTGCTTTGGAGAATAATTTGACCCCCTCTTCTTTGTGGCAGCCTCTCAAATACTGGAATACTGCTATTTCTTCTTTTCTCTAGACTAGTCAAACCCAAGTCCTGCAGCCATTCTTCGTATGTTTTAGTCTCTGGGCCTTTGATCAGTTGCTCTTCTCTGAACTTTTTCCAAGGTCTCAACATCTTTTTTGTAGTATGGTGACCAAAATTGGCTGCAGTATTCCAGGGTGGTCTTACTAGGGTTTTATAAAGCAGTACTAATACTTCACGTGATCTTGATTCTATGCCTCTGTTTATACAACCCAGGATTGTATTAGCTTTTTTGGCTACAGCTGCACACAGCTGGTTCATAGTCAAGTGATCATCCACTAGGACTCTAAGGTCCCTCTCACAGTTACTGTTTTTAAGCCAGGTCTCCCATACTCTGTACTTGTACCTTTGGTTTTTCCTGCCCAGGTGTAAAACCTGGCTTTTCTCCACATTAAAACTCATTTTGTTGGATAGTCATTGATTAGTTAAAGAGTGTTGACTCGTGCATGAGGCAATCTGCACTGTGATTGGTTGCTGTAAGTATAAAGGGGGTCTTTCCCTTTTTCCCGCCTTTTTCTTTTGTGCGCACTGTATACTTCTTGATTTACCTCATGATGTTCCTCTGTTCCTGTCTATCTTATCTGCTCACGCATGAGGCAATCTACGCTGTGACTGGTTGCTGTGGGTGCAAAGGGGGAGTTTCCCTTTTTCCCCGCCTTTTTTCTTCAGTGTGCTCTGTATACTATTTAATTTACCTCATGATGTTTCTGTATTCCCATCTTGTGTTCTTCCTTTTCTGGATGATGACAAAGAGTGCTGTAAATTTGAATGTTAAATATATTTATATAAAGGACTGCAAGTTTGTGTCAGAGTCTCCGACTTCATCTGGACAGCTGCTCTGCTATTCCTTGACAGGGTGCCTGCTATGGAAAGCTAGGGAGAGCTGCACTGAGTGTTAGCTCTGTTTCCTTTGTTCATTTGTAATACAAAACACTCTTCAGTTAATGTGTAAACAATTAGAGGACCAATAAAAGCAAGCGTTTAGACCAGTGATGGCGAACCCTTTAGAGACCGAGTGCCCAAACTGCAACCCAAAACCCACTTATGCATCGTCAAGTGCCGGGTGGGTGTGGCCCATTGGGTGGGTGTGGCCCATTTGGCTGGGTGTGGCCCATTGGGTGGGTGTGGCCCATTGGATGGGCGTGGTCCATTGGGTGGGTGTGGCTGCAGTGGTAACAGCAGACTGGGTGGGACTAAAAAGTTCAATCAATCAATTCTAACTTTGCAAGATCTTTTTTTCACGCGAGAAGTTGAAATTGACTGATTGAACCTTTTTTTTTTTTTGCACACGGCAAAAGGTTTTATAAAACCCAGCTGAAGGCCTAGGACTGGGGCGACGGCGCGCGTGCCCACAGAGAGGGCTCTGAGTGCCGCCTCTGGCACCCGTGCCATAGGTTCCCACCATTGGTTTAGACTACAAATGCCTCCAAGAATATTTCTTTTTAAATAGTTTGGGAACATGGGAGCAGATCCAATTTCTGAGGGGAAACTATTCCAGAGAACCAAAAAGCTGAGACTGGGCACCTTCATATTCTTCTGTGTTGGCCAAAAGAGTTTGGAGAAGACGGTCCTGCCAATGCCTTTGTGCCAAACCATATCGGGCTTTCAAGATTAAACCTGCATTTTCAATGGCATTCAGATTTTGTTCTTCTAATATGAGTAGATTTGAGATCTCCATCATTTCTCTGTTTGGAAACTCCCATCAATATTTGGCAAGGTGACATGATCTCTACAATTTGTAACACTGGTTGTGGGTTGCGGGTGGTGAGGGGTGAGTTGGTGAGGACTTTTAAGGGGTGCCCTCAGACAGGCACCAGGTCAATGGGGAGAGAGGTAGAGAAAGACAGCCCAGGACCATCCCCTCCTCTCATTTTGCAGACGGAAAAGAAATGATTTATTAAAGGGAGGTAAATTTTAACACACATCTGTCTCCATAAGTTCACACAAACCTGCTCCAGGATAAAAGGAGCCTTGCTGGTATCAGGGAAGCAGCTGGACAGGAGTTGGTGAAGAATGAGTGAAAGGGGGATAAGAGTAAACTACAGGGAAAGAAAAAGGTAGAATCACTTGTTCCAAAGGTGCTTTTTCAAGACGCAACTGGACTTTCTTGTTTTTCTTTGAAGACATTTTGCATCTCATCTGAGAAGTTTCTTCAGCTCTGACTGGATGGTGGGGAACGGAAGGATTTATACTCCTTGCAGAAAAGCTGGTCATTTGCCGTCTTTTAGAGGGTCATTGAGGCCACCTGGAGCTTATAAATCCTTCCATTCCCCTCTATCCAGTCAAAGCTGAAGAAGCTTCTTGAATGAGAAGCGAAACGTCTTCAAGGAAAAACAAGAAAGTCTAGCTGCCTCTTGAAAAAGCACCTTTGGGATAACTATGACCAGGATGACTCAGAATCTCCATAGACATTCACTTAAGATTTAAATATTTAGGTTTCCGAAATTAACAGACGATCTGCATCAAGAAAAAGTGGAATCTTATTTCTCATCCTGAATTGAGCTAATACAGGTGGTCCTTGATTTACGACCACAATGGAGCCCAAAATTTCTGTTGCTAAGTAAGATATTTGTTAAGTGAGTTTTGCCCCATTTTACGACCTTTCTTGCCATAGTTGCTAAGTGAATCACTTAGCAGACAGCTGATTTGCTGATTTTTTTAGAGAGTCATTGAGGCCACTTGGAAGTTTGTCTGTGTCCGCGAGGTCACCTGAGGGGTGCAAATGGGTGTGGCGCCTTCTTGGAACTGCTGAAAGGACTGTTTGTAGACTGGAGATAGACGATGTCGTATCCTTCCCCCTCTGTTGAGGGAGGGCTGTTCAGTTTTGACCTAGATGGCTTCTTTGACCCCTCTTTCAAGCCAGCTGTTCTCTCTGTCCAGAATGTGGACTTTGCTGTCTTCAAAAGAGTGGCCTTTGTCTTTTAAATGCAGATGGAAGAGTCAAAGAGGCCATGTATGTCAAAACTGAACAGCCTTGAGGACACATATAAACCTCCAAGTGGCCTCAATGACCCTCAGAAAGAATGCAAATGACCAGCTGTCTGCAAAGAGTATAAATCTTTCCCTTCCCCCACCATCCAGTCAGAGCTGAAGAAGCTTCTGGGATGAGAAGCGAAATGTCTTCAAAGGAAAAACAAGAAAGTCCAGTTGCCTCCTGAAAAAGCACCACTGAGGACACAGACAAACCTCCAAGTGGCATCTGCCATCTCCAGCCAACAGCTTCCCCGACAGGACTCCGAGCCAACGGACATAAATCAAGATAACAAATAAACTTGGATAGCGGCTTTTCTCCAGTGTGCTGTTTTTGGGGGATGCCAGAGCTCCCTCTGCTGATGAAAAAGTGGCAAGGTTTTGGTGTCCCCGCCCAGATTTCATTTCATGTGAAAATCAGAACAAACCCTGGTTTGGGTTCTGCCCAACCACAGTAAACCAGAAGTGGGACAGAAGTCTTGGAACTTAATGGTCTGCTTCTGGTGACATTATTTTTGTTGTTTTGGACAGATTCTTAGAATTGGGACTGTTCCAACGTTGGTGAGAGAAGATTGTTGGGGGGGCAGTGATAATTCTCTTCAAAGATCGGAAAGGCTATCAGGGAAAGTGTTACGTCTGGTTTTTAATTGTTCTAGAAAGTGCAACATGGGATAACTAACTTGAGTTCTAGGAGACAGATCTACCTGCACATTGGAACAACCTTCCTACTTCAAACTGGCGAGCCCCTTCTGGGGCAAAAAGGGAGACCATGAGATGCTCCCCCTCCTGATCTTCCAAGAGTAGTGGTGGTGGGGCTGCCTCGTTCATGCCCCTGCAGAGGGAAAGAGTGCATCCTTGGGGAGGGGCTTCAGGGGGTAAGGGGTGGGCTTCAGGGGGTAAGGGGTGGGTGCCTCACCAGGGTCATCTTCTTGGGGCCTGGAAAGGGGTGCTTGCAAGCCGTATGTCATGCCTCCATCGGAGCCTGAATCTGAGGAGGAAACGGAGCTGGAATAGGACCCTATGGAGGCCGAAGGAGAGGGGTCTGTGGCTTCAGAGGACTGTGGGGAAAAGCAGGCTGAGGCAGGCCAGGGCCCTTCAGGATTGGGACAGGGGAGACAGAGTTCAGGCAATGAGCAAGGGCCACCCCCACCTGATCCTAGAGCACGGAGAGTGGAGAGAAGGAGGGAACAATGCAGGCAGGCTCAACTACTCGGGAGGAGAGCGTCCCACCCTTCTCTACAAGGAACACCTGGGGATTGAGACTTAAACAGCCGCTGTGGGGAGAGGCATTTGTCGGGAACAAAAGCTGATTCATTGGAGTGTTGTGTATTGTTGCTCTTGTTCTGTGCCTTCTGTTTGGAAACCTGGAAACCTTGACTATCGGACTGTATTTCGGATTCTCTCTTTTGGAAACTGTTCAGACAAGCTCGGATTCAAACGGACTCATTAAGTTTATGTTTTCTTCCTTGTTCTATGGCCTTGAATACTTTCTTATGCTAAGCAGACTGTATTTGAACCTACTTTCAGCCAGAGTCAGCTGAAGGGGGGGGTGATTTTGTTGGAGGCTTGCCAGCAAACGTGGGAGCATTTGGGGAAAATTTGGAGCAATAAAAGAACTGTTTGAATTGCCAGCTGACTGCATTGCCTCTATGCTGTGCCCTGGGTCATCACACCGTGCTTCTCCCCAGTGTATGAACCTGGTTTAGCAGGTCTCCACAAAGGTCAAACTGACGGGCACTCCCTGGTTCAGGCAATGGATGGGTTCAATTCAATGTCACTGGTCAAACCTGTGCCATAAACGTGCATATAATAACGTTGTGTCTATACGACCTACCTATGCGGTCACTAGGAGTCCAAACTGATGTGATAGCATGGAATCAATTACACGATTGTAGGATTCAGCAAAAAAAATCAAGCCTGTTTTAGAGGGGTTCCTGCTTAACCAGGATTATCTCAAAGGCAGTGGGGGAAAAGGAGTGGAGAGAGAACAGGGCAGGGATCACACCCCTTAATATGACAGTGAGATCTGCCTGGAGGCACATCAAAATTAGAGGGCTTGTGAGCAGAGAAATAAATTACAGAAATATAGAAAACATGGGGAGACCTCAACACACAAACTTAAAATTCCAGACTGGTCCCTTCAAATGTGCCCTGTTGTAGGAAAGTCTCTCTAATCCTTCAAAGATGCTGTTTTCCAGCAGGGCCTTACAGTTGAGAAGAGACAAGGAAGGGTTGAAAAGGAGAGAAGCTTCGAGAAAGCAGGATCAGAGCAGAATCAGAGTAGAGTTGGAAGGGACCTTGGAGGTCTTCTAGTCCAACCCCCTGCTCAAGCAGGAGACCCTATACTATTTCAGACAAGTGACTGTCCAGTCTCTTCTTAAAAACCTCCAGTGATAAAGCACCCACTTCTGGTGGCAAGCTGTTCCACTGGTTATTTGTCCTCATTGTTAGGAAGTTTCTCCTTAATTCCATGTTGCTTCTTTCCTTGGCTAGTTTCCGTTCATTTTCTGCATGCACCTTCTGGTGCTTTGAAAAATAAATTGACCCCCCCTCTTCTTTGTGGCAGCCCCTCAAATACTGGAATACTGCTTTCATGTCCCCCCTAGTCTTTCTTTTCTCTAGACTGGCCAAACCCAAATCCTGCAACTCTTCTTATGCTTTCGTCTCCAGGCCTTTAATCTTATAGTTGCTCTTCTCTGTGCTCTTTCCAGAGTCTCAACATCCTTTTGTGTAATGCAATGACCAAAACTGGATGCAAATATTCCAGGTGTGGCCTTACTAAGGCTTGATGACGCGGTACTAAGACATCGCCTGATTTTGATTCTATGGCTCTGTTTATGCAACCAAGGATTGTATTAGTTTGTTTGGCTGCTGCTGCACACGGCTGGCTCAAATCTGCTCTCCACTAATGTTTATCTAGGCATGAGGGTAATTATGATCCCCTTGAATGCTCACCCCCCCCTAAAAAAAAAACCAGGTGAGGCAGAGTGTGGTGGGGCCACTCCACACACCTACATTATCCCTTTTTCATCTGAAATCCACCCAAACCCTTTGGTTTCGGGCACATGGCAGCTTTGAGGGGTCCTTGGTGCTGAGATTGTTTTCTTGCAAATGTTTCATTACCCTAACTAGGTAACGTCATCAGTTCTAGTGATGACAAGCTTACTTTGAAACTGCGTCCTACCAACTTACCTGAGGGCCATGGAGGTCTTCTCCACCTCAGCCCAGCTCCGGTCCCGGACACAGCGGGGAGACCCAATGTATCTTGCTCCTTTCTAGGTGCAGCTGCAAGACTTTGCAGGAGCTGCTTTTCCAACAGGTTCATAAATGAAAAAGCCACAAATTAAACCCTTCGAAATATGGTTCTATTTGATGTACTGGGCCACTCATCATCCGTCGTCACCAGTGAGAAGTGTGGTAATCGTTCAGTGTCAAGATTGAGGATCTCCACTTTGGTTTTACCAGCCACTCCCAATGCTTGAGATCTGATGCAGGTAAGAAGATCTGGTTGGTGGCTTGGCTAGGAAGGTGTTGGATTGAAAAAGGTAATGTTTGTTTGTTTGTTTGTTTGTTTAATGTTTATTCGTCAAACAAAAAGCACGGATTAAAACAAGCAAAAGGAAAAGGAAATGTGACAGAGACGATAGGCACGTTAGTGTAGTTACGCACCACCACCCCTTTTAAGGACCTCTCAAATAGGTCCTTAAAGGTCCACAGAAGTTTTAAGTTGGAGTTAAAACTATGAAAGTTAATAGCTGAGACAACTGAATCAGGGTAGAATATTCCCAACTTTGGCAACTCGTATTACAAAAATTGATTTTTTTTTTACAATCATTTTTTTTTATTTTTTACAGTTCAGGTCCGCCTCCAGCTAAGGAAGCACACTGGCTGTTGAAAGGGGGGGGAAAACATGGCTCAGCAGGCGCAGAAGTGGCTGGATGTGCTCAGATGTTCCTGTCTACACATTGACATCAAGCAACATCTGGTTGAGAAACTGGGGTTACTGCTTTACAAGGTAGCTTGCTCAAGCATGCTCGGAGAATAACAGCAGGGTCACCCCACTTTGTCCTTCCATTCCCCTACCACCCCGTGTTTTGGAAACGTCTTTAAAAGAAACTTTCTCAAAAAGTCGCAGTATTTTATCTATTCAAATCATATTTGGCTCATCCCACCTGGAGGCAATTCCCCTGAAATCAGAGAATTGTGTTAGGGTAGGCTTGGAAGCGGACCCAGGACCCTCATAGAACCACCCTCTGCAACGTGCTGAAATGCACCTCAACTCCACCTGTGCAAAGTTGGATTGATCTGAGCTGTCAGCAGTTTTTTTTCCTTAATGTTTTCCCTCATCTAAATCAGGGTCGTAGAGCACATTCAGTGGAGCCAGAGAGTAGGTGCCTGTGTTATCACTGCGTGCGTGAACACAGGCACACAGAAAGAGGTAAAGCCACACGAAGCGCTCACTGGAACACGAGAAACAATTGCACATGGCTGGCAACCAAGAAGGCTCTTATTTTTACATGTGTTTAACTTGTTTTCATAGGAAACACCTTCCTATGAGCCATGGTGGTGCAGTGGTTAATATGCGGCATTGCAGGCTAATTCTGCCCACTGCCAGGAGTTCGATCCTTAGTGGCTCCAGGTTGACTCAGCCTTCCGTCCTTCCGAGGTGGGTAAAATGAGGACCCAGATTGTTGGGGGCAATAGGCTGGCTCTGGAAACCGCTTAGAGGGGGCTGTAAAGCACTACGAAGCGATGACCTACAAGGCCCCTTCCCACTGTGTTGTGTTGTTCTGTTCTGTTGTTCTGTTCTATTCATTATTCTGTTCTACTCTATTATTACTGTAATTCTATTCCATTCTCTTCTCCTTCCTTTCCTCTTTATTTCCCTCTTCCCATTCTCTCCCTCCCTTCCTTCTCTTCCCTCTTCTTTCCTTCCTTCCCTTTCTTTCTCCCCCCCTTCCTTCTCTCTCTCTTCTCCTAATGTGGCACAATCTAAATGCTAGTGCCATTATTATCTGTTGCCAATATTTAATGGCTGCCAGGACATTCATCCTTGCATTGAGAAAACCCCACTGTACTGGAACCTACGTCGCTTCCCCTTCTTCCCACTCGTGGGTGTATGGTTCAATTTCCCAGGGTTAGAGCCCCCAAACCCCATTGCTTTGAAAAAGAAAGGAAACAAAGAGTCAGAAATTCTTTCCCATCTGAAAAGTGTATAGGTTGTTATCCCACTGAGGTCCGGACTCATGTGCGAGAACTTCAACCACGTAGGAACATCACAACTCATCCAAGCAGTGAGCCAAATGCTACCCTTTTTTTCCCCCAGGTATCTTGGCTGCTCCACATGGCGATTGATGTACAGTCTCTTGGACAGTTTATTCTTTAGAACCACCACTGGAGCTGCTTGTAGCACAAGAGGCTTTGTTTTACTACAACCTCTAGTAAGCATCTTTTTTCCCTATAGGTACTGTGGAGAAAACCAAGTTTTTCAGATGAAGGGGACTGCTTAATAGACAAACTGAGACATAACAGCAGGACAAGAAGTGGACTGAAATGATATAGGCACTCATGCTTGAGCCAGGGGGCTGGACTAGAAGACCTCCAAGGTCCCTTCCAGCTCTATTCTGATTGATTGGGAACTTATCGAGGGGAGACCCAGCCTTGAACCAAGGAGAAATTTCCTGACAGTGACAACAATTAACCAACGGAATGGCTTCGCTGGAGGGTTTCCAAATCGGTTATTCCACTCTTTGTAGCTCACAGTGATCTGTGAAAAGTCTAGGGTTGGGACATTCCCACAGCAATCCCTGAATCTCAAAATGCCCTCGTTTCTTCCAAGACCACTCTTCTCTGGAGAAAACAGAAGGGCAGGAAGTAACCCAAGAGCTGTTACACCTTATTCCTTGTGAATATGCGTCCCTTTCCCCTCCTTTCTGGAATGTATAAACACGAGTGCACCTCTTTATCTGAGGGGTGAAGCTCCCACTATGCTTTTGAGGGAGACCCCTCCATTACATGGGGGTGGCGCAGGGGTGGCTTTGCGGCGAAAGTAATGGGCTTGTCGCCTCAGCTCCTGCCGAACTAGCCATTCGAAAGCATGCAAATGCGAGTAGATGAATAGGCACCACTTCGGTGGGGGAGGAAACAAGAGCTCAGCGAGGTCATGTTTGGTCACACGGCCGCGGAAATGTCTTCGGACAGCGCTGGCTCAATGGCCTTGAAGCGGAGGTGAGAGCCGGCAACGACTAAAATCCACAAGGGCTCCTTCCTCCATTGCACACTTTGTAATAAACCGCTGCAGTGAGCAGGAGAGATAAACCGGTTATTAGAAAGTAAAGAAACTCAAGGCGTCTCCAGCGCGCAGTTGTTAGAAGAGGCGGATTCCGAGGAATGCTTGCTAGAAAGACACGGCGTTGTACAGAGGCAAAGATTAAATGACCCAAGTACCTGCGCTCAGCGTGACCTCCATTCCTTTTACAAATCCAAGTCAATTTCTTGGGGGAAACCATGTTAGTTGCAATGTTGGAAAAGCCAGAGAAAACACCAGGATCCAGTTCAGTCAATCCAGGATCCAGTTCAGCTGCCCAGAGTCACGCACCTTGTAAAGGAGATGGGCAGCACAAAAGTGTAATAAATAAATACATACAACCACTCATTTAGCGACGGTTCAAAGTTACAACCACACTGGAAAAGGGACTTAGGACCATTTTCACATGTAAGACCATTGCGGCATCCCCAGGTCACGTGATCAAAATTCGGTCGTAAAAAAATAAAAACGGTGCGCTGGCTGCATTTGTTAAATTTTCAGCAGAAAGTAGTAGTTTTTCAATTTTCTAAATCGCTCATCTTGAGTGACTAGTCCAGGGATGGGGAATCTTGGCTCTTTTATGACTTGTGGACTTCAACTCCCAGAATTCCTGAGCCAGCGGGAGTTGAAGTCCACAAGTCACAAAAGAGCCAAGGTTCCCCACCTCTGGACTAGTTGATCTATACAGACCTAGGCCCAATATCGGACATTTTTGTAGATGATAGCAAAAGCTAGAGTTTTTTCTTTTTCTTTTAATGACCCTGGGATCCCGTGCACCGGGGTGGAGTGGGGGCGGCTGAATGGAGCTGAGCATTTACTGGCTGGATACCCTTCCTGACACCTACGCGGAGGTTCGCAGCAGACATTTTCCCTTTGTGCCCACGGAGCGAAATATCTGCCGCTACGTAGGATCAAACTCCAGTATTTGAGGGGCTGCCACAAAGAAGAGGCGAGAACTCCACCGCTAGGCCACCACGCCACTCGATGGAAAAGTCTAGCGGTCCTGGCCAAAATTCCATGTTACACTTTTAATTTTTTTTAAAAATAAAGAGTTTTATTAGGCAAGAGGCATACAAATGTTCGGGTATCTAATTCCTTCTGTTGCTGCCTAACACTGCAGTGGTTTTTCTTAACAGATCTGTTTAAAAGAACATGAAGGGGAAAAAAAGGAAAGCAGCACAGCGTATCTTGAAATAAGCATACGTTTAAGTTTAGGAAAAAGGGGAAATTCCAAACTTTAGCAGAGCAGCCAGAAATATCCCCCAAGCATCTAAGACTAGAGCAGGGGTAGGCAACCTTGGCTCTTTTATGACTCGTGGACTTCAACTCCCAGAATTCCTGAGCCAGCCATGCTGGCTCAGGAATTCTGGGAGTTGAAGTCCACGAGTCATAAAAGAGCCAAGGTTGCCTACCCCTGGACTAGAGCCACATCCTTTCCCGAGAGTGGACTAGCCTGACTTTAAAAAAAAAAGAAGAAGTCTCAACAAACTGACGTATTATTAAATTACGGTCACTGGTACGATTGCCAACCTGTGAGAGGGTTGACAGCAAGCATGTCAAGAATTCCTGGTTTGTGGCTTTAAATAGGAGGTCCTTCTTGTCCTTCTTTAAATAGGAGGGCAAATGGATGGTGAAAGCGTAGTAGCAAACTCTGGAAATGTAGTCCCAAAAAAGCAGTGGCCAAATAAAACGGTGCTGTCGGTGTGCTGGACCAGATCATAGCCAGCTAGAACTGTGTTAGAGTACTTAGCATTTACAGGGTTAATGTTGTATCATTGAGAGAACTTGTATGTAAGAACCTGTAGCATTTAAAGGGTTAAACGCCCTTTCCTTAAGAGATGGCTTCAAACAGCAAGGTCAACTGCACATCAGTGTGTAGCAGAGCATCAAGGATCCCAGAGTCGTTATTGTAGACCGGAGCTAAATGTTGTTGAGTTCGGAGAACCGGCTGAACCCATGCTGCTTCGGGAAGTCTGTTCTAGGCCTTGGAGGCCTGGAGGAGGTCTCCCAGGCCTAGAATGGCCCACCGGAAGTGTGTGGGTGTCACTTCTGGAAGTCCGTTCTAGGCCTGCAGGAGGCCTCCCAGGCCTAGAACAGCCCACAGGAAGTGCATGGATGTCACTTCCAGAAGTCCATTCTAGGCCTCGGAGGCCCAGGCCTCCATCCACGCAGAGAACCGGATATTCAGGTATTTGAATCCCACCACTGCCCCACTTCCTTCTACCGGTAGCCCTGATGGTGTTATCTAGTTGGGTCATGAAACATCTGCAAGAAAAACAACCAAGCTGAGAGAGCACCAAGGATCTCAGAGTCGTTGTTGTTGCCATCCTCCTCTTCCGACTCAACATTAACCCTGTAAATGCTAAATACTCTAACACAGTTCTAGCTGGCTATGATCTGGTCCAGCACAGCCGGTGTGATTCCACAGCAAGTGAAAAAATATCCCAATTTCCAATTTTTCCACCAGAAATTAAGTTTCTCGTGACAAACGTGGAGCCGCCAACACCACTCACACTGGTGGCCCGGTTCCCACATCATCTCAAGACGGATGCTGCCGGGCATGGCTCCCACGCGCTTCCCACGCGCTCCCCTCCCGAGGCCCGATGCAGTTACTTGACGAAGCTGTTCGCATTGGCCACGTGTGAACCGAGCGAGATGTTTGTGGGTGGGTCTGGTCAAGCAAGAGGCCCTGGGCGCTGCCCCCGCAAATAGCAGGCACTCGAAAGACACAAGGGGATTCAACGGCAGTGGAGACATGAGGATAGCAGCGTCATACTTTATTTAAAGTAAACCCATGTTAAAAACAAAGTTAAAATGAAAAAAGTGGTTCCTGAAAAATAAATTATTTCGATATAAAACAAAATCAATAACTTAAAAACACGCTAAATATACAAAAAAAGTTGTCTTTTAAGCATATATACTGTAACAGTACGGGAGAACCGATAAAAGCCTTCCGTTGCACAGACAGACGGCTTTATAAAAACAAAAAAAAAAAGAAGAGAAAAAAAAAGGGGGGGGAGTTACACCAGTTAAAAGGGAAGCCAAGTGAGACTAGAGAGGGGTGTCATTTGTAACCCACCAAAG
>BFFQ01004348.1:125322-139865 GCA_003402635.1 Protobothrops flavoviridis
AAGGAGTCCTAATGGTTTGCGAGCTCATTGGAGAGGGGTGTTTGTTCGTACAACAGCCCGACCAGGTAGGCCAGGGCTGGAAGAAGCCTCTGGTTGTGCCTGGAAGCCTGGCCGAACTCTGGGAAATAACTTTTTTCTTTTCTGTGACAGAAACAACAAGACGGTTATCATACCCGTTTCCCATTCTTCTCTTCCACAGGCTTCAGAGTTTGTTTATTTTTATTTGGAAAATTGATATTGCCGCCTACGTGCTCACATGGACTCGATGCAGCTCACAGGAAATAAAAACACAACATAAAAGAAATAAAATAATAATAATCGCCTCCACCCGACACTAGTGACAACGCACATTCATACCAGCCATTGAATGGCCTCCATCCCGCTCTGGGCTCCCCAGGCCTGCTGGCAGAACCAGGTCTTCAGGGCCTTCCGAAAGAGGGTCAGAGTGGGGGCCAGCCTAATTTCGGGGGGGGGGGGATGATGTTCCAGAGGGAGGAAGCCACCACGGAGAAGGTAGTTCCCTCAACTGTTCATCATACTGTTTAACCTCTGGACCCTTGATCATCTTGGTTACTCTACAACGAAGAGCGACTAAGATGGTCCATGGCCTGGAGGATAAAACAAAGAGCGGCTGCAGGACTTGGGCTTGGCTAATCTAGAGAAAAGAAGAAATGGGTGACATGATAGCAGTATTTGAGGAGCTGCCACAAAGAAGAGGGAGTCATGTTATTCCCCAAAGCACCAGAGGGAAGGACAACAAACAATGGTTGGAAACTGAACAAAGAGAGAAGCAACCTGGAATTAAGGAGAAACTTCCTAACAGTGAGGACAATTAACCAATTGCCTCCAGAAATCGTGGGTGGTCCATCACTGGAGATTTTTAAGAAGAGGCTAGACAGTCACTTGTCTGAGATGGTATAGGTGCTCCAATTCGAGCAGGAGGCTGGACTAGAAGACTTCCAAAGTACCTTCCAGGTCTACTCTCTATTCTATTTCCATCCCGTCTTAGGATGCTCTGTGTGGTGCAGCCGTTTCTCCTCCTTCCTCCCCACCATCACAATCTTTTGAGATTGGCTGGGTGGAGAAAAAGTGGCTGACCCAGAACCGGCCCTGGAGCTTCCGTGCTGGGCCTGGGCTTGGCTCTCCCGTGTCTGACTGCCGCACGGCCTTTTCTTCTGACAAGTCGGGCAGAGCAGCAGCTTCTCCCCGCTATGTGTGGTGGTACCCTCTGACCTTTTCCCCCCCACAGATCAGCCAGGGTGGGGCCTGAGGAGTCTCAAGCCAAGCTGGATGGATTTGTGTGGCCGGGCCTGGTGTCCCTAGCGACCCTCTTCCTCCTCCTGTCTCCTCAGGTCCACAACTAGAGGATGGGATGGTCCGCTTTGCGAGTGCAGCTTCAACAACCCCAATGCTAATGACATGCATCTCATGGGACACATCGGCTGCATTTTTAAGGTGACAAAACCAGCACTTGGGAACATTCTTTACTCCCTCCTGAATAGCCATAGCACTTAGGCTTATATACTGCTTCACAACGCTTTTACAGCCCTCTCTCTCTAAGCGGTCTGTAGAGTCAGCCTATTTGCCCCCAACAATCTAGGTCCTCATTTTACGGACCTCGGAAGGACGGAAGGCAGAGTCAACCTTGAGCCAGTCAGGATCGAACTCCTGGCAGTGGGCAGAATTACCCTGCCGTGCTGTATTCTAAGCCCTGTGCCACCACGGCTCTTACAAGAGAAAGAAGGGAAGGGAGAGAAAGAAAAAGGGAGGAAGGAAAGAAGAGCAGAGAAAAAGAGAAGGGAAATAAGAGATGGAGGGGGGCAGGAGAGAAAAAAAGGGAGAAAAAGAAGGGAAGGAAGAGAGAGAAGGAAAGAAAAGAAAGGTAGAAAGAAAAGGGCACAAAGGAAGGAGGGAGAGGGAGAGAATAGCAGTAGCACTTAGACATATACCGCTTCAAGCGCTTTTACAGCCCTCTGTGGGTGGTTTACAGAGTCAGCCTATTTGCCCCCAACAATCCGGGGTCCTCATTTTAGCGACCTCGGAAGGACAGAAGGCTGAGTCGACCTCGAGGCGGTCAGGATTGAAGGGATTGAACTCTTGGCAATCAAGAGTCAGCCTGCAGTTCCTCACTCTAACCCGGGATAGGCAACCTTGGCTCTTTTAGGACTCTTGGACTTCAACTCCCAGAATTCCTGAGCCAGCATAGCTGGTTCAGGAATTCTGGGAGTTGAGGTCCACAAGTCCTAAAAGAGCCAAGGTTGCCTATCTCTGCTCTAACCCCTGCAGCGCCACCAGGGCTCTTAACACCCCTTCCCTGGTAGCGCCCCTTGCAGCATCCTCATGGAAGCCAGCCGGGAAGGCTGCAAATGGCAATCCCATCCCCCTGGTTCGCAACAATCACTGTAAACGTGTCCCAGTTGCCAAGCCTCTGAATTGTGATGACATGACCGCAGGGACGCTGCAACCGTCGTAAGTGCAAGGACCAGCCCAAAGTTTGCTTTTCCCAGCACTGTCATCACTTCAGACGATGGCTAAATAAGTAGTCGTAAGCTGAGGGCTACTTATACTTTTTATTCATTTACTGCACTTACATCTCGGATTTCTAAACTGCCCACCTCCCTCAGAGAGGAACTCTGGGTGGTGTGCAATGTAATATAGCTGATACAGAAAACAATGCGTAAAATTAACATGAAAATTAAAAATTAAATTAGGGTTAAAAAACTTAAAATGATAGAACCGTGACGATTAAGCCTCAGAAGAGGGGGGGGGAATCCTAAGATGGCCATTTAACATTGGATTGGCTCTATAAACAAACGGATACATGCCAGAGTTTGACAGGTTGGGATTGCAAGTCAACAGGCCCTTGTAGTCGAAGCTGTCACGATGTCCCTGCGGTCACCATTTATGGCCTTCATGCCAGAATAAAAGGGGAAGCTGGCAAATGGCAACCACAGGGCTCTGTGGGTTTCACCTGGAAGTGCTGCCATACGTTGCTGCAGTCCTGTGATAGTCACACATGGCTTAGCGGCAGAGTTGGCAATCCCGATTACCATCATCAAACCAGGATTACCTGAATCCTGTGCAACTGGTACCAAGCCACAGTCAGGTGGGCAGGCGGATTGCCAACTCGCTGGTCTAATGGTATTTATTGCTCCCTCTCACAGAAGAAGGTCAGCCCAGGACCGCTAGTCGGGATCAAGGCCGCAACCAAGCCTGGAATTGGCCATAGGAGAAGCTGAAGTGGTATCTGGAGGAAGAGCAGCCGTGGCTCCTGGAGGTGAGGCAAATCCTCCTCCCCCCCCCCAGGAATGGAAGGCAGGGATGTGAAATGGCCCTTGGGGCACTTGTGAGCTACATCCATCCCATTCGTTCATTCCTCTCCTTCATTCCTTCCCACTTTCCCTTTTTTGTTTCTCTCCTTTCATTTTTTCTTCCTTCCTGTTTCTCTCCTTCTTCAAGAAGGAGGACCACAAAGGAGAGGGAGGCGAGTCCTAATCTCTGCCTCTGTGTTGTCTAAGACAACCTCCACATCATCCTTTCTGTGTATATGTAAATATGTAAATGGGCAAGTTGCTACTTAGCCTACAACTTTGGGTGTTTTTGGTGAATTCTCCCCCTCCCTTAATCCTGTGCTTCAGCCACTAAAGCAGGGGTCCTCAACCTTGGCAACTTTAAGACTTGTGGACTTCAATTCCCAGAATTCCTCAGCCAGCTTTGCTGGCTGAGGAATTCTGGGAGTTGAAGTCCACAAGTCTTAAAGTTGCCAAGGTTGAGGACCTCTGCACTAAAGGATTCCTTCACTCCATCAGACCAGCTTCACTTCTGCATACTGCACCAGCACCAATGCGTTCTGCTGTAATGCAAGGGGGGGGGGAGTCTTATTATGCAGCTCTCCACGGCTTCTTGTCCCTTTAAAGCAGCCAAGCACCCCAGGTTTGTCCAAGGTGGCCATCCTCCCCACCCCCCAGAGAGGAAGGGGCTCCTTTGTCTGTACAGGATCCTGCAGAGGGTGCAGTTACAGAGGGTGCAGTTACAGGCCCTGAGCAAAGGGTAAAACCCCTGTTCCGAACTGGAACAGAAGTCATGCTCAGTCCTCACAAAAGGGTAGACTTGTGAAAAGTTGTTTTTTTAAATATCAGCATCATACAGGGAATTCTCGATTTATGTCCATTCGCATAGAGACGATTCAAAGTGACAATAGCCCTGACTTAGGACTGTTTTTCACGATGATGATGATGATGATGATATAATGATGATAATGATAATTATTATTATTATTATTATTATTATTATTATTTATTAATTAATTAATTAATTAACAGACAAGCACCTGCAACATAACACCCCGGATTTAACAATTGTCGATAAGAAAGACAAAAAAGTCTGGATAGTGGACGTGGCAGAATAGACGAGAAAGAACTGGAGAAGATAACAAAATACAAAGACCTACAAATAGAAATAGAAAGACTGTGGCAAAAGCAAGCAAGGGTAGTACCAATAGTAATAGGCGCCTTGGGTACAATACCAAAACAACTGGAGCACCACTTGAACACCATCAACAGCATTGACAAATTCGCTATTAGTCAATTGCAATAGGTGGCCTTACTAGAAACTGCTTCCATCCTGCAACGAGATCTGTAATACCATCAAACATCCACATCTGCCTATCCCAGGTCCTGGGTAAGGACTCTATAAGTAGACAAAAATGCCAAATCCAGTCTGAACATCTGGCTGACTGTGCAATGGTCCATAATAATAGTAATAATAATAATAATAATAATAATAATAATAATAATAATAATAATAATAATAATAATAATAATAATAATAATGAAGTTGGAACGGACCTTGGAGGTCATCTAGTCCAACCCCCTGCTCAGACAGGAAACCCTATACCATTTCAGACAAATGGCTGTCCAGTCTCTTCTTAAAAACATCCAGTGTTGGAGCATTCACTGCTTCTGGAGGCAGGTTGTTCCGCTGGTTAATTGTTCTCACTGTCAGGAAGTTTCTCCTTAGTTCTAGGTTGCTTCTCTCTTTGGTTAGTTTCCACCCGTTGCTTCTTGTCCTGTCTTCAGGTGCTTTGGAGAATAGCTTGACTCCCTCTTCTTTGGGGCAGCCCCTGAGATACTGGAACACTGCTATCATGTCCCCCCTCGTCCTTCTCTTCCTTAAACTGGACAGACCCAATTCCAGCAGTTGTTCCTTATATGTTTTAGCCTCCATTGCAGCATCCCCATGGTCACATAAACAAAATTCAGAAATTGGCAACTGACTCATATTTATGACGGTTCAGTGTCCTGGGGTCACATGATCCTCTTTTGTGACCTTCTGACAAGCAAAGTCCACGGGGGAAGCCAGATTCACTTTACAACTGTGTTGCTAACAAGAACTGTGGTGATTCACTTAAAGGTTGTAAAATTGGGCAAAACCTCTTATCTTGATCAGCCCCGGAAATTCTGGGCTCAGTTGTGATTGTGAGTCATAATTGTAATTTGGGCAAAGGCAGAGAGCTGTGTGGTTGCTGCTTGGCAGCAAATGGCTCCTTTGAGACCTCCCAACTCCCAGATTAAAACAGAAAGTGAAAATATCTTGCAAGAGTCCAGTTGCTGAAATGATTTCCCAGGAGAGGGGAGTTCCCTGTGAGCACCTCTGCACCAGGTTTTAACCATTTATGAAGTTTAAATAGTTTTCCTTCTTATTTATTTTTGTTCCAGTGCCACTGTGATGGGGAAGACCTTCCAGATCTTTGTTGGAGGTCCCCATCATCCACCTCTCGGTCCCTTGGTCCCGTGCACACTTTTCTGTGGTCGAAGGTTGTGCTCTAAATTGTGTGCAGGGGAAAAAAGAAATAGAAAGCCAGCAGCTCTTGATGGTGATGGATGAATCTGACCGTTTCTGCTTTTCTCTTATTTTCCCAGTCTTGAGTTGGGGTCATCCCATTCTCGGGTCATAAGATTTTATTTTTTAAAAAAAAAATACCTAGACCAGTGGTTCTCAACCTGTGGGTCGGGACCCCATTTGGGGTCGATCGACCATTTCATGGGGGTCGCCAAGCAAGGCTGTCGGCCATTTTTTTTGTCGGCCATTTTTTCCCCCTTTTCCGGCGGGTGCCTTACCTCCCTTGGGCTGGGCCAGCTAGTGGTCGGCCTGCTCCGTCTCTGCTGCTTGCCAGCTACGCCTCGGCCGGCGCAGGGGGCAGAACCACGCATGCGCGGCGCTCCCGGGCAGGGAAAGTCCTCGACTTACGACCGGTTGGGTAGTCCTTGACTTACGATCGGTTTAGTCCTCGACTTACGACCGGTTTAGTCCTCGACTTACGACCGGTTGGGGTCGCGGCATTAAAAAGGTTGAGAACCACTGACCTAGACAATCTAATGCATTTTCATGGGTAGTTTTTTCCAAAGATTTATGCATTTTTTTGAGAATCAACTAGAAATACGAAATTTCAAAAGATAGCTATGCATTATTTTCCTACTAGTCCTAGAGCACAGTATGAACTAAGGTACCTGCCAAAGTCTCTATTGGCAAATATCTATCTGTTTGTTTATAGTTGGTTTATCCTCCTCTAGTGAACCCTCAGGGCAGCTGGCAGAATTTTAAAATAAAAACTACAAATATCTTAGAATTCAGATTCAAGTTAATGAGGTATTGGACTGTAACATTTGCTTGTATTAATTTATGTGTGTGTATGCACATGCAAATATCTTTTTTCTCTTTTCCTTTTTTCTCTCTTCCTTTTTTCTCTTTCTTTTTTCCTTTTTCTTTTCTTTCTTTCTTTCTTTCTTTCTTTCTTTCTTTCTTTCTTTCTTTCTTTCTTTCTTTCTTTCTTTCTTTCTTTCTTTCTTTCTTTCTTTCTTTCTTTCTTTCTTCCCAGAGTTATCCTGCAGTAAGATGGGTGGCCAATAAATTTTATAAATAAGCTAATGGGGTAATTGATTAAAACATTTTAACCCTCCCTTCCTCTCTCCTGCAGTTCTCAGCACTGGGATACATTCAGAGTTGAATTGCCCCGTTCAGTAGTCACGCTCTTCCTGGATTCCATGACTCTCTGTGGAATTCAGAGTTGGATTTTGAAGAAGCGGGCAAGACAGAGCATTGGCACTTTTGAACTTTGATGTTTGAGAAGACCATTGACAGCCAAGAAAACAATAGGACAAATCAACCCAGAATTCTTACTCGAGTCCGCAATTGCCTTAATTACTTTGCCAATATTGAGGAACACTATCCTCGGTGGTGCTCCCCAAACACCAACCACATTCTGAATCTGGTCTATCAGGAAGGACCAGGACTGCCACAGAACAGTGTCCCCAAGACTCAGTCCTGCTGGATGGTCGAAGTGATATCTCCATTGATGGCACTGAAGCCCATTAAAAGTCCAGGAATATTAGCAGTGTGGTGAAACACACCTCTGTCTCACAAGGCATTGACAATTTCCCCACGGAATAAGCCACAAGTAATGTCCAGAGAGCCAGTTTGGTGTTGTGGTGACGGCGTTAGGCTTTAACCTGGGATATGGTAAGTTCTAATATTGCCTTAAGGCATAAAGCCAGCTGGAGGACCTTGGACCAGTCACTATCTCGCAGCCCTAGGAAGGAAACAATGGCAAACCACTTCTGAAAAAGCTAGCCAAGAAATCTGCAGGGACTTGTCCGGGCAATCTCTGAATCAGACACCATTGAATGGAAGGAGAATGATAAATCCTGATTAATCATGCAGTTGCGGCTTATTTAATTGCTAGATGGCCCAAGTGCCATTGACTCATTGTTTCCAAAGATATTTCTTTACCTAAAAAGAGAAAATCACCAAGGGTAGGAAAAAAGCAGTGGGAACAACTTCCTTCTGGCTTCCTCATTAAGTTTCCTTGTGGGAGTCTGACCAGAAGCATCAGCAGACAGGTAAAGTGGCTGGAGAGAGCAAGGGATTGCAAAACTGGCTGGGAAACTGTCACAGAACATTGAAAATGAAGATCCTGTGACCACAGCAGCCAGTAGCATTGAAGCAACCACAGCTTTCCCAAACTTCATTCCCTCAGGAGCCAGGGGTCCTGGATTTTGGACTCATTCTGTAAGTTAGCCCATCTGCGATCCCTTGGTTCAAAAATTGTTGCCCTGTGATGCACCATTTCACACAGCTAAAGGTCATAACAAAGAGTTTTGGTAGTATATAGTCCATTTTTGATTCTGCTCAGCAGCATATATTGTCTGAACCAGCTGAAATTTCCAAATTATTCGTTTAGCTGCTCAAGCCTAAAAAGGATAGAACGTTGGCCAGGCCAATCCAGGGTCAGGATCTCAGTCAGCATCCCTGCATATGATCGACCGGTCTGTGTGTGTGTCTGTTAATAAAGTTTTAATAATGTTAATAAAACATTAAAGTTTTATAACTCAACGGACAATGAGCAAACTCATTTTCTTATTATCGTGTTCCTCAACCATACCAGACAGAAAAGTGCCTTAATCGTCATGCCACTGGCGTCTTCAATGGGGAAGGAATACAGATTCCCAGGGCTTCTTCCATAATGCTCCCTTTAGCTGGAGAAGGTACAGAACTTGGAAACAATTAGCCTTTTTTGTCCTAAACAAAAAAAAACCCAGGATTCAACTCTTGAGGGATTCCACACTAAGTGTTTAGGTAATGAGTTCTTGAACCAAAAGATGTGGTAGAGCAGAGTAAGGCGTCTGTAGGCCTTCCTAATACCTAAAGGGGAGACATGATAGCAGTATTCCAGTATTTGAGGAGCTGCCCCAAAGAGGAGGGGGTCAAATTATTCTCCAAAGCACCAGAAGGCAAGACAAGAAACAGATGGAATCTAATCGAGGAGAGAAGCAACCTGGAATTAAGGAGAAACTTGCTAACAGAACAATTAATCAGTGGAACAGCTTGCCTTCAGACATGGGTGCTTCATCACTGGAGGTTTTTAAGAAGAGACTGGACAGTCATTTATCTGAAATGGTATAGGGTCTCCTGCTTGAGCAGGGGGCTGGACTAGAAGACCTCCAAGATCCCTTCTGGCTCTTATTCTATTCTAAAGCTGAAGGCAGGACAAGAAGCAACGGATGGAAACTAATCAAGGAGAGAAACAACCTGTAATTAAGGAGAAACTTCCTGACAGGACAATTAATCAGTGAAACAGCTTGCCACCAGAAGTTGTGGGTGCTCCATCATGGGAGGTTTTTAAGAAGAGACTGGACAGCCACTTACCTGAAATGGTATAGGATCGCCTGCTTGAGCAGGGGGCTGGACCTGTTTGTCAAAAACATCGTGCCAGACAAATCTTATTGCATTCTTTGACCAAGTGACAAAATTATTGGACCAGAGGAATGCTGTGGATATAATTTACTTGGACTTCAGTAAGGCATTTGATAAAGTAGACCACAACCTACTACATGATAAGATAGAAAAATGTGGGTTAGACAGCATCACCACCAGATGGAATCGTAGCTGGCTGACAGGCCGTACTCAGCGTGTGGTCCTCAATGGAACTGCATCTACATGGAGGGAAGTGTGTAGTGGAGTGCTCCAGAGCTCTGTTCTGGGCCCAGTGCTCTTCAACATCTTCATCAACAATCTGGATGAGGGGATAGATGGGGAAATCATCAAATTTGCAGACGACACCAAGCTGGCAGGAATAGCCAACACTCCAGAAGACAGGCTTAGGACACAGGAGGATCTGGACAGACTTGAACACTGGGCGCTATCTCACAAAATGAAATTCAGTGGTGAAAAAAGTAAGGTTCTACATTTAGGCAAGAAAAACCAAATGTACAGGTATAGCATAGATGGTAGCTTGCTCAATAGTAGTAACTGTGAGAGGGACCTCGGAGTCCTAGTGGACAATCCCTTAAATATGAGCCAGCCGTGTGCTGCAGCTGCCAAAAAGGCCAACACAGTGCTGGCTGCATTAACAGAGGGATAGAATCAAGATCACGTGAAGTATTAATACCACTTTACAATGCCTTAGTAAGGCCACACTTGGAATCCTGCATCCAGTTTGGGTCACCACGATGTAAAAAAGATGCTGAGACTCTAGAAAGAGTACAGAGAAGAGCAACAAAGATGATCAGGGGACTGGAGGCTAAAACGTATGAAGAACGGTTGCTGGAATTGGGTATGTCTAGTCTAAAGAAGAGACGGACGAGGGGGGACATGATAGCAATATTCCAGTATCTCAGGGGCTGCCCCAAAGAAGAGGGAGTCAAGCTATTCTCCAAAGCGCCTGAGGGCAGGACAAGAAGCAACGGATGGAAACTAATGAAGGAGAGAAGCAACCTAGAACTAAAGAGAAACTTCCTGACAGAACAATTAACCAGTGGAACTACCTGCCTCCAGAAGCGGTGAATGCTCCAACACTGGAAGTTTTTAAGAAAAGACTGGACAGCCATTTGTCTGAAACTGTGTAGGGTTTCCTGCCTGAGCAGGGGGTTGGACTAGATGGCCTCCAAAGTCCCTTCCAACTTTATTATTATTTTAAAGACCTCCAAGGTCCCTCCCAGCTCTATTCTATTCCAATTGAGTCATTTTACTAGAACACTTTCTCAGGTTTGAAGCTCCAGGAATTCCACTTGGGGTGGATTTAGCTCTTTTCCATCTTTTTTTCCTTTTCTTTTAACGCTTCGCTACCTTTTCCACTAGATCCTAAAGGAAATCAGTTCTGGTCTTTGGAAGGAGGATAACTGAAGCTGATGCTCAAATCCTTTGGCCACCAAATGAGAAGGGGGAACTCTTTGGAAAAAGGCCCCGATGTTAGGAAAGAAGGAAGGCCAAAGGAGAAGGGGATGGCAGAGGAGGAGACGCTTAGATAGCATCATCGGCACAATGGACATGAATTTGGACAAAATCAGGGAGATAGTGGAGGATACGGGGGCCTGGTGTGCCCTGGTCAATGGGGTCGTGAACAGGTAGACATGACTTCGCAACTGAACAACCTTTTCCATAGAACATAAAAAATAGAATAACAGTTGGGAGGGACCTTGGAGGTCTTCTAGTCCAACCCCCTGCTCAAGCAGGAGACCCTCTGCCATTCCAGACAAATGGCTGGAGCACCCACAACTTCTGGTGGCAAGCCGTTCCACCGGTTAATTGTTCTCGCCGTTAGGAAATTCCTCCTTAGTTCCAGATTGCTTCTCTCCTTGATTTGTTTCCATCCGCTGCTTCTTGTCCTGCCTTTGGAGAATAGGTTGTCCCCCCTCCTCCTTTGTGGCAGCCCCTTAGATATTGGGGGGCTGCTATCCTGTCACCCTTTAATCCTTTTCATTAAACCAGATTCGTTAAACCTGCTAGCTTCATACATGGTCCCAATGTCGTTCACCACCGTTCACGGAATAATCTGGGGCGAGTTGCCTTCAGCTGAGCTAAACCAAGGCCAGGTTTCGGTTCACATGTGATATGCAGACCCTGTGCAAAGCAAGAGCAGAGCAACATCTATTCCCATCACAAGACCCTCACTCAACACACCCACACCTGAAGCCCTTATAAACACCAACACTGACCTCCCCTCAACTCCGCTGAAGACGTTACCTAGCCTGGTAACGAAACGTTTGGAAACCAACCCACAAGCTCGGAGAGCGAACCTCCACCCTCACGTCTATTCCGTTCAAATACACGTTTTGCGGTTCTCCCCTGCCCGCTTCTCTTGGCCCCGCGGCTAGGAAAGAGGAGAAGTCGGAAACTGACTCGGGTTCAGTCCTGCCCATGTGATTCGAAGCGAAAGAATGGAGAGGAGAGGGAGAGGATTGTCCGTGCTCCACCTCCAGCCTCGGCCTTTTTTAGAGGAACTCAAGACCTCTCCTTGACACGCTTGTAGCCACCCTACCAGGCTGGTGGACGGCAGCTCAGATGCTTAATGCCTCCCTATTTTTGCCACGGCTAATCTCTCTGGATCTCCTGTTCCCAGCAGGCTAAGCTGGCTTGAACACATTTCAACTAGGCTGTAGGATTTGAGAAAGGAAGGCCACCGAGTGGGAGCGGAAGAGTGGAGTTTCGACCCGCCACGTTACGTCTCCTTTTGAAAAAGCAGCTACCCAGACTCAGAGCTGCGTGTTTGTGCATAAAAAGAACTGACTTTCGAATGAACGCAGAGGCGCCAAAGTTGTTACAAAGATTTGCCCACAGTTCCAAAGAGAAGGGGAGGACTTCCCCAAACGCAGGTGTCTGTGTGCCCAGCAGGGGGCACGTTACTACAAGCTGCCAGGTGTTAGTAGGGACCAACTGGATTTAGCACACCGAGATAGTTTCCAAAGTCAGAACGGTGCCACCTGCTAAATGTAGTTTTCTCCGAGTTTGTGGTTCGTTTGTAATTTAGGTTTCTGAGGCCAGCCACGATTCTGGGTGGCTCACAACCACAGGAGGCTAAACCCGCGGACGCACACCATAAACTGAGCCACATCACTCAGTCGAGTTAGAGTCACACCCCAAACAGTCTCAGGCCCTTGGGGGGAAAAGAGCAGATGAAGGCCCATTTCAAAAGACAAGGGCAACGGAACCCCAGTGCTCTCCGAGCTTGGTGGTTTCCTTGCAGACGTTTCATCCTCAGAGGGAGGAGGGGGTGTGTGGAGGGGAGAGAGGAGGGGGTGGTCTGTGGGGGTCAAGGGTGATCTCTGAGCTTGGTTATTTTCTTGCAGTCTTTTCATGACCCAACTAGGTAATGTCAGTGCTAGAAGGGAGTGGGGTTGATGGAGAGGAGGAGGGCTGTGGGGTCCTTGGTGCCCTCTGAGCTGGGTGGTTTTCTTGCAGACCTTTCATGACCCAACTAGGGAACATCATCAGTGCTAGAAGGCAGGGAGGGGGGGTTGTGGAGAGGAGGAGGAGGAGAAGGAGGAGGATAACAACAACAACAACAACAATAATAATAATAATGGGGTCCTTGATGCTCTCTGAACTTGGTTGTTTCCTTGCAGATGTTTTATTACCAAACTAGGTAACATCATCAGTGCTAGAAGGGAATGGGGTTTGTGGAGAGGAAGAGGACGACAGTGGGCCCCTTGGTGCTCTCTGAGACTGACTGTTTTAATAATGATGATGATGATGATGATGATGATGATGCCATTGTAACCTTGAACAGTGGCTAAATAAACAGTTGTAGAAATGGAATGGAAGAATGGAGTGGAACGGAACTGAACTGAACAGAACAGAACAGAACAGAGTAAAATAGAATAGAATAGGAAGGGACTTTGGAGGTCATCTAGTCCAACCCCCTGCTCAGGCAGGAAACCCTAGACCAGTGATGGCAAACCTTTTAGAGACCAAGTGCCGAAAAACCGCCCCGCCCTCCACCACCTCCACGGCCCGCCACAGATCGGCCAAGCGGCCCTGCAGTGCATGGCAGCCACGCCCTCTGCCTGTGCCCCCACAGCATTATTTGTGCATGACGGGGCGTGAGGGCAGAGTCTTGTCCCTACTGCCCGGCTGCCATGTCCTTGGCTGCACTGCTCCGCGCGGGCTGCACCTGGGGGCAACTTTCCTCTGGGGGGGCTGCTGGTGAGGAGGGGGCCATGGGGGGCTGGGGCAATGGTGCGTGTGCCCACAGAGATGGCTCTGAGTGCCGCCTCTGGCACGCGTGCCATAGGTTTGCCACCACTGCCCTAGACTATTTCAGACAAATAGCTGTCCAATCTCTTCTTAAAAAAAAAAAATAATAGAATAGAATAGAATAGAATAGAATAGAATAGAATAGAATAGAATAGGACTTTGGAGGTCATCTAATCCAACCCCCTGCTCAGGCAGGAAATCCTATACCATTTCAGACAAATGGCTGTCCAATCTCTTCTTAAAAACTTCCAGTGTTGGAGCACTCACAACTTCTGGAAGCAGGTTGTTCCACTGGTTAATTGTTCTAAACATCTAATTGTTTTCTTCCAGACATTTCACGACCCACTTAGGTAACATCATCAGGGCTGGGCTGAGTTGCTCAGTTCCAGAGCACAGGCACCACAACTGAGAAAGCTGACTTCCGGGACCCCTTCAGAAAATGCTGCTCAAAATGCAGGGGGGCCCTAAGCAAGCCCACTTTGTCTGATCTGACACGACGGGCAGTAACAATGGGAAACGGGCCATTATTCGGACGATCAGCCCCACGCCCGTGAAGGGCTTTATAATGGAGGTCCCCAACCTTTTGGGCACCAGGGGCCGGTTCCGTGGAGAGAGATTTTTCCACGGACGGGAGAGTGCGTGGTTTTGTGTGCTGCCTGCATCCCACAGATGGGGCTTTGCTTGTTTGTGCAGATCGGTTGCTCGCATGCCGCAGCCCGATACCGGTCTGTGGCCCTGCTTTATAAGCGATTATCTAGCACACTCAATCGCACCCAGAACCTCACCAGTAACCAATTATTATTATAAAAGGGACATTAAACCTTGGAGAAAGGGAACAAAATTCCCAGTTCTTAAAGACTAGGGGAAAAAACAGGGATAACACAGATCATCATCGCTTAATGATTGCTTGTTTAGCAACCATTCAAACCTAATGACAGACCTCAGGGCTATTTATGCCCTGATTTCAAAGTTCCAGGGCTGCAGACACACACACACACACACACACACACACA
>BFFQ01004348.1:156434-166825 GCA_003402635.1 Protobothrops flavoviridis
GGTGTCCCTGGAGAAATACCCCACCCCAGAAACCCCAAGACATGCTGGACTTCAACTCCCAGAATTCCTCTGGGGCTTGGAGTCCTGCACTTCTCGGGACTGTGGATTGGAAAAGTGGGGAATCCAACAGTTCAAAAGCAGTTTTCCTGCCCAGATGGGGTCAAAAAAGTCAAGATGGCAGCCAGACAAATGAAAACCAGGCGGGGATCTGACCGCACGATGCCAGGGGGGCTTTATTTTGACTTTTCTGACTCCTCCAGCAGCCAAAGGACTTTTGGGAACCCCAAACCAGCAGCAGCGTATCCAAAGGCTGACGTTCAGAGGTAGACTGTTACTAAATATGGAGGCTCTGTTCCGCTTCCTCCTCCCATATGTGCGTAAAAGCTGGATTGGAATTACTCCAGCATCCCCTTGCTTGCAAAATTAAACCGGGGCCGCCGTTTCTCAACCTTGCCAACTTGAAGATGCGTGGACTTCAACTCCCAGAATTCCCCAGCCAGCCATGGGAGTTGAAGTCCAGGCATCTTCAGGCTGCCAAGCTTGAGAAAACTTGAACCTAAAAGTTCAAAGCTAGGAATTTTATCCCAAATCAGAATAACGCCAATCCTGAAGAAATAAATAAAAGCGGAAAAAAGATAACAAGCCCCCAGGTCAACAAGCTGTGGCTAAATGTCGCAGCAGTATGTGTAAACCCACATTCCGTTGTGAGTCTCTTCTAATATTCCAGCCAAATGTCTTCGCACCCTTTATTTGTCCAGATGTGTTTCCCGCCCTCTTGTGAATGGGGTTGACTTTCTCCTCCTTTTGTTAACACTCAAAAAAGCACAAAATCCCCAAGGATTGTTTTTCATGACCAAAAAATAAAATAAAATCAGAAATATTAATAATACGGTATAACAGAATAACAGAACTGGTTCTAGTCCAGCCTGACTGTCCAGTCTCTTCTTAAAAACCTCCAGTGATGGAGCGCCCACAACTTCATGTCATTCCTCTGATTAATTACCAGAATGACAGAGATGGAAGGGAGCTTGGAGGTCATCTAGTCCGACCCCCTGCTCAAGCAGGAGACCCTCTACCATTTCAGACAGCCTCTTCTTGAAAACCTCCAGTGATGGGGCACCCACAGCTTCTGGTGGCAAGCTGTTCCACTGGTTAATAGTCCTCACTGTCAGGAAATTTCTCTTTAGTTCCAGGTTGCTTCTCTTTTTGATCCGTTTCTATCCGTTCTTTCTTCTCCTGCCTTCTGGTGCTTTGGAGAATAAGTCAGCCCCCTCCTCTTTGTGGCAGCCCCCTAATAGTACCGTAATAAGGTGACTCTGGGCAATGGTCATGTAGCCCAATTCAATGAATAGAATAGAATAGAATAGAATAGAATAGAATAGAATAGAATAGAATAGAGCTGGAAGGGACCTTGGAGGTCTTCTAGTCCAGCCCCCTGCTCAAGCAGGAGAACCTATGCCAGTGATGGCGAACCTTTTAGAGACTGAGTGCCCAAACTGCAACCCAAAACCCACTTATGCATCGTCGGGTGCCGGGTGGGCGTGGCCCACTGGGTGGGCGTGGCTGCAGGGGTAACGGCAGACTGGGTGGGACTAAAATGTTCAATCAATCAATTCCAACTTTGCGAGATCTTTTTTTCCCCACGAGGTTGAAATTGACTGATTGATTGAACCTTTTTTTTTTTTTGCACATGGCGGCGGAGGCCTAAAGCGAAAAGGTTTATAAAACCCAGCTGAAGGCCTAGGACTGGGGCGAGGGCATGCGTGCCCACAGAGAGGGCTCTGAGTGCCGCCTCTGGCCATAGGTTCGCCACCACTGACCTATGCCATCTCAGACAGGTGACTGTCCAGTCTCTTCTTAAAAAACCCCAGTGTTGGAGCGCCCACGATTTAAGGACCGGAGGCTGAAGGAGCTCTGAGTAGGACAGCAGGAAGGCTGCCGGCTCCTCTTCCTGCCATGTAAATCCAGCCCCTCCCGCAGCCTCCAATGGTATCGGCCTCTTCTGCTGCAGCGTCACACCAGGCCGGCTGGCCGGCTTACCGATCCCACTTCCTCCTCCCTGACCACTGAGCGCCCCGCTCTCTCTCTCTCCTTTCCAGGCTCCAGAATGTTCCTCGGCAAGCCAGAGGGGGAGCCGAGCGAGCTGCGGAGGAGCGTGGAAGAGGCCAGCGGCACGCCGGAGCCGCTGGATGAGGAGCTGTCCAAGAAGAAGCACCGGCGCAACCGGACCACCTTCACCACCTACCAGCTGCACGAGTTGGAGAGGGCCTTTGAGAAGTCCCACTACCCCGACGTCTACAGCCGGGAGGAGCTGGCCATGAAGGTCAACCTGCCGGAGGTTCGGGTTCAGGTAAGCAGGGCGCGGTGGGCTTGGGCGATGAAACAAGCCAAGGTTAGACCCAGGATTTCAGGAGCACCAGGCTGAGACGGTGCTACCAGTTGTCCTCGGTGTACGGCCGTTTCTTTAACAACCGCTCCGAGCTGCAACGGCTCTGGGGAATAAAAAAGGTGACTTACGACCGGTCCTAGTACTTACGACTGTCGCAGCGCCCTCGCGACGGTGGGATCCGAATTTGCTCCCTTGGCAACCGCCACGTGCTTCCGATGATTGCAGCATCCCAGGGATCCCGCAATCGACCAGCAAAGTAAAATGAGGGGAAGAGGGACTTGTTTAACGACCGTGTGATTCACTTAACAACTGCAGTGACGTTCGCTTAGCAAAAAAAAAATGTTGTAAATAGGACATTTCACAATCGCTTTGCTTAGCAGTGAAAAATTCTGGTTCCAGTTGTGGCTACTTAATATTTGGGTGGAAGATTATAGGAGTATGACCTCACCTAGTCTAGGGCCAAGCCTCGCAGCCAACTTCCCTGCATGTAGAAATCTAAAATGTCAAGGAGGAAACACGAAACGTACTTCTGTGAGCTACAAATTCTTGTTCTTCCTCAATCGGGAGCATTCAGACATGAGAAACGACCCCAAAAGTGCTTTTTTTCAGGAGGCAACTGGACATTCTTGTTTTTTCCTTTGAAGACGTTTCGTTTCTCATCCCAGAAGCTTCTTCAGCTCTGACCGTATGGTGGGGAAAGGAAGGATTTATACTCCGTGCAGACAGCTGGTTATTTGCAGTCTTGTAGAGTTGTTGAGGCCACTTGGAGGTTTGTCTGTGTCCTCACCTAAGTCATGCAAATGGGTGTGGAGCCTCCTTGGAATTGCGGAAAGGACGGTGTTGTAGACTGGAGGTAGGTGGTGTCGTATCCTCCCCTCTGCTGAGAAGAGGGCTCAACAGCCAACACAACATACGTGCACACTTCAAACCCACGAATACACCAGGGCAAAAGCTGGTCCACCCCAAGGAGGAAACACCCAGACACAAACTGAGCAACGTGGTGTGTGCAGTACAATGCAGGGAGCCGTAGGCAGATCTCTGCATTGGGGAAACAAAACGACCACTTCACAAGCGCTGGGCACAACAGAGGAGAACCAACCCATCAGGAGCAGAGTCAGCAACCCGTCTGCATTTGAAAGACAAAGTCCGCTCTTTCGAGGACGGGAAAGTCCACATTTTGGACAGAGAGGACCGCTGTCTTGAGAGAAGGGTCCAAGAGGGCATCTAGGTCCAAATTGAACAGCCCTCTCTCTCAAAAAATGGGGGGGGGGATACGACAATGTCTATCTGCAGTCCGCAACACAATCCTTTCGACAGTTCCAAGAAGGCTCCACACCCATTTGCACCACTCAGGTGACCCTGAGGACACAGACAATCCTCCAGGTGGCCTCAACGACTCTCAGATCAGCTGTCTGCAAGGAGTATAAATCCTTCCCTTCCCCACCATCCAGTCAGAGCTGAAGAAGCTTCTTGGATGAGAAGCGAAACGTCTTCAAAGAAAAAACAAGAAATTCCAGTTGCCTCCTGAAAAAAATCACCTTTGGGACCACCGTGATCTGGATGATGGAGACTCTCCAGAGACATGAGAAACAATTTTGTACGTAAGTTACAGCAAGGCTGTGCTCCTGCCTCGCAATTGACAAAGTCAGTCGCCCGCTTAGTGACTAGATGACACCATTTATTTTTCTACGGCTATTCGTCTCAACAAAGGGACTCTTAGCATCTAACAGTAACTAACAACAACCAATCAACAGAAAAATGAGTACAGAACGATCAGGTGAGATAAGAACAAACTATTCTCAAGCCAGCCATGGTTCGTACCACGTCCTATGGTTGGTTGTTTTTGATCCTGATTAGTTGTGTTTTTCCTATGGAAGGGCACCCCCCCAAAAAAGTAGACTTTATTTCCCACAATTCCCTAACCAGCTGGGTATCTGATAGAGATTCTGGACATCGAAATTCAACTTCTCGACTCTGTTTATTTTCCTGCCTGCCTACCTGCCTCGTAGCGATTTCATAATATTAGTGGAAGTCATTGGCTTGTGATGGATGACCATACAAATTGTTTAAATCAATATTACTAAAATAATACTAAGCAAAGGAGAGGAATAAAGGGATATCAGTGAATTCAAATATACCCAATTACTAAACCTAAACAGCTGTGACTATAAAAGGATAGTAGTGGGTTACCACTATAGGTATTCGTAATAAAAAAGTTGGTGAACTAAAGCCCTTCAGTAACAATATCAGTAGTCCTTGACTTACGACCATAATTGAGCCCAGAATTTCTGTGAGATAGTTGTTAAGTGAGTTTTGCCCCATTTTACGACTTTTCTTGCCAACACCATTGTTGGCAAGAAACAGGAGTTATTAAGTTGATAACAGTTAAGTGAATCCAGCTTCCTCATTGACTTTGCTTGTCAGTAGGTTGTAAAAGGGGATCATGTGACCCCGGAATACGGCGACCGTCATAAATATGAGTCAGTTGCCAAGTGCCTGAGTTTTGATCACGTGACCACAGGGAGGCTGCAACGGTCGTAAGTGTGAAAACGGCCTTAAGTCACTTCGATTTCAGTGCCGTTGCAATGTCAAACGAGTGCTAAAGGCAGGTTATAGGTCAAGGATTACCTGTAACAGAACCAGACACAAGCTGGCCGGGGAATTCTGGGAGTTGAAGTCCACGCATACAAGACTTCTCCCGGTTGAGAAACACTCTCTTGGGAAAATGTGGCAAGTGGTCCTACTGTCTCCCCTAGGTGAGGGGTCTCCATCCTTGGCCATTTTAAGACTTGTGGATTTCAACTCCCAGAATTCTTCAGCCAGCCAACCAGGGAATTCTGGGAGTTGAAGTCCACATGTCTTCCAGCTGGGGAATTCTGGGAGTTGAAGTCCACAATTCTTCTGGCTGGAGAATTCTGGGAGTTGAAGTCCTCAAGTCTTCCGGCTGGGGAATTCTGGGAGTAGAAGAACACAATTCTTCTGGCTGGGGAATTCTGGGAGTTGAAGTCCACAAGTCTTTAAGTGGCCAAGTGGGGAAGACGCCTGGATATGCAAATGTCGTTTCTCATTCCTCTTGGGGGGGGCACTCTTTTCACAGGTTTGGTTCCAGAATCGGCGCGCCAAATGGCGCCGTCAGGAGAAGATGGAAGCCACCGCCATGAAGCTTCACGACACCCCCGTGCTGTCCTTCAGCAGGCCCCCGATGGCGGCCAACATGGGGCCGATCGGCAACTCTCTCCCCTTAGACCCGTGGCTGACCTCGCCCATCTCCAGCGCCACCACCATGCACAGCCTGACGGGGTTGATGGGGCCCAGCCAGGCACTCCAGCCCACCTACCCAGCCCACGCCTTCCTCAATAACCCCCCCGCCCTGCCCCAGAGCATGCAACCCATGGCGCCTATGGCCTACCAGTGCGCCACGACTTTTGTGGACAAGTATCCCTTGGAGGACCTCGACCAGCGGAACTCCAGCATCGCTTCGCTGCGCATGAAAGCGAAGGAGCACATCCAGACCATAGACAAAACCTGGCAGCCCATTTGATGGCGGGTCAGGCCGTCTTGCCGTAGCAAAACACCGACCAGGCTGAGTGGGACCCTAGGAGACTCTCTTACGATCCCTCCCTCCTCGGTCAAGATGTCGCTTAGTTTCTCATGCGATCGGGGGGTGGGGCGGTGAGCAACCACGCGGAAAGGGAGCAGCTCTCCGATTCCATTTCAAAGACCTCAGCTATAACGTGGATTGACGCCAGGGAACACGCTAGATGCAGCTTTCGCAAGGAAAGATGCTTTCGTTCACACCAGATTGGTGGTAGAAGTGGGATCCGCCAGCAAGAATTCTGCGCAGTGCGTTTGTCCTTGCGGGACTGCTGAAGTTGTTGTTATAGGCAGGTGTAGAATTTGGCAGGGAATCTCTGCAGGCCTCGAAAATCTCCTTCCAAACCAAAGGCAAATACTGGAGGAACCTCAAAGGTTTTCTGTTCTTTTGTTTTTTGTTCTTTTTCTACCGAATGCCAGCTGGGAGGGTGGAGTGTAAGCAAAATTGCACCATTTCAGAACGGGCGTGCAAGGCTGTTTTTAGGGAGAGAGCAGCTTTCTGCTCCATCCGCTGTTATATTTTACTTATTTTGGTTTTTCTCTTGCAATTTTGTTCCACCTTAATTTAGCATCTACTACAAATGGTCCTTGAGTTACAATCATTCTCTTAGTGGCCGTCGGAAGTTATAACGGCGCTGAAAAAAGTAACTTACAACCGTTTTTCACACTTAGCGACCACTGCAGCACCAAAATTCATGCATAGGTGATCAAAATTCCGATGCTTGGCAACTGATTTATAGTTATGACGGTTACAGAATCCCCAGGATCACCCGATTCCCCCTTTTGGGACCTTCTAATATGCCGAGTCAATGGGGGAAGCCATACTCACTTAGCAGCCGTGCAGTGATTCACTTAGTAACTGTAGCAAGAAAGATCGTAAAAGGGGGTAAAACTCACTTAACAATTCTCTCGCTTAGGAACAGAAACGTTGGGCTCCATTGTGGTCGTAAGCCGAGGACTGCCTGTGTAGGATGGGATTTCCAGGCTGGCCGGATTAAAAACCAGCAAGATGAAAAACCAGAAAAAAACTGGTGCTTCTCAGTCATCCATAGTTATCCCAAAGATGCAACTGGACTTTCTTGTTTTTCTTTGGGAAAAAAACCAAAAATAAGCCAAAACCCAGAAAGTCCAGTTGTCTCGTGAAAAAGCATCTTTGGGACAAAAAAAAAAACAAAAAACGTGGACTCTTCTCAGGGTTATTGTCACCGTCGTTGTCGTTGTGAGGAAACACCCCTGGTCAGAACAGCAAAAAGCAAAGTTTACATAAAGTGAAAATAAAAAAGATGCACATCTTAAACCCGCCAGCAAATTCAAGAAGAAGTACGATCCGTGCCGTCGTCGTTCAAAAAAAGACAGAGCGGGTATCTTTCCGTCTCGTCTGCCACTCCCTGCGGGATCCCTGACTGGAAAAGGACCAGTGGGATCGGCCAAAGGGATCCCTGGCTCAAAAGATCCGCCGGGATCTGTGTAAGGCTGGCGAGTCAGAAAGGAAAGCAGACGGGAGAAGGCCGTTCGCCCTGTGGGAGACACGGACGCTGACCGTGGGAGGAGGGCTTGGGGGCCTTGGGCAGGCTTCCTTCCCAGTGGAGGGCTCAGCCAGAGGAGCTTTGGGGATCCCAAAGCCATTCCCCAAATTATGGCTTTAATCCCGGAGTGATATCTGAGCAGGGCTGGGTCCACTGAGAATAAAGCGAGGGAGAGCATTGTTTTTCCGAACAGGTGTGCTTGGTGATGTTTGCACCGGGGTATCCGGAGGGGCGTGCCCTGATTTGCAAAGCCCCACCCTTTTTTGTGCACCTGGGTACATCCTCTGGGACCCCCCCAAAGGCCCAGGCTGGAATAGAGTAGAGTAGAGTAGAGTAGAGTAGAGTAGAGTAGAGTAGAGTAGAGTAGAGTAGAGTAGAGTAGAATAGAAGAGTAGAATAGAAGAGTAGAGTAGAGTAGAGTAGAGTAGAGTAGAGTAGAGTAGAGTAGAGTAGAGTAGAATAGAATAGAATAGAATAGAATGCAGAATAGAACAGAATGCAGAACAGAACAGAACAGAACAGAATAGAGCTGGAAGGGACCTTGGAGGTCTTCTAGTCTATGCAATGGGTGTGGCCACCCTCTTGATTGTCTTGGTGGTCCTGGCTGGACTACGCAACCAAAACTGGCTGCTGCATAAAGCTCTGAGTCGAGGAGCCTCTAGAAACCCCTGATAGATCTCAGACTGGATCCATTTGGCTGCTATACAGGCAGTCCTCCAGTTACGACAGTTTGTTTAGTGACCATTCAAAGTTTCAGCAGACCACCCTGGAGCTGTGGATGACACCGTTCCAGAGCCCCTATGGCTCCCCCCTTTTCCCTCTGCAGTCACGTGGCCTTGAGGACCGATTGCAGCATCCCGCAGCCAGGTGACCGCAATTGTCAATGCGTTTGCCAAGAAAAAAAACCAGCATTGTCAGAGTATGCACAGTTTTATTGCGCTGAGATAACCCCAGGAGTAAACACAGTAAACAGTGGTTTGTATTAAATGGTGGTTTATCTTACACTATCTACAATCATACACCAGGAACAATATACATGCACATGCTAATACAGCAGGATCCAAACAACCACAATTACAGCAGGAAATAGAAGAGAAAAAAGCACAGCAGCAGAGCTCTTAAAGGGACACAGACCCTGCTGGCTCTTAAAGGGACACAGACCCTGCTGAGTCATTCCCATCATTGCATCATACATCTCACATTATACAAGCTGGTTAGCTGTTCAATTATTACCTTGACAGGCATTTACATTCCGGTTTCTGGGGGGGGGAAACCAACACCCCAAAGCAAACAATGGATTTACTTTAGGACTGTGTGTATATATAACCTCAGCCCTCGCTCGTCCAACCCTCTGGGCATGTAGTTTGCTACCCCAGGCCTCTCTGTGCAAATAGAACAGAATAACAAGAGTTGAAAGGGACCTTGGAGGTCCTCTAGTCCAACCCCCTGCTCAAGGTAGGAGACCCTATACCATTTCAAACAGGTGGCTGTCCAGTCTCTTCTTAAAAACTTCCAGTGTTGGAGAATCCACAAACATAGAACAGACAATAACAGACTTGGAAGGGACCATGGAGGTCATCTAGTCCAACTCCCTGCTCAGGCTGTCCAGTCTCTTCTTGAAAACCTCCAGTGATGGAGCATTCAGCTTCTGGAGGCAAGGAATCCCACTGATTAACAGAGTTGGAAGGGAACTTGGAGGTCATCTAGTCTACCCCCCTGCTCGGGCAGCAGACCCTGTGCCCTTTCAGACAAATGATTGTCCAATCTCTTCTTAAAAAGGAGGAGGAGGAGGAGGCGAAGGGGGAGGAGGAGGAGGATAACAGAGCTGAAAGGGACATTGGAGGTCATCTAGTCCAGCCCCCTGCTCAGGCAGGAGACCCTATCCCATTTCAGACCAATGGCTGTCCAGTCTCTTCTTAAAAACCTCCAGTGATGGAGCGCCCACAACTTCATGTCATTCCTCTGATTAATTACCAGAATGAGAGAGATGGAAGGGACCTTGGAGGTCATCTAGTCTGACCCCCTTCTGGAGGCAGGTTGTTCCACAATTCACAGAGACTTCTGGCCTCTCTTTGGCGGCAACCAGCCCACAGGCGGGTTGAAGGCTTCCACTGCTCCCCAGTTTTTCTTCATTACTGAAACCACATACAGGTAATTCCTCCAGTTAAAACCGTTCGTTTAGTGACTGTTCCAAGGTTAAAACGGCACCGAGAAATAAGGATTATGGCCGTTTTTCACAGTTGCCACCTTTGCAGCATGTGATCAAAATTCAGATGCTTGCCAACTGGTCCCTGTTTATGACCGTCGCTGGGTCCAAAGGTCACGCAATCCCCTTTTGCGACCTAAACAAACAAAGTTAATGGGGGACGCCAGATTCGTTTAACGACCACGTCGCTAACTTAACTGCAGGTGATTCAGGCCAGTTGCAGAGGTGACAGATTCCCTTAACAGTGGTGGCAAGGGAGGCCGAAAAATGGGGCCACAAAGAATGTTTCGCTTAGCGACAGAAATGTCGGGCTCAGCTATAGTCGTAAGTCAAGGACTGCCTGTACCTGAAAATCTTCTGGAGCTTTGAAGATCGGTCGCAAGTCCCTCTTTTTTTTCAGCGTCCTTGTTGTCATTTTGGTCGCTGACCAAACGGCCGTAACTCAAGTCCTCGACTTATGAGCACAACTGAGCTCAAAATTTCCATCGCTAAGCAAGACAGCTGTGAAGTGAGTTTCGCCCCACGTTACGACATTTCTAGCCACCGTCGTTCAGCGAATCCCTGCAGTCGTTAAGTGAGCAACACGATTTGTTAAGCAAATCGGGCTTCCTCCATGGGCAGGGGTAGGCCACCTTGGGTCTTTTATGACTCGTGGACTCCAACTCCCAGAATTCCT
>BFFQ01004349.1:31335-42141 GCA_003402635.1 Protobothrops flavoviridis
CCCCCCAGGTGAGAATGCTCCGTTTAAGGATGCAAAAAAGAAAAAAAACTGGAATTTCAAAAGGGATGAAGGTGCATTAGTGGGAGTGGCTGGGGAGTGGGAGATGGGTAGAGGGGTGCTGCAGAAAAAAAAAATAATAATAATAGGTGTTTTGCCCCTGCCTAAAATGCAGGGTAAGGCAGAGGGGGGGCATTTAGCTGGGAATGACAGCTTTTAACATCTGGATGGCACCGTATTGGCGATTGGAAAGGAAGTGGGAGAGCAGAGAAGCCATATTTTATTGGTGCTCCGGGTGGACTTCAACTCCCAGAATTCCCCAGCCAGCGTTGCTGGCTGGGGAATTCTGGGAATTGAAGTCCACCCGTCTTAAAAATAGCCCTGATTGAAAATTGCATGCTTGGGAGGCAGAATAAAACAGGAATGCTCCTTCTAAAGTTTCTAAAGATGCTCCTGGGATCGTGCAGAGCGCCGCCGTGTCGTTCCCAGAGGTCTGGTGGGGGAAAAAAAAAAAAAGCCACAGACCTCGTGGGAAATAGCTATTCCGCGATTGCGATCCGGAACAGAAGCCTCGCTGCAAATTAAGCTGCTTTTTGACCGTTTGAATACAAGGCAAAAAAAAAAAAAAAAAGCCCAAATCTGACAACATCCGTGATTATCAAGTGGGATTTAAGGGGCCTCCAACCTCTTAACGTGTTGCGATAAACTGTTTTTATTATTATTATTTTCTAACAAGGGGATTGAATGGAAAGACTGCATGGAAATAAACACCAGCGGCCTCCTGCAGGTGCTGAATCATCACGGGCAAAAAAAATAATAAATCGGAAATATTCAGTTCGTTGTTCCTCACAATCGTATCGCAACTCCCCCCCCCCCGCTTTTTTTAAAGGCCGCTTTTATTCATTTTAATTCATTAAATCGATCGGCTGCCCGTCTCGCCGTCAAGAAAGGAAGCCCAAACACACCGTGCCCTAATTTCGTTTTTTTTTTTAAAAGAGATGTTCCATTCTTTTCTGTAATAATTGAATTTTTTTCCTTGCAAAGAGTGGCTTTATTAGCAATTTGCCCCCCAATCCTGGGACCCTTTTTTGCACCTTCCTTCCGTGCTTCGCTCCCAGCTACTGCGTGTGATCCGTATTTTCATCCTTTAAAAAGGAAGATCCGGCACCTCCAATTGCAGAATTCTGATTTGAGCTTTATAAACAATCGCAAAAAGACAGCAAAACCCTGAATTGGAGAGCGAGCGTTCGCTGTAATGAAAAAGGACGTTGTGATCTAACAGGCGGTTGAGGTTAGCTTGGCTTTCCGTGAAAAAGCCACAAAACCCTCATTTCTCCAATCCTTTCCTTCCTCTCTTCAAAAAAAAAAACAACATAATATAACCAGCTGGGAGAAAGCCACAATAATGTGGGGTTTTTTTTCCCCCTTCCCCCTTTTGTTGGTGGGATTCGAATTCGCAATCTCCGTGGGTGGATCTGACTTAAATCTGGGCCGACAGCCGGATCTGCAGAGGGCAGAGAGGCCGATAGCGTGACCGGGCCGAACAAAGCCTCTTGTTAACAAAGCGCTCAGCCAGTTGAACTGCAGCCTGGGTGATTCTTCACAATTGTTTCTGCTTTTGTAGACAATGAGTTGCATTCTTGGTGGGTTGTGTCATACTCACAAGGCTGGTTTGAATGGTTCGGCCTTATGCAGAATAACCGCTGGGTCAGTGTGACTCAACCTCAGTGAGTTTAAGAGGGGTGGACTTCAACTCCCAGAATTCCCCAGCCAGCTAGAGCTGGCTGGGGAATTCTGGGAGTTGAAGTCCACCCCTCTTAAACTCACTGAGGTGCAGAAACTCTGCAAAAAAATAAATAAAAATGAATTGCTCCTAAATCCAGCTTGGTTTGCCTCGCCTCTAAGACTCAGCCACTCCACCTTGGCGAGACTCAGATAACTTTTGAGTCTTCTTGGTCTCCTTTGTTTCGGTTTATTTCCCACTAATAATAAAAAAATCCAGATTTTTATTTATTTATTTATTTTGCTTGCCACCCTTGAATGTGTGTGTTGCTTTCTCGGCAGTTGTTATTATTAAGTGGGCGATTGGTGTTGTGTCTGTTTCCATACAACAACCTGGTATCTGAATTTTTATTTATTTATTTATTTATTTATGTGTTTGTGGATGGATGGATGGATGGATGGATGGATGGATGGATGGAGAGAGAGAGATAGAGATAGAGAGATATAGATAGATAGATATAGATATAAATAGATATAGATGGATGGATGGATGGATGGATAGATATAAATAGATTAGATGGATAGAGATAGGGATAGATATAGATAGATATAGATATAAATAGAGATAAAGATAGATAGATAGATAGATAGATAGATAGATAGATAGATAGATAGATAGATAGATAGATAGATAGATAGATAGATATAAATAGATTAGATGGATAGAGATAGGGATAGATATAGATAGATATAGATATAAATAGATATAGATATAAATAGATAGATAGATAGATAGATAGATAGA
The DNA here is from genome assembly GCA_003402635.1 of Protobothrops flavoviridis. NCBI lineage: Eukaryota > Metazoa > Chordata > Lepidosauria > Squamata > Viperidae > Protobothrops > Protobothrops flavoviridis. Next base: position 33,860 of record BFFQ01004349.1, read on the forward strand.
TAGATAGAGATAGATAGATAGAGATATAAATAGAGATAGATATAGAGATAGAGATAGATAGATATAGATATAAATAGATTAGATGGATAGAGATAGGGATAGATATAGATAGATATAGATATAAATAGAGATAGAGATAGATAGATAGACAGACAGACAGACAGACAGATAGATAGATAGATACATTTATATAGATTCATTTTTCCCCCCTTAGGAAATATTTTTTGGTACCCATGCCTGCTCCGGAAATATTTATGAATGAATATTTACTACCCTGAATTAACGGTTTTACAGGGTCATAAAAAGACAGTTTGTTGATTTGTTTGTTGGTATCCTGCTTTATTATTTTTACAAATAACGCCAGGCAGGAGATACGTCTCATATTTTCTTGGCAAACGGATGGCTCCGTTCGAAGCCCGGCTTGTTATTGGCGCGTCTGCTTCTTTTTAAAATGTGGATTTTAACACGTTTCAAGCTTTTGCCTCCGGTTTTTGGGATTGAATGGCTGGGATTTTCCCTTTTTTTCTCCTTTTTTCTTTTTGCATGCCCATGGGAGCCACAGCGAGCAGCAGTAAATAGATTTATATCCTAATATATATTTAGCCCTCACATCGTCAATAAAATTAGGAATGACTGTAAATAAACTGCCAGTTCTTGAATATAAATGGGAGGTTTCTGGCTGTTCAATGCAGAGCCCCCTATCTGTATAAAGATATATATATATTTATTTGATCGCGATTTCCTAACCTGGTTACTTCTGGCAATTTCATTCCACAGCCTGGGAAAAGAGCTGGTTTATTTGACAACGGAAGGATGGTGCTTCAGGTGCATTGAACTAAACCAGTGGGCCTCCATCCCTGGGGGGGGGGAGTTAAGAAGAGGCTGGACAGTCACTTATCTGAGATGTTTTCCTGCTTGAGCAGGGGGCTGGACTAGAAGACCTCCAGGGTCCCTTCCAGCTTCTATTCTATTCTGCTCTATTCTATTCTGCTCTATTCTATTCTGCTCTATTTCTATTTCCTATTCTGTTCTCTATTCTATTCTATACTATTCTATTCTGCTCTATTTCTATTTTCTATTCTATTCTATTCTCTATTCCATTCCTTCTCTTCCTATTCTATTCTGCTCTATTTCTATTTCCTATTCTGTTCTGTTGTATATTCCATTCTATTCCATTCCATTCCACCCCACCCCATCCTATCCTATCCCATCCCATCCTCGGTTTGCACGGTGAGGACTAGTAACTTGGGCAGTTTTTACAAAAGAGGAGATAGCTTTGCCAGTGGCCGGGGTTTAAACGCTTAAATTCTCTGCCTTGCTTTGGGCTTCCTAACAAGCTCTTGGTAGCATCTGGAAGGGTTGGTCCGGATGGTGTTGCTTATCGGCGGGGCGACGTGCGTGCGTGTCTCGGGATCAAAGCTGTCGGCGATGTCACGGTGGGGACCTCGTGCGCCAGTCCAGCTCCGAGCATCCTTAGTCATCTTTGAACAGAAGCATTGAAATCCTACCGCGTTCCCAGAAGTGGCCACTGAGTCATCCTGTTGGTTGCAGGAAGGTTGACTGCAAACTCAACCGGAGGGGAGGGGGGATCCGGCTCCGTCTGGGGAGGGGGGACTGGAGGAAGGCAGATCATGTCTTTTTTGGTAGATTATTGTGGGTGGGTGGGGGAAAATCTGAAAATATTAGAATGGAATGGAATGGAATGGAATGGAATGGAATGGAATAGAATAGAATAGAATAGAATAGAATAGAATAGAATAGAATAGAATAGAATAGAATAGAGAAAATACGGAATAGAATAGAATAAATTCAGAATAGAATAAATTCAGAATAGAATAGAATAGAATTAAAGAATAGAATTACAGAATAGAATAGAATAGAATAGAACAGAACAGAACAGAATAGATGGAGTGGAGTGGAGTGGAGTAGAATTACAGAACAGAATACAATAGTATAGAATGGGACCTTAGAGGTGTTCTAGTCCAGCCCTTGCTCAAGCAGGAGAACCTATCCCATCTCAGACAATTCATTTTGGGGAGAAACCCCTGAAGTTGTTGTGTCAAGAGTTGATCCATTTCCAACATCTCTCTGACTCTCTCTATCTATATTATTATTATCATCATCATCATCATCATCATCATCATCATCATCATCATCATCATCATCATCATTATTATTATTATTATTATTATTTTGACTGATGAAGTTGCTTGGATGAGCAGCGAAACATCTCAGATTAACAAATTCTGGTCCAGTTGCCACGATTCAACCTTTTAGTTATTTTGGGCCTGGATGATTGAGTCTGGCGTTGGCTTATATTTCTGAAAATGAAGGATTTCTGAGCAGCCGTTTGGATCTGCTAGCTAGACAGAATTCGGCTTCGGTGCTAAAAACCCGGCTGCCTTTTATGAAAGGTCAGCCAAATTCGGTGAGTACGAATGTAACCTATTATCTATCCAATACAGGCAGTCCTCGATGTACGACCATAAATAAGCCCAACATTTCTGTTGTTAAGCGAGTTTTGCCCTATTTTTATGACCTTTCGTGCTGCCGTCATTAAGCGGATCGCTGCTTAAGGTAGTGACACGGTTGTTAAGTGAATCCGGATTCCCCTCCCCCTTGACTTTGCTTGTGAGAAGGTCGTAAAAGGGGACGCCGCGACCGTCATAAATGTGAATCAGTTGGCAATCATCTGAATTTTGATCCCCTGGCCACGGGGACGCTGCAACAGTCGTAAAGTGTGAAAAACGGTTGTAAGTCATTTTTTTCACTGCCGTTGGAACTTTGAACGGTCACTAAATGAACTGTCGTTAAGTGAGGACTACCGGTATAATTTTTCCCTGCTCTTCTTCAGCCCAGATTCCCCGTTCCAAAGAAGCTTCTTGGATGAGAAGTGAAATGTTTTCAAGGACAAAAAAAAAAAACCCAAACCCAAGAAACTCTAGTTGCCTTTTGGAAAAGCAATCTCTTCTTTGGGCCAGGGGTTGGACTAGATGACCTACAAGGTCCCTTCCAACTCTTATTCTGTTATTTTCCAAGCTACGGGTAGTCCTCGCCTGAACGACCGCAACTGAACCCCCAAATTTCCATCGCTCAGGAAGACAGTCGTGAAGTGACTCGCGCTGTATTTTACGACCTTTTTTTCCCCGCCACGGTCGCTAAGCGAATCGCTGCCGTCCTTAAGTGAATTGTACGGTCGTTAAACGAATCCGGCTTCCCCCCCCCATTGGCTTTGCTTGTCGGAAGGTTGCAAATAGTGATCAGGTGACCCTGGGACGCTGCAACCCGTCGTAAATAACGTGTCGGTTGCCAAAGGCTCAACGTTTTCATCACAGGACTGTGGAAATGCGACGGTCGTAAGCGCGAGGACAGGTCGTAAGTCAGTTCGTCAGTGCCCTTGAAACTTTGAACAGGCACTAAACGAATGGTCGTAAGTTGAGGACTTTAACTCCCAGCTGGGGTCTTCAAACTTGGCGCTTTGATGACTTGTGGACTTCAACTCCCAGAATTCCTCAGCCAGGCACGCTGGCTGAGGAATTCTGGGAGTTGAAGTCCACAAGTCATAAAAGGGTCCTAGTTCCCTCACGCTGGCTGAGGAATTCTGGGAGTTGAAGTCCACAAGTCATCAAAGGGCCATAGTTCCCTCACGCTGGCTGAGGAATTCTGGGAGTTGAAGTCCACAAGTCATCAAAGGGCCATAGTTCCCTCACACTGGCTGAGGAATTCTGGGAGTTGAAGTCCAGAAGTCACCAAAGGGCCAGGTTTGAAGACCGCTGTTCTACAGTCTGATTCCAAGCCTTTGGGGCATCTTGTAACCTAACGAAGATATTTCCAATTTTTTTTTGATCATGTAGAGATGGCTACTACTACTACTGTACTACTACTGTACTACTAATCTCGGTTTATTAATCCCTTTCCAGGGATTAAGTGCAAAGCTCTTTTTCTTAACGCCATCCCTCTAATTACACAGCTATTCCCACTCCTGTCTAAACGGGGCCCTTTTATACAGCTGAAACTCTCAAAGGCGAGCTAGGCCTATATATTTTAAGGAAGCGCTTCTAAAATGAGAAGAAATTTCACATTACGCCTTTAAAATGACTAGTATAAAAGGGGGGGTTTGAGGGGAGGGTGGGAGAAGGCTAGGGAATTCTGGGAGTTGAAGTCCACCCATCATAAAGCAGGCTGGCTGGGGAATTCTGGGAATTGAAGTCCACCCATCATAAAGCAGGCTGGCTGGGGAATTCTGGGAGTTGAAGTCCATCTTAAAGCAGGCCAGCTTGGGAATTCTGGGTGTCAAAGGCCACCTATCTTAAAGAATGCTGGCTGGGGAACTCTGGGAGTCAAAGTCCACCATCTTAGAGCAGGCCAGCTGGGGAATTCTGAGAGTCGAAGTCCACCCATCTTAAAGCAGGCTGGCTGGGGAATTCTGGGTGTCAAAGACCACCTATCTTAAAGAATGCTGGCTCGGGAATTCTGGGAGTTCAAGTCTGCCCGTCTTAGAGCAGGCCGGCTAGGGAATTCTGGGAGTTGACACCTACCCGTTTTAAAGCATAATGTCTGGGGAGTTCTGGGAATTGAAGCCCCCTCCTCTTAAAACAGACTCTCTAGGGAATTCTGGGAGTTGAAGTCCACTCATCTAGCCCCAAATGTGGCGCCCGATCAGGGATTTGAATCAGCCCTGCCTGTTCCCATTCACAAGAAGGGTTCCGAGGACTTTCTTAGGCCTGCACCTGTCCTTCCCAACCTCGCCAATGCCTAGACGGGTGGCCTTCACCTCCCAGAATCCTCAGCAGGGGCTAGCTGGCTGGGGGATTCTGGGAACTTAAGAACATTCAGGTGGGCTTTTTTGCACCTGTTGGGAAGGGATCTTTCAAACCCATAACACCCCCCCTTTGTTTTTAAGCTGCCATATGTGTTTGTGGAGAAAAAAAATCACACCCTCTTTGTCTTCTTTCAGGTCGGCTAATACTGCTGTACCACCCGCGGCTGCTGGGGGAGAGGCCGGGGGTCCTCCCCCCCCACCGCCCAACCTCACCAGTAACCGGAGGCTCCAACAAACCCAGGCTCAAGTGGATGAGGTGAGGATTCTGGGAGTTGAAGTCCACGCTAGGGGAGGGGAATGTGGCTCCCAAGGTTTTGAGGATGAGGTGGTGGTGGGGACATCTTGTGCCTCTATTTTTCGTGCCCTGGTTAAGGTTTGATTTCCCACCAGCATTTGGCAATGCCTTCCTCGGTGATGATTTTCTCAATATTAATTACATTTATATTAGCATGTACATTATATTAACATAGACATTAACCTTCTCGGTTGGTTTTTGATTGATGTGAAATAAAGGCATACTCCTCAATTTACAAAGAACTTTGGCTTTAAAAATGACCTTGGGCTCAATCTCCGCAGACCTGGGGTGGGTTTGGGGGGGCATAATAGGAATTTGGGAGGGGGCTCTGGGAGATCTACCCTTCCTTTAGTCAGTTGTACTGTGTGTCAATCTTCTCGACTTCCGTGTGGTCCTTGGTGCCCCCTCTGAGCTTGGCGGTTTCCTTGCAGACGTTTCAAGACCCGACTAGGGAACATCATCAGTGCTTTATGTTTATAGAGGACTTCCGGTTTTGCGCCTGTAGCGCATGGCTGCGGGAGAGCAGACCTCCGCTCCCCATGGCTAGTTTCACCCTGCCAGGGGAACCCTAGATGAGTCCGAAGTCACCCCAAAGAGGTGACCGTGAACGAGGGAGTGCCCCGGTGATCACAAAGCAACGGTGGTCGCTTCGTTTGATCCAGGGGAAGCCCTCCGACCCAACAGGAGAAAGGCTGGCATGAGATCAGCGTCTAGCCCAGGCTACTTGCAGCCGATGTCCCAGAGCACGAACCTGAACATCGGTGATCTGTGTGCTTAGAATTGGTGAGAGTATTGAACTTCTTTCTTCTGTCTACTAATTGAATCCTTGAGAAAGATCCCCAAAGCAAGAAAACCTCCAGTAGTGAAGGGAGGGGACTATATCCCCATTCCCTTATAGACGGAAGCGGCGAATTAATATTAAGGGGGAAAGAGAGATACTAAAATTCGATTTAGAAATGTTTTTTAAATGTTATTTACTCTTTCATTGTTTATCCCAGTTGGTAGTTCCTTGGTTGGGGTATTACTTACTTCTTGGTCTCCTGTTAATCTCGGGGTTAGCCCTCTGCTCTTCTCTCGGCTTCGGCACGTGGTTCGTGGTTCTTTTGCTGCCTTCTGCTACGTCTCTCACCTTCTCCCTGCCATCTCTCTCTTTCCCTCCAGGTCGTGGACATAATGCGAGTGAACGTAGATAAGGTCCTCGAGAGAGATCAGAAGCTTTCGGAGCTGGACGACCGTGCCGATGCCCTTCAAGCCGGAGCGTCTCAATTCGAAACCAGCGCCGCCAAGCTTAAGCGCAAATACTGGTGGAAGAACTTAAAGGTAGGATGGGTGGGGTGGGGGGGGAGAATGACCTCCTCGCCCGCAAACTTCGTTGCCTCTTTCCCTTTAGCCAAAGGATCAACCTGATCTTGATTTGGAGACCCCGTGTAGTCTTCTCCCTTGGAAGTGCAGCCGGCATTATCCGGCGAAGACCTCTGAGGTTAAAGAGATTGTAATAGAATCATACATTCAGAGCTGGAAGGGACCTTGGAGGTCATCTAGTCCAACCCTTTACTCAAGCAAGATGATGATGATGATGATGATGATGATGATAAAGTTGGAAGGGACCTTAGAGGTCATCTACTCCAAGTCCCTGCTCAGGCAGGAAATCCTATCCCATTTCAGACAAATGGCTGTCCAGTCTCTTCTTAAAAACTTCCAGTGTTGGAACATTCACCGCTTCTGGAGGCAGGTTGTTCCACTGGTTAATTGTCCTCACTGTTAGGAAGTTTCTCCTTAATTCCAGGTTCTTGGAAGCGAGCACCAGATAAGACTATTAAATTAAATAAACGGAACCCTGGACTCTTTTGAGTTCAAAGGACCTTGCATCACTCCTCTAGGGAATAACAGAGTTGGGAGGGACTTTGGAGGTCTTCTAGTCCAAACCCCTGCTGAAGCAAGAGACTCTAGACCAGGGGTAGGCCACCTTGGCCCTTTTATGACTCGTGGACTTCAACTCCCAGAATTCCTGAGCCAGCCGTGCTGAGGGGAAAGGGAGAGGTTTCCAAGCTGAGCCATGCTGGCTCAGGAATTCTGGGAGTTGAAGTCCAGAAGTCATCAAGGGGGCCATAGTTCCCCCATGCTGGCTCAGGAATTCGGGGAGTTGAAATCCACGAGTCATAGAAGAGCTAAGGTTGCCTACCCCTGACCTATACCATCTCAGACAGTCTCTTTTCAAAAGCCTCCTGGGGTGGAGCGCCCATGATTTCTGGTGGCAAGCCGTTCCACTGGTTAATTGTCCTCCGTGTTAGGAAGTTTCTCCTGAATTCCAGGTCGCTTCTCTCTTGGGTCAGATTGCAGCCAATTCAGACCGCTCACATGCCTGTCTTTCCTTCTTTCTTACGGCAGATGATGATAATCCTGGGGGTGATATGCGCCATTATCTTGATCATCATCATTGGTGAGTGACCCTTTGCCAAAGGCGGGGCGGTGGGGAGGCAACGAGGGACAGGAAAAGGCCCTTAAGTGTGGGCTCTAGAATTGAGCCCCATTTGGAAATTGGCTGCCGGGAGATTGACCCAAATTATCGCAAAGCCCTTCGTTGTCGTTCCTCCGTTTTTGCCAAGACTTAAGGTCGCCAACGATGGCGGACAATATTGGTAAAAATTCGCTTTTTACGTTTCGTCCTCGACTGGCTTAAACGACCGTTCAAAAGTCAGCACAGTGCTGAAAAAAAGCGAATTACGCTTTTCACACTTAAAAGGACCCTCGCAGCCTCTCCCGGGGTGTGTGTGTGTGTCACGTGATCCAAATTCCGACGCTTGGCAACTGACTCGTGTTTACGACGGCCGTGGCGTCCCGGCGTAGTCGCGCGATCCCCTTTTTGCGACCGTCTGAGCCGCAAAATCAGAGGGGAGGAAAGCCGGATTCACTGACTAAAAAAAGATGATCAAAGCGGGCCAGTCACGGGAACAACTCGTTTTGCGACCTAACGGCCATATATTATTTCCGTCGTATGTCGAGGACTCCCTGTAAAATATCCCTTTTTTTCTCTCTCTCTCTCCTTTTTCTCCGCAGTTTACTTCAGCACTTAGTGGAACTTCTCCGAGACGTTTTCCCCATCCAGGAACAGCGGCCGGGAGAGGCGCACGGGGCCAAGTCTTCCAGCGCCAGCTTCCCCTCCAT
>BFFQ01004349.1:109355-120505 GCA_003402635.1 Protobothrops flavoviridis
ACGGAGCTGCTGATGCAGGCGGTGGCGGCGTCCAAGGAGCGCGGCGGCATCTCGTTGGCCGCGCTGAAGAAGTCGCTGGCGGCCTCTGGCTACGACGTGGAGAAGAACAACAGCCGCATCAAGCTGGGCCTGAAGAGCCTGGTGACCAAGGGGACGCTGCTGCAGACCAAGGGCACCGGCGCCTCGGGCTCCTTCAAGCTCAACAAGAAGCAGGCCGAGCCCAAGGAGAAGGCGGCGGCGGCGGCCGCCCGCAAGAGGAAGCAGCAGCAGCAGCCGGCCAGGAAGCCCGCCAAGAAGGCGAGGAAGGCTCCGGGAGCCGCCGGGCCGAAGAAAACCCCTAAAAAGGCGGTCAAGAAAGCGCCCAAAGGCGTCAAGAAGCCCAAAGCGGCGGCGGCTAAAGCGAAAAAGGCGGCTAAAAGCCCCGCCAAAGCCAGGGCGGCGAAACCCAAAGCGAAGCCCAAGACCCCCAAAGCAAAAGTGGCGAAGCCCAAGAAGGGCGTGAAGAAGTGAGCGAGTCTCCTTACTTGCAAAAGCAAAAAAAAAAACTAACCCCAAAGGCTCTTTTAAGAGCCACCCACAAAAATGTTAAAAGGTGCTGCTTTCCACTAAAACAATTGACTCCCTCGCAGGGCTGTTGTTTGGAAAGGGGAGGGAAGTGGTGCGCCACGCCGCCATTTTAATCTCTTTGTCAAAAGGTTTACTTGTAATTCAGGCAAAGCAAAAAAAAATTTTTTTAGCAAAAGCTAAATTTAAGGGTAGATGTGTGTGGAAAACAAGGAAATGAGTTATTTATAAAAAATAAAGTGATATAAATCAAAACATTTAGAGGGACAGTCAAGCATTTTATAGGGCACTGAAACATGGAAAATGCCCAAGTGAATTAAACAAGATAGTTGGGGGAAAAAAGTTTATTGATTTAAGAGAACAGTCCAGAAGTGGCCAATTTATGGGTCACATTCCTCCTTTCCAGCTGGGTTTTTATCTTAGAAGGTGCAAGTGAGTGAGGCCTATCCGGTTTCTTAGTTGCTGAAAAGGCAGCTTTTTCGTGTTATTTTTTTTTTAATTTAAATTTGGCTAAAAGGAAAACTTGTGTGGTTTCCTGATTTTCAAAAAAGAGGCAGGGATGCCATGCTAACAGGGAAGCCTAAGCATCCCAGTAATAGCACACCTAATGCTCACCCAGTAGGCAAACATATTTTAATAGCTTTGGGGGAACCATCCTATAAGCCTCATATATATGTTATTCGTTGCAAAGTCGCCACCCCATGGACAATGTTTCTCAAGGCCTTCCTGTCCTCTACCATCTATATATATTTTAACATTTATATTGGTAGCCATGCTGGCTGAGGAATTCTGGGAGCTGAAGTCCACAAGTCTTAAAAGTTGTCAAGGTTGCAAACACCCTGCCATATTACAAATAGACTGCCCAAATCTATTTTAGTTCAACCTAAGTGAAATTATGGCTTCAATCCCTAATTTGAAGGGGATAAAGGCAGCAGATCCCAATGCTAAATGAATTTAAAATTACTGGCAATCTGCTCCCAATTCAAGTCTCCCCCAGATGTTTTTTAGGTGTAAATCGACCGTAATTGGAAATACAGCCGGCGTGATCAGCGCTTTCCGTAGAGTAATTTGGTGGCTCTTAAAAGAGCCTTTGGGTTTCTGAAAACGGAGCGGGAAATTCCTCGCGGCGGCGTTTTTTGTTTTGTTTACGCCCGCTCCCCGCGGATGCGTCGGGCCAGCTGGATGTCCTTGGGCATGATGGTGACGCGCTTGGCGTGGATGGCGCACAGGTTGGTGTCCTCGAAGAGCCCCACCAGGTAGGCCTCGCTCGCCTCCTGCAGCGCCATCACGGCCGAGCTCTGGAAGCGCAGGTCGGTCTTGAAGTCCTGCGCGATCTCGCGCACCAGCCGCTGGAAGGGCAGCTTGCGGATCAGCAGCTCTGTCGACTTCTGGTAGCGGCGGATCTCCCGCAGGGCCACGGTGCCGGGTCGGTAGCGGTGAGGCTTCTTCACGCCGCCCGTCGCCGGAGCGCTCTTCCGCGCCGCCTTGGTGGCCAGTTGCTTGCGGGGCGCCTTCCCGCCGGTGGACTTGCGAGCTGTCTGCTTGGTACGAGCCATCTCGGGAAGCTGCAGCCGGAGTTGTAAACTGCGGTGCCGCTCTTCGGGGTATTTATAGGCGCTTGGCAGAGCCTGATTGGCTGAAGCCTAGGAAACATCCGTTTGTGACGTTTGAATTTGGAGGGCCGAGCTGCAATTGGCTGAATTGAGCGGTCAGCTTCGCATTTGATTGGACCATAGCGACCTAACTCAACTCCAGCTCAATAAGGGCAGAGTGGCGAAGTTTTCTTTCTGGTCGGACATCCTTCTTTATAAGCCATCCCTCCGCAAAGCCTCGAAGTCAGTTTTTGCTGGATTTTGAGGATGTCTGGTCGCGGGAAAGGCGGAAAGGGCTTGGGCAAAGGGGGAGCGAAAAGGCACCGGAAGGTGCTCCGCGATAACATCCAAGGCATTACCAAGCCGGCTATCCGCCGCTTGGCTCGCCGCGGAGGCGTGAAGCGAATTTCTGGATTGATCTACGAAGAGACCCGTGGAGTCTTGAAGGTCTTCCTGGAGAACGTGATCCGCGATGCCGTGACCTACACAGAGCACGCTAAAAGGAAGACAGTGACGGCCATGGACGTGGTGTACGCGTTGAAGCGCCAAGGGCGTACCTTGTACGGCTTTGGGGGCTAATTCCAGACAAAAGAGACAAAAATAACGGCCCTTTTAAGGGCCACCCACAATTTCAGAAAAAGAGTTGCAGCATATATAAAAATCTGAGATAATTCTGTTTCATGAAAATAACTGGAGATGTGTATTAGTAAAAACTACTCGGTGGTGTAACGGCTATGTAAGTAAGCTAAAAACGCTTTTTTCTCCATCTCGGATCCTTTTTCTAGACTTTCGAGACTTGCCTGGAATTGTTAGGCTTGGGTTATTAACATTTTTATAGCGAAATGTGGCGATTCTTCTAGAAAAAAGTCCAGTTGCAATCTGAAAAAGCACCTTTGGAATTTTGAACCTGGCAATCAGCCTCTTCAGGGTAACGTTTTTTTTACTTAGATATTACAATCTTGGCAATTTACGATTAAAAAAAAAGGCTTAAAAGAAAGACATTACATTTTGCTGTTAAAAAAAAAACATTAACCAAGAGGCGAGTCCACTTGATAGCGATAGGATATTTAATAAATGCTTGTGCATTTAAGATATCTAATAAACGCTTGTGCATTTATTAAGATATTTAATAAATGCTTATGCATTAATTAAGACATATTTTCTGTTAAAAAAACATTAACCAAGAGGTGAGTCACTTGATAGCAATAGGATATTTAATAAATGCTTCTGCATTTACTAACATTACATTTTCAGTTAAAAAACTTAAAATTAACCAAGAAGTGAGTCACTTGATAGCGATAGGATATTTAATAAATGCTTGTGCATTTAAGATATCTAATAAATGCTTGTGCATTAAGACACATTTTCAGTTAAAAAATTAACCAAGAGGCGAGTCACTTGATAGCAACAGGATATTTAATAAATGCTTGTGCATTAAAACATTACATTTTCAGTTAAAAAAATTAAAATTAACCAAAAGGCCAGTCACTTGATAGCAACAGGATATTTAATAAATGCTTGTGCATTTATTATGTACGTGTGTATTCTGAAAGTCCTTGGAATACACTTCCAGGTTTTAACACCAGCCCAGCCAGCAAAAAAGAGTAATATAACTCAATAAATGTATGGAATGTTACCTCGAATCAAATGTTTTCTATTGAGTCTCACATGTGATCATAGAATACCCTAGTTAGAAGGGACTTCTAGTCCAACATACCTTAGGCATGGAAGCTCCTTTGCAAAAGATGAAACTGTCTCATATTCAGGAACCAACTTATCAGCCCCCCCTCCCAAAATTGGGGTGTCTTTTGAGTGTTAGCAGTCCAGCATCTTGTTAAGCTTAAATCAGGGGTCTTGCAAGTTGGCCCTTTGATGACTTGTGGACTTCAACTCCCAGAATTCCTCAGTGAAGCATCCTGGCTGAGGAATTCTGGAAGTCCACAAGTCATCAAAGGGCCAGCTTGCAAGACCCCTGACCTAAATGAACTGCTTTGGCCACTACGTAGCTAACGGACTAATACATTGAAAAAAAAATCAGCTTTTTTCGTGAGGTTGTGGGTGGCTCTTAAAAGAGCCTTTGCAGTCAGATTTGTAATAAGGTGGAATGAATTATTTCGCCTTGGCTTTGTGGCTCTCCGTCTTCTTGGGCAACAGGACGGCCTGGATGTTGGGCAGGACGCCGCCCTGGGCGATGGTGACCCGGCCCAGTAGCTTGTTCAGCTCCTCGTCGTTGCGGATGGCCAGCTGCAAGTGGCGCGGAATGATGCGCGTCTTCTTGTTATCCCGCGCGGCGTTGCCCGCCAGCTCCAGGATCTCGGCCGTCAGGTACTCCAGCACGGCAGCCAGGTAGACCGGAGCGCCGGCGCCCACCCGCTCGGCGTAGTTGCCCTTCCGAAGCAGGCGGTGCACGCGGCCCACCGGGAACTGCAGCCCGGCCCGGGAAGAGCGAGTCTTGGCCTTCGCTCTGGCTTTGCCGCCCTGCTTGCCGCGTCCAGACATGATCGATCAGCTCCTGTCTCTCCAAAGCACGGAATGAAACGCTGCACCGCAACCCCGCCTATTTATTTACTCCTCGGGTTTCTAGCGGCGTCTTTTGATTGGGTGGCTGTCGCGCTCCAGGTTGGGCTGTCCAATGAGAACGTCGTTCTTTCAGCCAATTGGAACGCGGCTTTCACCGACTCTGGCGCGCGGTACGTTTTTATGTCCTCCAATCGTAAGCCTCTTTTGAGCGCGCTCCTTTCCCCCCCCCTCCACCGGGACTTGTCTGCTGATTTTTGAGGCTAATTTTGGTTTTTTTCTGGTCCAGATCAATAACCATCGTCTTAACATTTAAAGTAATCTCTTTCAATTAAGCCAGTGAACAAACGGGTTTCCTGGCTGGTGCTTCAAAGGCTAAATTAGGATGCTTCATTTGATAATGGTGCTCCACTTAATGTAATTTAATTTTAATTGGTGGTTTTAGTTTAACTGTACTTCGTTGAAGGTCAAAGTAGCCTGAGTTTAAATTGTTCTGAAAGTACTTTATATAAGAGTTGGCAGAGAGGAAAGCATTGCCTATATATTTTATGGGCTATTCCATAAAACTCACCCTTGCAAGCTGATAGTCCTGTGACAATATCCTCTGAACATCTTTTTCGGTCAGGGTGTGGGAAGAATCCAGAGAAAGAAATATTTTGGGAAATATTAAAAAGGCAGAATATTATATTTCCCCAAAGGATTTTAAAGGCAGAAACCAACTCCTCCACCCCCAAGCCTCTCTGCCCCAAACAGAAACCAGGTCTGCAGAAATGCAGATGTGATAATCTTGTCAGAAACTTGGGAGCCAGGAAGCTGATGGGATTAGAAAGACAAAAGATCCCTAGAATCAACAATCCCTCACACCAAAAAGTCCAACACAGGACATAGCCATCAGCCACAGTCCCAGGGAAGCAGGATATGACCTTTGGGACACAATAGCATTAACCCACCACCATCAGAATACCACCAAGGCACACTCAGACTCAGATCAAAGTTCATGCCATAGGAACAACTCCAAACAAAAGCCCAGGAAGGTATAAAAACCCACCACTCCCTGCTACATGTGATCAGTTTTTCCCAGAGCCATCTTGCTTGAGCAGGGGGCTGGACTAGAAGACCTCCAAGGTCCCTTCCAGTTCTATTCTATTCTGAATTCTGTCTGGCTCTCCTCTTCAATAAACTGCAACTTTCTTTCTAAAGCAGTCTCCATTTTGATTATTCCCGGCTTGGACTGGACCCTGATGAAAGATTTTTCCTTCAAGGAGGGCCGGCTTTCATTGCTGATCCCAGAAAGGCCTCCAGATTGAGAAATCGAATCATTGCCGAATATGTCTGGGAACATGAGTTAGCTTTGCAAATCCACAATAAGAGGGTTTGGAGACTGAAGTTCTTCAGTATCCTGCTTTAGGAGACAAATCCAATGTCCTCTTGAGCGCAAACCTGGAAGCTGAAAATGGGATGGGACAGGAGTTCATTTCTATAAATTCAGAAGAATGAGATTTACCTCCTACTTTAAGCCAAAGAGAAGAAGCCTCACTCACTATGGTGCACAAACGGCTGCCACAGTAGAAACTGTTTGTGATTTTTCATTGCCCTGGCGTGGTTAGTAGAGCCTTATTTCTCAACCTCAGCAACTTCAAGGAAATGTGGACTTCGACTCCCAGACTTCCACAGCCATCAATTTTGGGGAGTAACTCATAAATTTGCCACTTGTGGAAAGTTATCTAGTGTGGGAAGAAAAACCAGGTCCAGTTCCAAGCTGGGAATAAAATGGAGGCTGCTTTTGAAAGAAGGTTCCTGTTTATTGACGAGCAGAACCAGGAACAGCGTGCGATTGTGGACAGCTGACCGATTGCTTTGAGGAGTACATGGATTTTTAATACTGTTCTCACAGCATTTCACAATCTAGAGGCTTGCTTTGTGTGTTTTGTTATTTGATTGGTTTTACTTGTTTTGCAAAGGCTCTGTGATGGGACTTAATTATCGCCTTCCTTGTCAAACAAATGTAATTAATTTTATCCCCTTATCTTTAGTCTGTCTATTACTTCCGCTGAACTCTCTTTGTGAATCAACAGGCCTGATTCGATGTTTCTGCTTTTCACAATTGCCAGGGGTTTCGTGAGTGAAACATGGCTTCTGTATTTCTTTTTCCGAGCTTTATTCTTGTGATTTGGGGGGCATAGTAAAAAGGATTTGGGTGTGTGTGCGTTCTTACCACACTAGGATCAATGTTTTCTCTTGTTCTATTCTCACATGTAATCAGCATTTTTTACTACATGATCACTTGCTCTCTGATATACAGTTAACAGAATAACAGAGCTGGAAGGGACCTTGGAGGTCTTCTAGTCCAACCCCCCCTGCTCAAGTCAAGCCCAAATTTTCTGTTGCTAAGTGAGACAGTTCTTAAGTGAACTTTGCCCCATTTTACGACCTTTTTGCCACACTTGTTACGTGAATCGCTGCCGTTAAGTTAGTAACGTGATTGTTAAGTGGATCTGGCTTCCCCGCCTATCAACATGCCTTCTGTTTTGATGGAATGGGTTCAAGAGCAGTACCGTAGGATCAACTCTAATGTCTCCTGAGAACAGCTATATTTTTACCTTATCTAGTTTTCCTCTCTCCCCTCCAAATCACATTCTTGGTTTTCATCCTACAATAACCAGTTAGTAAAAGGGCAACGCTTCTGAAGAACACAAGGAAGAACAAGATATCGCAAAGGTGCTGTCAACGCTGCTAACATCGGATGTTTTTGCATTGACAACAGAGGGAAATGTAGCCACCTTTTACCTTTAGAGTTAGATGATGCTGGGAAGAGGGGATGTGAACGAGAGTCCAGCTAGACCAGGGGTAGGCAACCTTGGCTCTTTTATGACTCATGGACTTCAACTCCCAGAATTCCTGAGCCAGCATGGCTCAGCTTGGAAACACTCCCTTTCCCCTCAGCATGGCTGGCTCAGGAATTCTGGGAGTTGAAGTCCACGAGTCATAAAAGAGCCAAGGTTGCCTATCCCTAAGCTAGATATAACAACACTAAACTTACTGTGAGAATCAAGGTTATTGTAACCAGAGCTGATAAAGAATTGGCGGGCCGGAAAACTGGAGAGGAAGCCCGCGTTTCAAGCTAATTGGGGAATGTGATTTATGACTGCTAATTGAATGTGCTCAGGGGAGGGGAATTCAGTTTTTGGCGCCGATTATGCACTGCCGATGCTATGCTACTCAAAATAAAGATTCTGTAAGGTAAACGATGCCTTGAAGTTCTTCGAAAGAGTTTCATCTGTCGGAACCATGATAGGTGCTTTTTTTTCAAGATTTCATCGTACTGGTGAGGCCCCCAAAGGTGCTTTTTCATGAGGCAATTAGACCTTGTTTTTCCTTGAAGACGTTTCGCTTCTCATTCAAGAAGCTTCATCAGCTCTGACTGGTGAGGAGGGAAGGACCTTTGCAGTCATCTGGTCGTTAGTACTCCCTCTGAGAATCGTTGAGGCCACTTGGAGATTGATCTGTGCCCTCAGGGTCACCTGAATAGTAAAAATGGTTCGGGAACCATTTTGGAACTGCTGAAAAACCCATGTTGCAAATAGGAGACAGGTGGTGTCATATCCCTTCCCCCCTGTTGAGAGACGGCTGTTCAATTTTAACATAGATGGCCTCTTTGAGCATCTTTGAGACAACCGTTACCTGGATGACTGAGAATCTCCACAGACCAGGGTTAGGCAACCTTGGCTCTTTTATGACTCGTGGACTTCAACTCCCAGAATTCCTGAGCCAGCATGGCTCAGCTTGGAAACCTCTCCCTTTCCCCTCAGCGCAACTGGCTCAGGAATTCTGGGAGTTGAAGTCCATGAGTCCATAAAAGAGCCAAGGGTGCCTACCCCGGCCATAGACGTACTTGGGAGGGTATGCAAAATTTGACGATATACTGTAACTCAATAACAAGAGTACCTTCTTCCCTCTCAAAAAAATGCCAAACATAAGGGAGATATATTTGAATTATTTATTAATTTAAACTTGTTAGAGATACCCAATTCCAGGGATTCTGGGCAGGTATAAAACCAAAAAAAATTAAAACCAGATCGACCGCTTGGATTAAAGCCTTCTGAAAAACATCACAAATCCCAAGCCAGGGCCGTCCAAAATATGAGGCCTTAAACCAGATTTCAAGACCTTTCTGAAATGTCCATATCATTTTTTTCCCTGCATTTCCCTAGCAGTTGCTCGCAAAAGTAAGTCAACATCTGGGTTTAGGATTTTCCATGCAAAAGAAATGGACGTGCAATAGAAGCCACAAAGCTACTGAAGCCTCAGCAGGTTTGGGAGCATGGAAGCTTAATATTTTACTGCCATCAACTGGCCATCCGGATTTCTGCAATTTAGAGCCGATAAATCCAGACTGCAAGCAAATTCCATTTCCCATTATTTCCAGGAAACCTGCAACTAAATCCCCATTTCCGTTTCCAGATTGTTCCTGCTGAAGCTACAGAAATGACCTTCAGAATTTACGCAGTGGAACATGGGACCTCATCACTTAAAAAGCAATTAAGGACCAAGCTGCATAAAGGCTTTTTTGCAGGCATTAGTTTCTCAAGCCAATACTAAGGCCTGCGCAAACGCTTATCGGGATTAAGTCAATGAAAATCCCAAAGGTGCTTTTTTCATGAGGCAACTGGACTTTCTTGTTTTTCTTTGAAGACGTTTCGCTTCTCCTCCAAGAAGCTTCCTCAGCTCTGACTGGAGGGTGGGGAATGGAAGGATTTTCGGATAATTATGACCTGGATGACTGAGAATCTCCATGGAGAAAAGTCAGTGGAAACATCCCAAGTTTTCCTTCTGGTACCTTCCAATGTGGTAGCCATTTACAGGGGTCTTCCAACTTGGCCCTTTGAGGACTTGTGGACTTCAAGTCCCAGAATTCCTCAGCCAGGCACGCTGGCTGAGGAATTCTGGGAGTTGAAGTCCACAAGTCCTCAAAGGGCCAAGTTGGAAGACCCCTGCTTGTGGACTTCAACTCCCAGAATTCCTCAGCCACAAGTCCTCAAAGGGTCTTAGTTCCCTCATGCTGGCTGAGGAATTCTGGGAGTTGAAGTCCATAAGTCATCAAAGGGTCCTAGTTCCCTCTCATTGGCTGAGGAATTCTGGGAGTTGAAGTGCACAAGTCATAAAAGGTCCTAGTACCCTCATGCTGACTGAGGAATTCTGGGAGTTGAAGTCCACAAGTCCTCAAAGGGCCATAGTTCCCTCACGCTAGCTGAGGAATTCTGGGAGTTGAAGTCCACAAGTCATCAAAGGGCCGAGTTGGAAGACCCCTGCTTGTGAACTTCAACTCCCAGAATTCCTCAGCCACAAGTCCTCAAAGGGTCTTAGTTCCCTCATGCTGACTGAGGAATTCTGGGAGTTGAAGTCCACAAGTCATGAAAGGGCCAAGTTGGAAGACTCCTGCATTAGGACCTTTTCCCTTTTTAACAGTTTAAATGTTTCTTTTGAGTTTTTGTTCTGGCTCCGAACGATATATTAAAAACAGTTCAGGCATTAGGGAAGACAACGAGCTCTTTTGTGACTTTGTAAGCGGCTCTGAAAAGAGCCTTGAGGGAGACTCCAGGCGCTCGGGCCGCGGTGAAGAAGTTGCTTTAAAGTCTCGGCTTCTTCAAGTCTTCTTGGGCAGCAGGACGGCCTGGATGTTGGGCAGGACGCCGCCCTGGGCGATGGTGACGCGGCCCAGCAGCTTGTTCAGCTCCTCGTCGTTGCGGATGGCCAGCTGCAAGTGGCGCGGGATGATGCGCGTCTTCTTGTTATCCCGCGCGGCGTTGCCCGCCAGCTCCAGGATCTCGGCCGTCAGGTACTCCAGCACGGCGGCCAGGTAGACCGGAGCGCCGGCGCCCACCCGCTCGGCGTAGTTGCCCTTCCGAAGCAGGCCCACCGGGAACTGCAGCCCGGCCCGGGAAGAGCGAGTCTTGGCCTTCGCTCTGGCTTTGCCGCCCTGCTTGCCGCGTCCAGACATGACGGCTCTAAGCGACGACGATCCAAAGATTCAACTGAAGATCGAAGTGGAAAACTGCTCCGGCGTCCTCCTGCTTTTATATTCGCCCGCCGGCTCCTGGGAGGCGGAGGGGATTGGACGAGAAGGAGGCCACTCCTCCAATGAGACGTCGAGTGTGACTTCCTAGCCAATCGGCGAGGGGCTGCTCAAGGTAGCCAATAGGAAAGGGGGAGAGAAGAACGCTAAGGAAATGCTAGAAGGTCTTTCTTTCTCCTTCCCCTTCCCCTTCCTCTTTCTTTCTTTCTTTCTTTCTTTCTTTCTTTCTTTCTTATGTATTTATGTATTTTTCCTTTCCTATTTATTTATTTATTTACTTATTTGTTTGTTTATTTATTTATTTCCCTTTCTTCCTTCCCTCCTTCCTCTTTCTTTCTTTCTTTCTTTCTTTCTTTCTTTCTTCTTTCTTTCCTATTTATTTATTTATTTCCCTTCCTCTTTCT
>BFFQ01004357.1:6128-16209 GCA_003402635.1 Protobothrops flavoviridis
TTGTTAGCAAATTCTACAAATTAAACCTTTCTCTTTTTATTTCATTTTTGTTTTTATGTTAATACAATATATCTGTGTAGTTCAACATTGATTTGCGAAAGAGGCTATTAAATTTATTTTACCCTTTAAACAGATCCCTGATTTACAAATAATTTCAATACAGTTTGTGTAATATAATTCATTAGCCCGAATCAGCTTGGGAGAAAACTTCTATATGCAGTAACTTTTAGGAAATTCCTTTCTTTTCTTTACATGTTTTTCTCAAGAATATTTTAGCTGGCTATTCTGTTTGGTAAAAGAATTTGCAGGAGTAAAGAAAAGAAAAATATATCTAAATAAATTGTGCAGCACAATTGTTAGGATTAGTATAATTCTGATAGCTTTAAAACAAAAATCAGAGCTTCACTCAGTCCTCAATCTTATTTTTCAGCCAAGGACTGAAAAATATCCCTAAACTTTCTTTTGAAACTACGTTTTTTTTTGGTAATATCTCTTTATCAGCTCTTAGATCTAATCAGCAAAACAACTTGAAGTATTTATATACTTCTATTTGCTATACTAATAAAATGTAACTTCTTAAACTGATACAAACTCTGAAAAACACATTTTTCCTTTGGAACCAGAGAAAATAGTTTTTCTGTAGAGGGATAACATCTCTGGAACGAACTAGCTAACCAGAAAACAATAATTTTGATTAATTAAATTTTTCAGTTAATTGCCCAGCAGTTCAATCAATTAAAAATATTTTTTTGTCTTTAGACACCTTCATCAACTTTGCTGAAAGGCCACCTAAATTTCAAAATTATGGTTTTTAAAAAAGTGAAATTATTCTGCTATCTTTTGTTTTCCTCACCTGCTGTTTTCTTGATATTATGATAAATAATGATAAAGGCTAAGAGGCTCATTTGTAGGCTGTAAACGGAAAAAAATGCGTTTTTATTGAAACAGTCATAAAGTTTCAAATTTGCAACTGGTTCTGATCCATTCATTTCAGTGGGATCAACAGTGTCCAGCTGAATTCGTTTTATTGTGAATCTGTCTTCAGTAAGTTTTTTTCATGACTGAGATTTCAAAGCTTCATTGCTTACTGTAGAAGCAAGAATTCACTGTCATCTAATGTTGAGATTAAAATTCAGATGCTTTTGAATTAATTCTTTAAAATTTTAAACAGCTAAAACTAAATGCTTGGGGGTGGAAACTCTTTTCTTCCTGAATGCTCATGGGTTAAAATCAATTAAAGATTATCAAAAATGTTTGTTCAAAAGTTCCTCTGCCTCTTTATATTTTCACACAGAGGCTTAATCATTTGCAATGGGAGAATTAGCTTTAAAAAGTCCCCTTTTTTAAGGCAGTTGTAACATCAGATCAAAGCAAATGTACTCCTAAAAAGAAAATAAATAAATGAATTACATTATTACTAAGCCCTGTTCTCTCAAACTGACTTATCTTTCTAATTAATACATTCTAGGCAAACCCAAAACGTAATATTCGTTAAGTCTAAACAAATAGATTTTGTTAAATTTTCCAGAAAAAGATCATACCACTGTGTATGACTTGTGAACATTTTGAAAAGCAAAGATATGATATATTGTTTTAAATCTTAGAATCACTTAGTGTCTGGAAATTGAAATCCAGTTTTCTGCCTTTCAAGTTAGCGTTAATGCTTTTACACCAAGGCAGAACTGCTCTACCCCTGCAAATTCTCAACTCTTGAGTGTAAGGCTTTAAAAAACCCAAAACAACTCACACACAGAGATAACCCTCCTATCAGCACCCTGGCTTAGCAGTCTCTAGCTTAGTGAGAAAAAAGGAGAAAATATAATGTATTTCTCCCTACAGAATATGAATACTGTCAAATTATAACAGTTGCTTAATTTCTTTATTCGAATTGAACATCACAAGCATAATAAAAAACCTTCCCTTTTAGGGTCAATGGCATTTACTCTTAAGTAAAGCACACACTGAATTAAAATCTTAAGGGTTACATCTGTCTGAGAAGTCACGAAATTAAAAAATCCCATTAATTAGACACACTTAAAATCATAACAGACTTGATCTGACTGATGAAGCTGCTTGGATAGGCAGCGAAACACCTTAAGCTAATATCAAACTAACACAAAATTTTCCAGTTGCCACGATTCAGCCTTCAGACACCTTGGCCTGGATGACTGAAAAGACTTCATCAATACTTAGAATCAACATTTGCCCGTTGTGATTTTAACCCACTGGGATGGAGGGATAGAAAACAGAGGAATGTTAAAATGTTCTTTGGGAAGGGAAGACGGTAGTCCACAAGGTATGATTGCTGCCCAACAAATTTTGAAAGGAAAACCTGCCAACCAGTGAAACACAATAGGTAACCAGAAGTATCTATAGAGAATTAATAATAATTTAGAGTCACTTGATTGAATGGGGCGGCTTATAGAAGTTGAATGAATGAATCAAAATAATAAACAGTAACAATGGCATCCATTTCGGGCTTTAGCAAAGATGGCTGAAGCGAATTCATAACAATTTTGTTTACTATAAGTACTCTCCAACTGAAAAGCAGAAAAGGTGATAAACTTCTTCCCAATCACAAGTTAAGACTATTTGACTTCACCAGAAGGTAAGACAAGGAACAATGGATGGAAACTAATCAAGGAGAGAAGCAATCTAGAACTAGGAAGAAATGTCCTAACAGTGAGAACAATGAAGAGTGCATCAGCTTTTCTCCAGAAGTTGTGGGTGCTCCATCACTGGAGGTTTTTAAGAAAAGACTGGACAACCATTTGTCTGGTATGGTATAGGGACTCCTGCTTGTACAGGGGGTTGGACTAGAAGACCTCCAAGGTCCCTTCAACCTCCTTTATTCTGTTGTTCCGAATAAGAGTTGCTAAAGGATTAAGTTTCTCCCTGCTTCAAGGAGAGAGTTTCTTGATTGTTTCATTCTGAGCATGAATGAGATATGGAGAGTACAGAAAGAGTATAAAAGGCAAGACAAGAAACAACGGAGGGAAGCCAATCAAGGAGAGATGCAACCTAGAACTAAGGAGAAACTTCCTGACAGTGAGAACAATTAAAAAGTGGAACAGCATGCATTCAGAATTTGTGGGTGCCCCATCACTGCAGGCTTTAAAGAAGAGACCGGACAGCCACTTGTCTGGAATAGTATAGGGTCTCCTGCTTGAGCAGGGGGTTGGACTAGAAGACCTCCAAGGTCCCTTCCAACTGTTATTCTGTGTCCCAAGTCAAGGAGACTTCAGAAGGATGGAGAGAGATATCCCAGGAAACAAGATTCACCAGTAAGAGAAACTCCCCATTGCTACAATTAACCAGTGGAACAGCTTGCCTCCAGAAATCGTGGGTGCTCCATCACTGGAGATTTTTAAAAAGAGGCTAGACAGTCACTTGTCTGAGATGGTATAGGTTCTCCTGCTTGAGCAGGGGTTTGGATTATAGGACTTCCAAGGTCTATTCTATTCTATTCTATTCTATTCTATTCTATTCTATTCTATTCTATTCTATTCTATTCTATATTTCTATTCCATTCCATATTCTATTCTATTCTATTCTATTCTATTCTATTCTATTCTATTCTATTCTATTCTATTCTATTCTCTTTCCATATTCTGTTCTTTCCATATTCTGTTCTTTCCATATTCTATTCTATTCTATTCTATTCTATTCTATTCTATTCTGTTCTGTTCTATTCTATTCTATTCCAGGAAAGCAAACTCCAGTATATCCCCAAGAGAAATTTTCAAGCATCCTAAGAAGCAGCAAACCAACCGACAAAAACCTCTTTGGTTGGGAGATGAAATGTTGAAAAAAAAAAATCACCAAATTGATTTGGGCAAATATCAATGAAAGCGGGAGAAATCTTTCATTCAGGGGGTAAGGCTTGTTCTTCTGACTCTGCTGGAGTAGCTTATCTTAATGGCAAAGAAGCCACAATAAGCAAAAGCTTGGAATCTGAAACACATTTCTGATTGGATAATATCCGTGTAAAATCACATCTCCCTCGGAGCGGGGCTACTTAATTCTTCCTACGCTGGAGAACCGATATGGCAAAACGCCAGCCTGATATTCCCACCAGCTTCACGCTCAACTTTAGACCTTGAAAGCAGCACCGGCACAATGGAGCCCAAAATTCGGGCAAGGCAGTTGTTAAATGAATTTTGCCCCACTTTATGATTTTCCTTGCCGTAGTTGTTAAGTGGATCACTGCAGTTGACAGGTTAGTGACCTGGTTGTGAAGCGAAACCGGCTTCCCCTGTTTCTGACTGTGCTTGTCAGAAGGGTGCAAACGAGGAATTACGTGACCCCGGGACACTGCAACTGTCCTAAGTGCATGCCAGTTGCCGAGCCTCTGAATTTTGATCACGTGACCAGGGGGACGTTGCAAGGATCACAAGTGGGGAAAAACAGACATAAGTCACTTTTTTTCAGTGCCGTTGTAACTTTGAACGGTCACTGAATGAACTGTTGCAAGTCGAGGGCTGTCTGTTTTCTGGCTTTCTATTGGGACTTGATTCACACTCTGTGTTCTGACAAGATGCTGAATTACTAACTCCCAATTCCTTGTTAGCCAAGGCACGTGTATTATATGTGTCCCACTAGAAGACCTCCAAGGTCCCTTCCAGGTCTATTCTATTCTATTCCAGGGAGGGAGAACCTACACCTCCAGGAGAAGTGAATGCCAACAAGAAACTCACTAACTCTGAATGAACTCTGAAGGAAGCCAGCTCTGAATAATAGAATAGAATAGAATAGAATAGAATAGAATAGAATAAATAGAATAGAATAGAATAGAATAGAATAGAATAGAATATAGAATATAGAATATAGAATATAGAATATAGAATATAGAATATAGAATAGAATAGAATAGAATAGAATAGAATAGAATAGAATAGAACAGAATAGAATAGAATATAGAATAGAATAGAATAGAATAGAATAGAATAGAATAGAATAGAATAGAATTAGAATAGAATAGAGCTGGAAGGGACCCTGGAGGTCTTCTAGTCCAGCTCCCCGCTCAAGCCTGAGAACCTATACCAGGGGTGTCAAATTGCCGGCTCGTGGGCCAGACGCGTCATCCCAAAACCGTGCCCACCCCATTGCCGGCAATGGAGAAAAAGCTCCGATACGTCGCGCGACATCACGTGACGTTGCGAGTTTGACATGCCTGACCTATACCATTTCAGACAAATGACTGTCCAGTCTCTTCTTAAAAACCTCCAGGGATGGAGCCCCCACAATTTCTGGTGGCAAGCTGTTCCACTGGTTAATTGTCCTCACTGTCAGGAAGTTTCTCCTTAATTCCAGGTTGCTTCTCTCCTTGATTAATTTCCAACCATTGTTTCTCGTCCTGCCCTCTGGTGCTTTGGAGAATAACGTGACCCCCTCCTCTTTGTGGCAGCCCCTCAAATACTGGAACTCTGCTATCATGTCTCCCCTGTTTCTTCTTTTCTTTAGACTGGCCCAACCCAAGTCCCGCAGCCGTTCTTCATGCGTTTGAGTCTCCAGGCCTTTCCAGGGTTCGCAAACCCCATGACAGAAGCCCTCTCCTGTTCTGCAGGGTGAGAATGGAATTTTAGAGAAACATCTAAGACACTTTCCCCCACACACACACCCCCTTCCATCTTCCTAGCACCAACCATGTGCGGATCGGAGGTGCCTGTTTCTCTTCCCCCCTCGCCTCCCAAACGGAAAGAGAGAGGGGGGGTGGAAAAAGGGTAAAAGGGTTGAAGATTAAAATGTAAACAGCAAAATTTATTATAATTACAAGAGTGTTTCAAATTATTTCCTTAAACGGGCACATAATTTACTCCCAGCCCAGGTCTCTATTGGTGGTGAAAGAGGAAACCGCTCAACCCTCCGGTGACCTCTGACCCCGGGGGTCTGCAGAGATGTCATGGTTCATAAGCAAGGACGAAAATGCTCAGGTTTCCCAGGCTTTTAGGCGCCTGTTCTGGGATGCTTCCAACATGTAGGTTCCCTTTGAACTAACCACTCATACCTGAAAGGGGACCTCAAAATAAACCTCTGATCCCTGAAGAGGGATGAGAAATCAAAAAGAGGAATGCGGAACTGGATGCAAGGAATGAGTTGGTGCAGGGTGGGGGGCCTGTTGGAAAATAGAACATAGAACAATAGAGTTGGAAGGGACCTCGGAGGTCTTCAAGTCCAACCCCCTGCTTAAGGTGGGAGTCTTCTATCATCCCGGTCAAATGATTGTCTATTTTTTATTTTTTTTTGAAAGCCTCCAGTGATGGAGCACCCACAACTTCTGGAGGCAAGGCGTTCCACAGGTTAATTGTTCTCACTGTCAGGAAATTTCTCCTTAGTTCTAGGTTGATTCTCTCCTTGATTTAGTTTCCATCCGCTATTTCTTGTCTGGCCTTTTGGTGCTTTGGAAAATAGTTAGTTTATGAGCCCCTCACATATTGGAAGACTGCTATCATGTTCCCCCACCCACCCTAGTCCTTCTTTTCATTAGACTAGACACACCCAATTCCTGCAACTATACTCTTTATGTTTTAGTCTCCAGTTCCCTAAACATCAATAATCAGGCACAATGGCCTTGGCATAGCCAACCTAGGTAGCAAGTCTACTCCCAAGTAAGTGTGAGGTGTTAATACCACTTTACAAAGCCTTGGTAAGACCACAGTTGTAATATTGCATCCATTTAGTTGCCACACTATCAAAAAGATGTCGAGATTCTAGAACAGGGGTGTCAAACTGCCGGCCCGCAGGCTGGCCAGGTCACGCGGAAGCCGTGCCCACCCCATTGACGGCAATGGCAAAACTGTCCCGATACGTTGCGCAACATCACGTGACATCGCGAGTTTGACATGTCGGTAAAATGAGGATCCAGACTGTTGGGGGGCAAGAGGCTGACTCTGTAAACCGCTTAGAGAGGGGCGTAAAGCATTGTGAAGCGGTATATACGTCTAAGTGCTATCGCTATTGCTATTTTAGCCTCCAGTCCCCTAATCATCTTTGTTGTTCTTCTCTGAACTTTTTTTCCAGACTCTCAACATCCTTTTTATATTGTGGCGACCAAAACTGGATGCAGGATTCCAAGTGTGGTCTTAGCAAGGCATTTCAGAGTTCCCATCTGATGTTTCTCTAAAGGGACATGTCTTTTCTGTTCCTCTATAATTCTTCAGGAAGTAGAAGCAGCTTGAGATGGACCTGCTGTCCCAAGGGGGATGAACATCTGAAGATCTGGCTTAATGGGAGCCAGTTGGCTGCTTGGAGTTGTCCATGGTCCTGCAAGTGGAGACCCAACACCTCCTTTGAAGTAAGTTTTGATTCAAGTCTGTAGGTCTTATTCTGAAGAAGAATGGATTGCTACTTAAACCATATTCAGATTATCCACTATTTATGATCAAACTTTGAGGACTCCTCCCCAACCTGACACCATCCAGTTATGTTGGGACTTGGAATTCCAGCTGAAAAGATAGAACATAGAAGTTGGAAGGGACCTCAGAGGTCTTCTCCTGCTTGAGCAGGAGATCCTATACCATTTCAGACAGATCGTTGTCCAATCTTCCTCTTAAAAACTTCCAGTGCAAAATGCGCGAAAGAAATATAAGTACAATTATACATATAACATTATACATTGTTGTTAATTGCGAAGTCGTGTCCGACCCATCGCAACCCCATGGACAACGTTCCTCCAGGTCTTCCTGTCCTCTACCATCTTCTGGAGTCCATTTAAGAACATTCTACATACCACAGTACAATTAGTACAAAGAACCAGGTATGTCTAGTCTAGTCTAATGAAGAGAAGGATTAGGGGTGACATGATAGCTATTTTCTAGTTTTTGGGGGGCTGACACAGAGAAAGGGGGCCGACCTATTCTCCAAAGCACTTGAGGGCAAGACAAGAAGCAACGGATGGAAACTAATCAAGGAGAGAAGCAACCTGGAACTAAGGAGAAACTTCCTGACAGTGAGAACAACTAACCAGTAGAACGACTTGCCTCCAGAAGTTGTGAATGCTCCATCACTGGAGCTTTTTAAGAAGAGACTGGACAGCCATTTGTCTGAAACGGTATAGGGTGTCCTGCCTGAACAGGGGCTTGGACTAGAAGACCTCCGAGGTCCCTTCCATCTCTGTAATTCTGTTTTGCCACATCCGTGAACTCATTCCCAGTCAACTTTTAAAAAGGTGAAATCCAGTGCATGAAATGAAAGACTAGGGTGACATGATAGCAGTGTTGCAACATTTGAGGGGCTGCCACAAAGGAAGTGGGGGGTCAACCTATTTTCCAAAGCCCCAGAAAGTAAGACAAGAGACAAAAGATGGAAACTAATCAAGGAGAGAAGCAACCTGGAATTAAGGAGAAACTTCCTAACAGTGAGGACAATTAACAATGGAACAGCTTTTCTCCAGAAGTTGTGGGTGCTCCATCACTGGAGTTTTTAAAGAAGAGAATGGACAGACATTGGTCCAGAATTTGGTAGGATCTCCTGCTTGAGCAGGAGGTTGGACTAGAAGACCTCAAAAGTCCCTTCCAACTCTTATTATTCTTTGTTCTATGTTCTAATTACAAAATAATATTTTACGGTCTGATGATGAAAGCAAGCTCACTTGTTTTTATTATCCAGGTTTTTCTAATCATCGAAATCACAAATCATACAGTAAATACATTTTTTCCCCATTTTATGGAAACATTTCAGCGGATGGTATCCTAGTTTCTTAATACATATACCAAATTTTATCTCAGTTGGAAATACTGAGAAAGATTTTGGTATCCTCTCTTTCTCATTTACAGTCTCTGAAAATTAAGCTCATTTCAATTTTTGTTTTATTGAGAACGTTAAGGGGAAGAGATGGAGATGGAGATATTAGAGACAAAGCAGTTTGTGGCTTTCTTTTTAATTATGTTTTCATTAGGCTGCTTTTAGTTATTTTATTTTTTTAAAATCTGTTTTTTCCCCCACGTATGTTACAAAAGCCTCTTTTTTCATCTATTTGGGCTGGGTGGCAGGATATAAATTTAATTTATATCTTATTTATAAACGGCATAAGCTTTGCACTGCATGTTTTGGAAAGCAAAGTGACCGATAATTTGAGATCTGCCATCCTTTTATATCGACTCTTTTACAAATCTGACTTGGGAAAACATGGTCAGCAGCAAAGGAAATAATTTTGTGCCAATCGGGTTTATTCTGAATTTTATTTTATTTTGAATTTTATTTTATTTTATTTATTTATTTATTTAAAAAACAGTGGTTGCAAGGAGCAAGGAATGCCTTGAACTTTTAACAGGCTAAAGTGGGGGAAGGAAAAGACTTGGCTACCAAATTCCACATTTATTGAGCCTAAAGGTTTCGGATTGTTTTTAAATTGTTTAGTCCATGCTTGGATTGGCTAGTTTGAAGCCAGCAATTGAGGCAAGGAATGAAGAGGCTTGCTTTTCTATGCAATGTCCAGTCCTTGGGGGGAATTGAATGGAGTCAAAGGTCAAGCTGGCCAGAGGCATTTTGATTGTCATGGTAACCAGGACTTAATCAAACAATCCTGAGATTCCAGGTTTGTGGGAACAGGCAGAGATCTGAAGAGACTGGAATTAATCAATCAAAGTGGAGGAGGGTAGGGGAAAAAAAACCCTCTAAGATATATGACTTCTCCTTCCAATTCTATTCCTCTCCTTTTAAACACACAAGAGTTTGATGGAGAACAAATGTCCTTTTTTCGGGCCAAATACCTCTTGCCGGTCACATCAGATATCTTAACATACCTTTGTTCCCTGCAATCAAAGGCCAGGATAGAGTGTGAAGGGGAAGGGCAGGGAGAAAGAAGGAAAAAGAAGGAGAGAGACATTTGGAAGCCACCGAATCTGTTTATCATAAAACACGTTGGGCAGCCCAAATGCAGAATATGGCAAAGCTACAGGATTTCAAAATGTAATTAGTTGCCTCTAGTTTGGGGAGTGATGTTGTTTGGACCCTGGCTCAAGTAAATTCATTGCCTTTCTTCCCTTCTTATCTTTTTTCCTTCCTTCCTTCCTTCCTTCCTTCCTTCCTTCCTTCCTTCCTTCCTTCCTTCCTTCCTTCCTTCCTTCCTTCCTTCCTTCCT
>BFFQ01004357.1:24076-36530 GCA_003402635.1 Protobothrops flavoviridis
GAAGGAAGGAAGGAAGGAAGGAAGGAAGGAAGGAAGGAAGGAAGGACTATGAGGTCCTAGGTGCTCTCTGAGCTTGTTTGTTTTTTTGCAGACGTTTCATGACCCAAACTAGGTAACATCATCAGTGCTAGAAGGGAGTAGGGTTTGTGGAAAGGAGAACGAGAGGAGGAGGAGGACTGTGGGGTCCTTGGTGCTCTCTGAGCTTGGTGGTTTTCTGGCAGACGTTTTATTACCCAACTAGGTAACATCATCAGTGCTAGAAGGGAAGGAGGTTTGCGGGAGGAGGAGGAGGAGGAGGAGACATCTTTTGTGATCTGAGCTGGGTTGTTTTCTTGTAGACATTTCATTACCCAATTAGGTAACATCATCAGTGCTAGAAGGGAGTGGGATTTGTGGAATGGAGGAGGGAGAAGGAGAACTGTGGGGTCCTTGGTGCTCTCTGAGCTTGGCTGTTATCTTGCAGACGTTTCCTGACCCAACTAAGTAACATCATCAGTGCTAGAAACACCACTCCTTACTAGCATTGATGATCTTACTGAGTTTGGGTCAGGAAACATCTGCATAAATATAACCAATAATAACTTCTGGACTTTTCTCCAGAAGCTGTGGCGTGCTCCAACACTGGAAATTTTTAAGAAGAGACTGGACAGCCATTTGCCTGAAATGGTATAGGGTTTCCTGCCTGAGCAGGGGCTTGGACTAGATGACCTCCAAGGTCCCTTCCAACTCTGTTGTTCTTCTTTTGTAACAGGGATGTTACAAAAACAGCTTGTTTATTGAAGTTTAAGGTTAAACTTAACCTTAAACAAGGTTTAAGGTTATTAAACAAGGAGAGCCTCATTGTCCTGATCTGTTTTAAATAACTGTCCGATAGAAGGTTACAGGGAAATCTTCTGGGTTTAAACTAATTTTCTTCTACATTCCAAAGCAATGGTTCAATTACACAAGCATGGGTACACGTGCTTTAGGTAGGGAAAATTCCAGTACCTAGCTTAATAGTGCCTAAAAGGTCTCATATGTACACTCTTACTGCCCTCTCGTGGACTACGGAAATAATGTGTAAATCTGTTTTTTCTTTGACTACAAATTTTAAACTTCTGGCATGCATGGCTAAAAAGAACAGGACTTAATACCTTCAATTTCCTTCATGACCAGCTCAAAAGAAAGGGACAATCTTCTGAGCTAGTCAAATCTCTCCATTAGATGAATCATAAATGTATGGTTGGTATTTGTTCTTTATTATGCCACCAGTCTGGTAAATTCGCAATATTCGTTTGTCTCGCCATGCATATGCATACATAACCCGAACTTAGTTGTTTCTCTGTGTCATATAATATATGTGGGTATATGCATAATTCTGTATTTATGTATGTATGTATGTATATATGTATGTATGCAGGTTTTTTTTTTCTCATAGAACGCCCAGAACGGAGTTCCGGCACCTTTTTTGGATGGAACCTTATAGGGTAGGCAAGGCAGGTTGTATGACGTGTGTGAGTTCCGGCACCTTTTTTTTTTTTTTTTAGAAAAAAAGCACTGTATGTATGTATGTATGTATGTATGTCATATTTACATAATGTATATCAGAGATAGTGACTCTTGGAATGCTGTATACAACGAAATTTCATTTTAATGTATGCCGATTAGTGTACATTCAATAAAGTTATTCTATTCTATTCTATTCTTTCTGAATTCTATTCTATTCTATTCTTTCTGAATTCTATTCTTTCTGAATTCTATTCTATTCTTTCTGAATTCTATTCTATTCTATTCTATTCTATTCTATTCTTCCTGAATTCTATTCTTTCTGAATTCTATTCTATTGTATTCATTCTGAATTCTATTATTATTATTATTATTATTATTATTATTATTATTATTATTATTATTATTATTATTATTGATCATCGCAGTCAGCCAGATGTTCAGACTGGATTGGGCATTTTATTATTGTTGTTATTATTGTTGTTGTTATTGTTATTATTCTATTGTTATTGTTATTATTATTTGTTTGCCGCCCATCTCCCGCCCCTTTCATTGCACGCCCCCCCCCCTTCCAGGTGAGAAATCAAAAGAAGACGGACTCGGAGACCGCTTGGATCGGACGCCTCGCCGGGCGAAAGGATGCTGCGTCTCCATGGCAACGCGCGCGGAGGACCAGCCGGCAGGAGGGATACAGGAGCATCTCCAGGCGGCTCGGGAAAAGCAGGCAGCGGAGGCAGCGCTGGCTTCGGCTGACCCGGCAGTGGAAGCGGCGGATAAGGCGGCGTCGGAGGCCACCTCCTCTTCCTTCTCCTCCGCCTCCGCCCCCTGCTAGACCCGCCCGGGTTCGGCTCCGCCTCGCCCGGCGTGCCTTGAACCAGCGGAGCAAAGCAGGCGGGGATGCCCCTGGTGGGCTAGGGAGGGGGGGCGGCTTCCCTTGCACACGCCTGCCCTTCGCACGCTCCAGGGAGGTGAGCATGCGGGCGAGCCTTGGCGCCTTCCCACGACTAGGTTGGTTGGCTTTCCCACGAGAGACACGCGTCCCCGCGAGCGGTGCAGCCTCAGGTCGTGGGGTGGGAGTGGGATGTGTGCGAGAGCGATTCTTTGCAGATTTAAATCTTTCTCTGAACGTTGCTCAGGTTTGATCTCTGGCTCTTTTTTTTAAAAAAAAAAATCTTACTTATTAGGATTTTGCAGTCTATAAAATTAAAAGGTTAAGGGGGAAAAAAGGACATAGAGAGTAAGGAATGAAAAAAAAAGAAAGAAAATGTAGAAATGTCCCCCTTTCCCCCCCTATGGAGTAACGGGCATCTTATTTTTCCCTCTTTTTAACCGTTTTTGTAAATTCTCACCTGGTTCCTGAGTTTTAATGGAGAGGAATTGGCAAAAAAAAAACCTGTCTCTCTTGGTGATAAGCATATTTTTTAATTTAAAGCAGAGTTGTAGCCGGACCAAATTCGCAAGCAATACATTTTGTAGGACTTTCTTGTTATGCCAGTTAGATGTCAACAAATCTCCAATGCTGGAAGGTCATCGGCTGTTCTCTTGCCTATTGCCGTTTTTTATCAAAACAATTCCTAACAAATAACTAACATTTCTTTTCCGGGACAGGCAAGAATTCAATAGACACTATTTTGGTAGGTAAAGATCCTAAAATAACTTTTGCCTTGGCTGTATTTATAATTGCAGCTTGGGAAAATCATGCTTTATTAATAGCAAAGCAGAGTTTTAATCACATGTGACATGTTTTGGGCTTTTTTTGGTGTGAACTGGATCCATAACCCATAATGCTTATTCCAAAATGGTCCCAATACAGGGTGGTTTGTACAAAACCTGGGTTAAAGTGTGTGAGACTTGGTGTTTTTGTGGGGGAATGCAGATATCATGTGGATGCTTAGGAGCTTAATCCTAACATAAACTAGAAGTAGTCATCCATTAACAATTGAGACTCATTGAGAATTGGGTGCATACAGATTTAATATATTATGATGATGATGATGATGATGATGATTGGTTGATTGCACAGTCATCCAGATGTTCAGACTGGATTTGCATTTTTATCCGCCTGTCGAGTCCTTTCCAAAGACCTGGGTTAGGCAGATGTTGTTTGATGGTGTTACAATTCTCGTGGCAAGGTGTAATCCGTTTTGTAATTGACCGATGGGGATTTTATCAATCCTGGTATTCAAGTGGTACTCCAGATGTTTGAGATTGCACCCAAGGCGCCTTTATTATTATTATGGCTGGTTGCACAATCTGCCAGATGTTTAGACTTTTTTTTTGGGATAGGCGGCATTTTTATCCACCTATCAAGTCCAAAAGTGGCTTATGACCATTGTTCACACTTAGGACCGTTGCCCCATCCCCGTGGTCACGTTATCAAAATTTGGACGCTTGGCAACTGACTCGTATTTATGACGGTTGCAGAGTCCCAAACTCACTTAACAAATTTCTCACTTAGCAACATAATTTCTGGGCACAATTGTGATGGTAAGTCAAGGACTTCCTGTATGAGTACTGTCTTTGAACCATTCATGAGTCATTTTATTGAATGCTTTTATAATTCCGAATGGTGGTTAAATAGTTGTGAGTCAAGGTCTCCCTGAACAATATAGAAGTATGTGTTGGAAAGTGCTTATACCTAATAAACATTTTCACATTAAATATGGCAAATTATCCTGGAAGAGAGTTTTCAAAAAGTGTTAGGTTAGGCTCCAGCTGGGCAAATGTTCTGGACAAGCGAACAGAGAGCCAGTTTGGTCTAGTGGTGAAGGCACCAGGCTAGAAAATAGATCGTGAGTTCAAGTCCCGCCTTAGCTACTGAAAGCCAGCTGGGTGACTTCGGGCCAATCAGCAAGGGATTCTGAGTTCTAGTCCCGCCTTAGCCATGAAAGCCAGCTGGGTGACTTTGGGCCAGTCCCTCCCTCTCTCAACCCAACCTGCCTCACAAGATTGTTGTTGTGGGGAAAATAGGAGGGGGGAGATGTGTTGGATATATTCACTGCTTTGAGTTATTTATAAAAATAATAAGGGTGGGATACAAATAAATAAAGAAACCGAGAAGAGAAATTGAGTTTTTCAGCCCTCCTTTCCAAAGTATTCAAGAATGTTTTTTTTTTTCCAGGCTGAAATATTTTCTTCCAGTTTGAAGGCTTCATCACCATTATTTGAAGATGAAGATAGTCCTTATGGTAGCTGAGAAGCCCTCTTTGGCTCAATCCATCGCCAAAATCCTTTCAAGAGGTTTGGGGGAAAAAGGATATTTTGTTAATATTAATTATAATTTTGAATGTCAATGTTATCTATCTATCTATCTATCTATCTATCTATCTATCTATCTATCTATCTATCTATCTATCTATCTATCTATCTATCTATCTATCTTTCATTCTCTTCTCTTCTGTTCTCTTCTCTTCTATTCTATTCTATTCTATTCTATTCTATTCTATTCTATTCTATTCTATTCTATTCTATTCTATTCTATTCTAAAATGTTAACAGCAAGTCATTTACCTTAAAATCGAAACAGTTACCGTACAACAACTTGATGTATGCTCTTATCTCTTTTTTTTTCATTTTGCTTGTTTCCTAAAAAGATCCCTTTGAAGTTGTAACTTGAGAGGATGTTTGTAATATCTGGCCTTTTTTTTTTTTGTAGTGCAATATTGTTGTGTTTTTCCCCCCTGATATAGGAAACATGTCGTCACGCAAAGGGTTAAATGGGGCGTGCTCTGTCTATGAATTCACCGGTCTTTTCATTGGACAAACTGTCCACTTCAAGATGACGTCAGTATGTGGTCATGTGATGACGCTGGATTTTATAGGTAAAATGATCATTGTTTGCTATTTTAGAAAATAGAATAGAATAGAAGAATAGAATAGAAGAATAGAATAGAGTAGAGTAGAGTAGAATAGAACAGAACAGAATAAAGTAGAGTAGAGTAGAATAGAGTAGAGTAGAATAGAATAGAATAGAATAGAATAGAATAGAATAGAATAGAATAGAATAGAATAGAATAGAATAGGAAGGGACCTTGGAGGTCTTTTAGTCCAGCCCCCTGCTCAAGCAGGAGAACCTATACCATCTCAGACAAGTGACTTTGTAGTCTCTTCTTAAAAATCTCCAGGGATGGAGCGCCCACAATTTCTGGAGGCAAGCTGTTCCACTGATTAATTGTAAATCAAGGACTGCCTGTATTCAGGCTACAGAGCTCACTTTATCAGAAGCCACCCATGACTTCACGATCAATTAGCCCAGATATTATTCTGATGCTTTACAAAGACGACGATGATGTTTTTCTGCCCTTTTTAGGGAAATACAACAACTGGGATAAAGTTGACCCAGCCGAGCTTTTTAGCAAAGCTCCGACGGAAAAAAAAGAAGCCAACCCCAAACTTAACATGGTGAAATTCTTACAGGTAACGAATGAACTCTTGGGAATTTGCTGAGAAATGGAAGTATTTATCGACCGGACTGTGAGAGCCAGGTTGATCTGTTCAGACAGAGCTTTGTGTGGCTTGTTGTAAAAGCTGTCCACTAAGCCAGGGGTCCCCAACCCTCGGTCTGTGGACCGGCACCGGTCTGCGACATGTCAGAAACTGGTCCGCACAAACAAGCGAAACCCCCTCCGCGGGATGCAGGCAGCAGGCAAAACCACGTCCCCTCCGGTCCATGGAAAAAACTCTCTCTCACACTTAACGGCGCTCAATTGCCATCGTAAGACGAGGACTCTGTGTAGTTCATCAGTAGAGGGACCACCTTCAATTTGATTGACGGGGCTTAGTGCCTGAATCCAATGGAGGTGGTTTTGCCAAACCGTCGTTTATGGCTTAGGATGGTGGGAAAGATCTTTCTTTCTTTTCCTGACACTCTGGTAAATATTTGCCCTTTCAGTCTGACCAAACTGGTAGAAATTCTAGAAAATGGGATCTTAAGAGCTTGGCAGGTAGCAAACTGGCTAGGCCAATTAATTGAGAATGAAATGTATCTTTTGTTTATTGTTCAGGTGGAAGGGAGAGGCTGTGATTACGTTGTCCTGTGGCTGGATTGCGACAAGGAAGGTGAAAATATATGCTTTGAGGTATGACTCACGATCTGACCGCAACGTTTTTCCTTGGTTTAACCGGGTTGAGCATCCCAAAACCATGCCACTTGCCAAGTACCTAAATAATAATAATAATAATAATAATAATAATAATAATAATAATAATAATACAGAAAAAAACCTTGGAGGTCATCTAGTCCAACCCCCTGCTCAGGCAGGAAACCCTATACCATTTCAGACAAATGGCTCATTTGTGGTCGTAAGCTGAGGGCGCCGTGCACCTTACACCCTTTGCTTCCTTGGTTCTAGGTCCTGGATGCAGCCCTCCCGGTGATGAATAAACCTCGTGGGGGTGAGAAGACGGTCTACCGAGCCAAATTCAGCTCCATCACGGACACGGATATTTGCAACGCCATGAACCAGCTGGGCGAACCCAACCACAACGAAGCTCTCTCAGTTGACGCACGTCAAGAGTTAGACTTGAGGATCGGCTGTGCATTTACCAGGTTTTGTACCAGATTTGGCATCCTGGCTTATTTTTTTCCTGGGCCTTTGGGGAGAACTAGTTTGGCCCTTCCCTGCACATATTTAAGTGCATTATAGCAACAGCACTTAGACTTATATACCGCTTCATGGTGCTTTACAACCCTCTCTAAGCGGTTTACAGAGTCAGCCTCTTGCCCCCCAACAATCTGGGTCCTCATTTTACTAACCTCAGAAGGATGGAAGGCTGAGTCAACCTGGAGTCCCCTCAGATTCGAACTGATGGCAGTCGGCAGAGTTAGCCTGCAATACTGCACTCTAACCACTGGGAGGGAAGGAAGGAAGGAAGGAAGGAAGGAAGGAAGGAAGGAAGGAAGGAAGGAAGGAAGATAGCAATAGCACTTAGACTTATATACCACTGCATAGTGCTTTACAACCCCCTCTAAGTGGTTTACAGAGTCAGCCTCTTGCCCCCCAACAATTTGGGTCCTCATTTTACCGACCAGAAGGATGGAAAGCTGAGTCACCCTTGAGACTTGAACTGCTGAACTGCTGATTGACAGCCAGCAATCAGCAGAAGTAGCTGCAGTACTGCGTTCTAACCACTGTGCCACCTCAGTGTTCTATTATAGAATAGAAACACAGAATAACAGGAGTTGGAAGGGACCTTGGAAGTCTTCTAGTCCAACCGCCTGCTCGAGCAGGAGACCCTATATTGTTCCAGACAAATGACTGTCCAGTCTATTCTTAAAAGCCTCCACTAATGGAGCACCCACAAATTCTGGTGACAAGCTGTTTCACTGGTTAATTGTTCTAACTGCCAGGAAATTTCTCCTTAGTTCCAGGTTGCTTCTCTCCTTGGTTAGTTTCCACCCGTTGCTTCTTGTCCTGCCTTCAGGCGCTTTGGAGAATAGCTTGACTCCCTCTTCTTTGGGGCAGCCCCTGAGATATTGGAAGACTGCTATCATGTCCTCCCTCGTCCTTCTCTTCGTTAAACTAGACATACCCAATTCCAGCAACCGTTCCTTATATGTTTTAGCCTCCAGTCCCCTGATCATCTTTGTGGCTCTTCTCTGTACTCTTTCTAGAGTCTCAGCATTTTTACATCGCGGTGACCAAAACTGGATGCAGGATTCCAAGTGTGGCCTTACCAAGGCATTGTAAAGTGGTATTAACACTTCACGTGATCTTGATTCTATCCCTCTGTTAATGCAGCCTAGGATTGCCTTGGCTTTTTTAGCTGCTGCCACTCACTATTCTCTCTTCTCTATTATCCTCTCTATTTATTCATACAGGTTTCAGACGAAATATTTCCAGGGTAAATACGGCAATTTAGACAGTTCTTTGATCTCCTTTGGGCCTTGCCAGACGCCCACACTGGGATTTTGTGTGGAGCGCCATGATAAAATCCAGTCGTTTAAACCTGAAACCTACTGGGTGTTGCAAGTCAAGGTAACCGGCCCCAGCACTTAATTATTTGGGAAGCTTACATCCCACCCACCCAAAAATCATACAGGTTGTCCTTGACTGCTGTTCATTTAATGACCATTCCAAGCTACGACGGGACTGAAAAAAGTGACTTACGATGGTTTTTCACACTTACGACAATCGCAGCATCCTCATGGGTCACGTGATCAAAGTTCAGACGCTTGGCAACTGGCATGTACTTACGACGGTTGCAGCGTCCCGGTGTCACGTGACCCCTTTTTGCTACTTTCTGACAAGCACAGTCAATGGGGAGGGCAGATTCACTTAACAACCGTGTGACTCGCTTAACAACTGCAGCGATGGACTTAACAAGTGTGGCAAGAAAGGTCTTAAAACGGGGCACAAATCACTTCGCAGACCTTTCACAGAAACGTTGGGCTCAATTGCGGTCGTAAAGCGAGGACTACCTGTATTTAGCTCAAACTTTCAGCATGCCGGCCGAAAAGAACACTGTAGCACATGCTGATGGAAGACTCTTATTAGAAGAACTGGTGATATTTTGTTTTTTCTGAATGTTTCCTTCTGACCAGGTGGTTCCCGACAAAGACAGTTGTTTGACCCTGGAGTGGGACAGAGTGAGGATCTTTGACCGAGAAATTGCTCAGATGTTTTTGAATCTAACCAAAATGGCCAAGGAAGCGAAGGTTAGCGTTGTCGGTAAAAGAATTTGCGTTCCTTTCAGTGACGGATTTAATCCGCCTTGGGTCACAGTTAACGTCATTAACTATGTTGTCGTTTATGTTTGATGCTTTAAAAAACGGAAACTAAATACAGTAGTGGCCAAAATTGTGGAAACCTTTTGGGAAAGGTGTATTTTTGAGGTTTGATGGCTAATAACACCACTTTTTTTCGGAGTAGTTCCATAACATTATATATCAATGGAAAGATAATTTAATCAAGAACGTAATGCAACATAGTTTGTTCCATTATCTGTACTGTATTCTATGAAAAGTTATAGCCAAATAACCAGAAAAAGGAAGCACAACTTGCTTAGGTTGATATCAGGTAGCTTTCCTTCATCTGATTGCAGCCAATGAGCATGAGTGTTTAGAAAGCCAATCAGGTGTAATCTTGTTTTGGCCATGAGCCAATCAGATCACAGTAGGATCCAGTTATTGATGTCCTGTATTGAAGCTGAGAGGAGGACGTTTGTCAGTGTGTTATGTGATCGCTATCAAGCTGGTTAGGTTTTTTTTTGTGTTCTTCCATTGAGTGAGCTTGTGAAATGTAATACAATTAAAGTAACGGTGCAAAGAGTTGACCGGTCGCCCAGAAAGCAATGTAAAATAGTATTATTAAGTGAACAAGGCTACAGTTATAAAGAAATTAGAAGAAAAATGGGTGGAATCTTAACCAAAGCTGGCATTTCTACTGTACGCTTTTCCCAAAAGGTTTCCACCATTTTGGCCACTACTGTAGATATACAGGAAGTCCTCAACTTATAGTAGTTCATTTAGTTCGAAGTTACAACGGCACTGAAAAAAAAGGGATTTATGACCGTTTTTCACACTTATGACCATTGCAGCATCCCCAGGGTCACGTGATCCAAATTCAGACCCTTGGCAACTGACTCATAGTTACGACGGTTGCAGCATCTCAGGGTCACGTGATCCCCTTTTGCAACCTTCTGACAAGCAAACTCAATGGGGGGAAGCCAGATTCGTTTAACGACCATGTTACTAAGTTAACGGCCGCAGCGATTTCCTTAAAAATTGTGGTGAGAAAGGTTGCAAAAGGGGGCAAAATTCACTCAACAGCTGTCTACCTTAGCAACGGAAATTTTGGGCTCCGTTGCGGTCGTAAGTTGAGGACTCCCTGCGTAGCAATGTGTAGTTTGCTCCCTTCCTCTTCCTGTTGTAAATTAAGAGAGAATGAAATTTAAATCATTTTTCCTAGGACTTGACTTATCTGGGTAAAAATTGTTAAGGAACATCCCTTTTTTTTTTTTTGCAGGTAGAGTCTGTGAGTAAAAAGGAGAAAGTGAAACAACGGCCTCTCGCTCTAAATACGGTGGAAATGTTGCGGGTCGCCAGCTCTGCGTTGGGTAAATAGGAGAACCTACAGCAGGATTCCTTTCTTTTAAAAAATAGCAATAGCAATAGCCCTTAGATTTATATACCGCTTCACAGGGCTTTACAGCCCTCTCTAAGCGGTTTACGGGGTCAGCCTCTTGCCCCCCAACAATCTGGGTCCTCACATTACGACCTCGGAAGGATGGAAGGCTGAGTCAGCCTTGAGCCAGTCAGGATCGAACTCCTGGCAGTGGGCAGAATTAGCCTGTAATGCTTCATTCTAACCAGTGTGCCACCGCGGCTCTTGATAATATGATAATCAGTCAGAATAGAGTTGGAAGGGATCTTGGAGGTCTTCTAGTCCAACCCTTCTGCTCAAGCAGGAGATCCTATACCATTTCAGACAAATGGCTGTCCAGTCTCTTCTTAAAAACCTCCAGTGATGGAGCGCCCACAATTTCTGAAGGCAATCCGTTCCACTGATTAATTGTTGTCACTGTCAGGAAGTTTCTCCTTAGTTCTAGGTTGCTTCACTCTTTGATTAGTTTCCATCTGTTGCTTCTTGTCCTGCCTTCAGGTGCTTTGGAGAATAGCTTTGACCCCTCTGTTCTTTGTGGCAGCCCCTCAAATACTGGAGCACTGCTGTCATGTCACCCCTGGTCCTGCAACCATTCTTCACGTGTTTTAGTCTCCAGGCCCTTAATCATCTTAGTTGCTCTTCTCTGAACTTCTTCCAAAGTCTCAACGTCTTTATTTCTAATGTGGTAACTACTGATTTTCAACCTATTTTTTCCAACCTTGCAGGAATGGGACCACAGCACACTATGCAGATAGCCGAGCGGCTTTATACCCAGGGTTACATTAGTTACCCTCGAACAGAAACGACGCATTATCCCGAAAATTTTGATTTGAAAGGCCCTTTGCGACAACAAGCTAATAATTCTTACTGGGCTGAATCTGTAAGTGATTGACATTAATCTCGTTGCCAAAAGACACTTAAGAAATCAAGCCAGACCTCAATTCACAGAGAGTTCTCGGCTTACGACTAGTTGCTTAGTGACTGTGTGAAATTCCGAGAGACTTATCTAGGGGGGTACTTACAATCCATATTCAAAGTTCTGATGTTTGTTTCTCTGGGGTCACATGTTGGGCCAAAGTTAAGCTGTTTGCAGTGTCCGACAGTCACACGACTGCGTTGCGTGACAGTTTTGCCCAAAACTGGATATATTTGGCAGTTACTTCCCATTTTTAGAATAGAATAAAATAACAGAGTTGGAAGGGATCTTGGAGCCCATCTAGTCCAACCCCCTGCTCAGGCAGGAAACCCTATACCATTTCAGACAAATGGCTGTCCAGTCTCTTCTTAAAAACGTCTAGTGTTGGAGCATTCACAACTTCTGGAGGCAGGTTGTTCCATTGATTAATTGTTTTAACTGTCAGGAAATTTCTTCTTAGTTCTAGGAGTTCCCTAGCTCATGCATGCTCTGTCTGGTTTTCTCCTAAGGTCAAAGCATTATTAGTGGAAGGTATCAACAGGCCACGGAAGGGCCACGATGCCGGAGATCATCCCCCCATCACACCAATGAGAGCTGCCTCTGAAGCAGAATTAGGTGAGTTTGTAAAACGCTCCGGAAACATTACAAGCAGCCATTCATTTAGCAACCGTTGCAGCATCTCCATGCTCAAATGATCAGAATTTGGGCACTTGGAAACTGGGACGTATTTATGATGGTTGCAAAGTCCCGGGGTTCATGTGATCCCCGTTCACCAACTTCTCAGCTAACTTCCGACAAGCCAAGTCGATGGATTGGATTCGTTTACCGACCACGTGATTGACTTAACAACTGAAGCAGTTCTCTTAACAACCAAAAAGGCTTGGAAAAGCAGACCTTATAGGGGACTTTCTCTCAGTTAAAGGAGTCTCAAAGGCTTCTTCTCCTTCTCC
>BFFQ01004357.1:49886-65688 GCA_003402635.1 Protobothrops flavoviridis
TGATGATGTTACCTAGTTGGGTCATGAAACATCTGCAAGAAAATTATCAAGCTCAGAGAGCATTAAGTACCCTACAGTCGTCGTCGTCGTCCTCCTCGTCCTCCTCCTCGTCCTCCTCGTCCTCCTCTTTCCACAAACTTCACCCCC
Organism: Protobothrops flavoviridis; assembly: GCA_003402635.1. Taxonomy (NCBI): domain Eukaryota; kingdom Metazoa; phylum Chordata; class Lepidosauria; order Squamata; family Viperidae; genus Protobothrops; species Protobothrops flavoviridis. The sequence goes on from BFFQ01004357.1 coordinate 50,034, forward strand.
TTCTAGCATTGATGATGTTACCTAGTTGGGTCATGAAACATCTGCAAGAAAACAACCAAGCTCAGAGAGCACCAAAGATCCATAGTCACCCCCCTCCTCCTCCTCCTTTTCCTCTCAGCAATCCCCACTCTCTTCTAGCACTGAATTACAGATCTTCTCTTCCATCCCCACTTCTCTCCTTCCTTATCCTTGCCCCAGTTAACCACCTCTGATGGGCTTTGCTGTTGGAAAACATCTGGGTGGGGCTGAGACACAGGTTTCGTTTCTCTCCAAAAGAAGCTACTTCTTTTAAGCTTTTGGACCAACCAGGCTGCTTTGTGTTTGTCTTCTCTCTTGACTCCTCCTGGCCACCGAAAGGACGGCGTCGATCGGGCCTACTTTGCTGTCTACGACGGGCACGGAGGGATCGAGGCCGCCAATTATGCCGCCACCCATTTGCACGTCAACCTGGCCCATCACAAGAAGCTCCTGGACAGCCCAGCAGAAGCCCTGAGAGATTCCTTCCAGAAGACGGACGAGATGTTCCTCTCGAGAGCCAGGAGGGAGGTGAGTGGGGGGGGGAAGGGACGAAGGGTTCGTTGCCGAAAGAGGATGTGTAAAAGTTAGGGGACGAGTTTGGAGAAAGGTTGTAAATCGTTTAGTGACTGTTCAAAGTTACAACAAAGCCAGCTGGGTGACTTTTGGGCAATCACCAGGAGACTGGGACTTCTAGTCCCGCCTTAGGTATGAGAACCAACTGGGTGACATTGGATCAATCACCAGGAGACTGGGAGTTCTAGTCCCTCCTTAGGTATGAAAACCAGCTGGGTAACATTGGGCCAATCACCAGGAGACTGGGAGTTCTAGTCCCGCCTTAGGTATGAAAACCAGCTGGGTGACATTGGGCCAATCACCAGGAGACTGGGAGTTCGAGTCCCACCTTAGGCATGAAAAGTAGCTGGGTGACTTTTGGATAATGAGCAGGAGATTGGGAGTTCTAGTCCCGCTTTAGGTATGAAAACCAGGTGGGTGACTTTTGGGCAAGCACCAGGAGACTGGGAGTTCTAGTTCCGCCTTAGGTATAAAAACCAGCTGGGTGACTTTTGGGCCAATCACCAGGAGACTGGGAGTTCTAGACCCGGGTTAGGTATGAGAACCAACTGGGTGACTTTGGGCCAGTCCCTCTCTCTCAGCCCAACCCACCTCACAGTGTTGTTGTGGGAAAAATAGGAGGAGGACGGTGTGTTGGATATGTTTACCGCTTTGAGATATTTGTAAAAAATAATCAAGGCGGGGATACAAATAAACTGCCTTGCTTAGCCACCAAAATTCTAGTCTGAAATTTTCGTAAGTTGAGGATTATTTAAGGACTATTTCTAAGGGATTAGAAAACAGTTGGCTGTCGTTAGCCTCAATCTTGTGTCTGCAGTCGCAAGAAAAAGACCAGGCTTCGGGAACTGCTGTAAAAGTTTTCCTTTATTAATGGATTTGGAGTGTGCTTTGCGTGTTTTATACACCAGCCTAATGGCAGATGCGGTTTTGCGCATGCAGGAAATACGATTTTTTTGTCACAGTTTCGCTATTAGCCATCACAGGTCTGTGATTATTCAACTGAAACAGAACTCACCCGAGTAACAAAGACCTCTTTGTTTTCTTAAAAAAAAAAAAAAAGCTTGGTTTTTGTACCAGTTCCCGCGTGGTTAGCACAGTTTTGAAACTGGAAACTTAGGAGGGAAATTGTCGTACATAAAACGGGCCTTGTGCAGAGGCTAAAATGAAACCCCCAGGAAAAAAAAATCACATGTTTTTCTCATAAGTATGCGTGGCAGTGCAGTCTTCGTTATAAAAATTGAAGAAAAAGAGGGAGGACGAGGTACCTGCAGGCAATTCTGAGTGACAGTTACTATTTAATCCAGGGGTCTTCCAACTTGGCCCTTTGATGACTTGTGGACTTCGACTCCCAGAATTCCTCAGCCAGCGTGCTTGTCAGAAAGTCGCAAAAGAGGAACCACAGGACACACTACCACCCTTATAAATAGGAGGCCATTGCCAAATGTCTGAATTTTGATCCCCTAATGATGGGGAAGCTGTAACCGTCATTAAATGTGAAAAAAGCAAAAAACAAAAGCATGTGTCAAAGCAAAGAGTTATTGGAAAAAAACACGTGCTTGGCTAGAAAAGATGTTGGGAGAATATGTCGATTTTAAACCCGGATTTTTTTTTTTTATTAGGCGTAATGCCAGAAAAGACCGATGAACAAAACATATATTTGATTCTACATGTTATAACAGTGGCAAGAATTATATTCGCGCAGTATTGCAAAAAGAAAAAAACACCATTAGATGAAGAAATAATTAAAAAAATACTAGAATGCGCGGAGATGGATGGACTGACTCTGAGGCTGAAAGAAAAAGAAGAAACGAAATAGTATCAAACTTGGGACTTATTTTATCGATAGCTAGAGGAAAGAATAAAGGATTAGGAATTAAATATGTATTAGCGAATGTAAACTCAGACAGCACGTTGGTTGAACAAATACTATTGAATGTATGAAAAAAAATCTTTTAAAAAAATGTGAAAAAAGGTCATGTCCCTTTTTTCAGTACCGCTGTAACAACGCACAGTCGCTAAACGAACTTTTATAAGTCAAGAACCAGCTGTATCCTTTAGCAGAATACTAATAGAAGACCTGTCTTTGCTGTGTGGTTAACCAACAGGTGTGACTTTTTCTCTTCTGTTGTATTTCAGCCTTTGGGGGGGAGGAAATAACTTTTCATGCTTTTTCAAAACATGTCTACAGAAGCTGCGGAGTGGCACGACGGGTGTATCTTGTTTCCTTGTGGACGACAAACTACATATAGCCTGGCTGGGGGACTCGCAAGTGATGCTGGTCCGACAAGGAAAAGTTATAACTCTGATGGAACCTCACAAACCAGAACGAGAGGTAACTTGCCCTGTAGTTGTTCACAATTTATGTTTATTTTGGCTCACCTTGGTATAAAAACAATGATTGACCTACTTTGGAAGATCCTCCATTGTCCCAAAAGCTGATTTCTTTCCCTAACGTTGATTTATTTTTTTAATTGAGGAATAACACTTGGAAGGACCTTGTGTGTGTTTCCTTGCCTTTACAGGACGAGCGACAACGCATAGAAGATTTAGGGGGTTGCATAACATACATGGACTGTTGGCGTGTTAATGGCACTCTGGCTGTTTCCAGAGCTATTGGTAAGCGTGTTTTCTAAAGCTAGTTGGAAATATGCATAGGTGATCCTCAACCAAAATTGAGCTCAATTCTATTCTATTCTATTCTATTCTATTCTATTCTATTCTATTCTATTCTATTCTATTCTATTCTTCCATTCCATCTATATTCTATTCTATTCTATTCTATTCTATTCTATTCTATTCTATTCTATTCTATTCTATTCTATTCTATTCTATTCTATTCTATGCCATCCCATGCCATGCCATGCCATCCCATCCCATCCCATCTCCATTCCATTCACCAGGCTGCCTCTTTTTCATATTCACAGAAACAGTGGCATCTCACAAAACTTTGGCTGCCACTGAGATGCTCCCATTAAAAATTGTTCCGTGCGGTGCATTGCCATAGTAACTCAAACCTGACAGTGCCCATTAAAGAATAAAGTTCGTGCTGTTCGCTCCCAAAGCATCTGCAGTGATATTTTTAATATTTTCAGTAGACGCCCAGAAGTGCGCGTTAATATTCAACGCAACCGGTTCCTCCTGCTCGCTCAGATTATTAGGTGTGCAAATAGCCCTTGATATACGACTTAGCAACACAGCTATTCAGTGAGTTTTGCCCCATTTTATGACCTTTCCTGCCACAGTTAACGAGTACCACTGCTGTTCTTCAATTAGCAACACAGTCGTTAAGCAAATACGGCTTCCCTCATTGACTTTGCTTCCCAGAAGGTCGCAAAAGGGGATCGCGTGACCCCAGAACACAGCATCTGTCCTAAGTACGAGTTAGTTCCCAAGCGTCTGAATTTTGATCAGGTGACCACGGGGATGCTACAGTGAAAAACAGTCATAAGTCACTTTTTTCAGTACTGTTGTCACTTTGAACGGTCACTAAACGAATCAAGAACTGTCTGTGTTTATCTCCAGTTTCTCGTTTGTTTGTTTTTTACAGGGGATCTCCTGCAAAAGCCTTACATCTCCGGCTGCGCGGACGGTGCATCCTTTGAGCTGACGGGAACGGAAGATTACGTCCTCCTTGCCTGCGATGGGTTCTTCGATGCCATCCAGCCGGTCGAGGTGGTGGACCACGTCTTGGAGCACTTAACGCGAAACCACGGAGATGGCCTTCAGACGGCGGAGAAGCTGGTGGCCGCGGCCAAAGAAAGCGGCTCCACCGACAACATCACCGTCCTGGTGCTGTTCCTCCGTGAGCCCAAGGACATTGTCGCCGACTGTCTCAGAGACCCCAAACCCTGCCCTGTGGAGGATGACAAACAGGGCTCCCCGTTCAGCTTCTTCAGCTCCGGCGCCAACCACTGAAAGGGCGTCAACTCCAAAAGCAACATCTGCAACGCGGCCGAAGTCCAGATCATCTGGAGGGTCAGCAATTTTTTTAAGGTTAGCTCTTCCACGTTGGAAAAAAAAACCCCAAAGATGGCGCCTGGAATGAAGGCCTGGATTTGACCTTGAAGAGAAAACCCATCCAGCGTGTCCCTTAACCCATGGGTGGTATAACGTCAGACTCTACAGCTGGAGAAAGGGTAGGGCAGAAGCTCCAAGCTTCTCTTGGAGGCATCGTCAGGAAGAGAAAGGGTAGACTTAACTTTCTGGCTGACTTGGTTTTCCGCGGTCAAGGGATGGGGCTTGAACGGAGAAGGTGTCAGTCAGGCTGAAATGATAATATAGCTCAAGCTTATCGTAAAAACATAGGGTTCAGATGGGCCGGGGGTTGAAGGCCTTGCTTCTTGAGAAGTTCCAATGTGTGTTCACCTCTTATGGTGTAGGGTTTCCTGCTTGAGCAGGCATGCTGGACTAGAACAGGGGTCTTCTAACTTGACCCTTTTATGACTTGTGGACTTCAACTCCCAGAATTCCTCAGCCAGCACGCCTGGCTGAGGAATTCTGGGAGTTGAAGTCCACAAGTCATAAAAGGGCCAAGTTGGAAGACCCCTGGACTAGAAGATCTCCAAGGGCCCAGCTCTTGTGATTCTGTTGTTTTAATTGAGGAAGCACAATTGGAAATTACTTAAATCGCGTTCGGCTGAAAGGGGGCTGCGTTGGGGGGGGTGTCTTTTGGAAATTAACCGTTGAAGAAGCTATGGCTTATTTCCGCAGAGAAATTCAGTATTAAGTTCAGGATTGGGGTGTCAACCATCTTGTTCTGTTGGTGCTTTTGTATACCAAAGAAAATATTAGCCAAGAATGTCAGCGACGAGATTTTAGAAAATGGAAGTGTAAGGAAGTGATAAGAATCTACTGCTCCCCTTCCCGATCCCCAATTATTTAATATATCAAACCTGCTTCAAACTCATATATGGTCATAACAGTATCCATAAGCTAAGCTGAGATAACCTAAGTTGCCGTTTAAATTGCCAAACATGGGTTTTTTTTCGTGTGTCATTGTCATCTGTATCATTTTTTTAAAAAAAATTTAACTGTTTTATTATTTCCCTACTGGTCCGTATATCTTCAGCTTTTTAAAAAAAAAATTCTCCCAGAGGGCTTATTTCAGGGGTCTTCAAACGTGGCCGTTTTATGACTTGTGGACTTCAACTCCCAGAATTCCTCAGCCTGGCTGAGGAATTCTGGGAGTTGAAGTCCACAAGTCATAAAACGGCCACATTTGAAGACCCCTGGTTTATTTGAATCACTTTTTTAGATGTGCAAGTTTACTATTATTTTATCACTGGCATTTTCAAACGGGCAGCTGTCAGATGTCATTGGCCTGCTGACGAAGGAGTAGGAGAAAGGTAGTCCTTGACTTAACGACCACAATTCAGCCCAAACTTTCTGTCGCTAAGCGAGACATTTGTGAACCTTCCTTTCCACAGTTATTAAGTGAATCACTGCAGCTGTTAAATTAGGAACACGGTCGCGAAATGAAACTGGCTAGCCCACTGACTTTGCCTGCCAGAAGGTCACAAAATGGGATCACACGATCCCAGAAAATTGCAACCGTCATAAATACGAGTCAGTTGCCAAACATCTGAATTTTGATCACGTTATCTTGAGAATGCTGCAACGGTCCTAAGTGTGAAAAACGGTCATAAGTCCCATTTTTCAGTGCCGTTGTAACTTCAAACGGTCACTAAACAAAGTGTTGTAAGTCAAGGACTATTTGTATTCTGTTTTGCCCTTGTCGGAGTTTATTTCAGACGTTTAAAAAGCTGCTCAACCCCTCAAGGCTTTTTTTAAAGGTATGTCCAGATCTCTATAATTCAGGAACACTTTCCCTGGTAAATGATGACTGGAAACGACTGGAACTTTTCCAAAACAGAAGAGGCTTTGAATTAAATGAAACAATCTGCTGTTGCTTTTAGCCAGGTGCTGTTACAAGAAAGCACATTTTTTTGAGGCTTAAACTAGAAGCGATGCTGATAGGTTTAAACTTGAATCTGATGATAAAGAAAAGGAAAAAAAAAACCTCAGTTATGAAGAGCAGCAGGAAAAGTAACTAGGACAGAATCTTTCAAAATCTGTTGCTCTTCTCTGCTTTATAATTTCCTTTTCCTTATTATTCTGCCGTGAAGTTGCTGGTAAACTTAGCTAGAATTTTTTTCTCTCTACAGCATCCAGCTAGTTGTGAATGCTCCAACAATCGAAGTTTTTAAGGAGAGACTGGATAACCATTTGTCTGAAATGGTATAGGGTTTCCTGTCTGAGCAGGGGGTTGGACTAGATGACCTTCAAGGTCCCTCCCAGCTATTCTATTCTATTCTATTCTATTCTATTCTATTCTATTCTATTCTATTCTATTCTATTCTATGCCTCTGTGTGAGAAATTGTACGTTATGCGGATCAAGCCACTGTCTAGAAAAGTTGATCTGTATAGGAAGTCAAAATATTGACTTCAAAGTGAAGTCTTTTAGTTGTACTTGATGAGCAACTAGCTTAACAAAAGCCCTGAATTTTCCTAGAGTGGTTTGGGAAACATGCCACGGTTATATCAAAAGTAGTCATAAGCTGAAGTGGTGACTCACTATTTTTTTCAAGGAGGAGAAAAATGTATTACAGTATTCATAATATCTTAAAATACATCCCAGGCTGAATAGGCCTTAATAAAAGAAGAGAATAAGTCAATAAAGATATATTCTTCACAGTTTGCAAGTAACCTGGGAAACTCAATCCAGGTTAAAGACTGATAAGCCATGTTTAGACAGTGCATTTTCTTCATGAAATGGTTCTGCAGTCTTCCTAACTGCCTTTTTTCTTTCAAGGAGCAGGTCTCGTTCATCTGTGTTCGGTTTTTAAACCACCGTCCTTCTCATTGCATCCGAAGTTGGTTCAGACTGTGGTTTGTTAACAAGGTAGGATCCTAGAGCAAGAGAATGGCATGGAGAGTCCACTCAATCAGTACTTCTCAGCCTTAGTCCCTTTAGGTTGTGTGGATGTCAACCCCCAGAATTAATGTAGTGGACAAAAGTCAGTATCTCTCATTCCTCCAATCTAGCTGAGATTCGGGGTTATAACATGGGCACAGTTGGTTTGTTAGTGTCTGTTAGTGAAACAAAACTTCCTTAGTTAAAGGCAGACCCAACCTGGAAGTAAGGAGAAACTTCCTAACAGAACGATTAGAGCTTGGAGTTTTGGCTGCTCCATCGCTGGAGGTTTTCAAGAAAAGACTGTCCAGGATGATATAAGATCTCCTGCCCACGGGCCGAGGGTTGGACTAGAAGACCTCCAACGTCCCTCCCAGCCCTGTGATCCTACGATTCTCAAGAAACACCCTGATTGAAATCTGCACTTCAGAGCAGAATGCTTTTTATCATTAAGCTCTTCCCCTTGAAAAATAAAACGAGAATCCATTTTTCCCTCCGCCGTGATTTTCCCAGCAGGGAGGACCTCCGTGGCAGAGGTCCCCAACCTTTTGGGCACCAGGGACCGGTTCCGTGGAGAAAGGACCTGGGGTTGGGGACCCCTGCTCTATAGGACTGGGATTATTTTTTAAAAAAAATAAAATAAATTCAGAAGGATCCTTCCAGGGCCACTGAAACCGAATGACAAGCTACAATCTGTGTGTCTGAACCCCTTTCCTTTTAGACTTAGAAGTTTCCCTGTGGTGGAGGGAAAAAAAACATTAGCCGTGCCCATTGTTTCTTGAACCTACAAGAAACTACAGAACGGACCAGAAACCTCGTAATACAAGGAGAAAAGGTTGCACTGATGTTTCTCTGCTCAGTAATCAGCTTGACATGCAGCATTTTGCAGAACTGTGCAAGCCCCATTTTTAGAAACAAGGGGAGGGGTGGTGGTGGCAATTTTAAGCAAATCCACCCTCCGACAGTGCTAAGGGAGGACGAGGGAGCAACGAGAAAGCGTTTAGGAATTTTTTAGTGCCTGGCTAGCAGACACACACAGAGAGAGAGAGAGTCCTGATCTCTCTCTGTATTAATACTTCAAGATCACGTGAAGTATTAGTACCGCTTTACAAAGCCTTAGTAAGACCACACTGAGAATATTGCAACCAGTTTGGCTCACCATATTATGGAAAAGATGTGGAGACTCTGGGAAGGAGTGCAGAGAAGAACGACAAAGATGATAAAGGAGCTGGAAGCTAAATCGTGAAGAACGAACGGTGGCAGGAACTGGGTATGTTTAGTCTACCGAAAAGAAGGACTAGGGGTGACACGATAGCAGTGTTCCAGTATTTGAGGGGCTGCCACAAAGAAGAGAGGGTTAACTTGAAGGCTGGACAAGAAAAAATGGATGGAAACTAATGAAGGAGAGAAGCAATCTAGAACTAAAGAGAAACTTCCTAACAGCGAGAACAATTAAATCAGTGGAACGACTTGCCTCCAGAAGTTGTGTGTGCTTCAACACTGGAGGTTTTAAAGAAGAGATTGGACTCGAGGATCTCCTGCTTGAGCAGAGGGCTGGACTAGATGACCTCAAAAGGTCCTTTCCAAGTCTTGTTATTCTGTAAAGAGTAAAAGAAAGGATCCGGATTGATTTTGGGTGGGGTGCTTAGTTGCTGGATTTTCCCGGCATCGTTTCTCCTCCTTGGCAGGTAACCGTCTGCCTTGTACACCTGCTGCTATAGTGAAATGTTCCCCAGGTTGCTGGGAACTTGACAGACCTTTGACAGGATGAATGGCTCGATTGTTTGAGCAGAAACTGGCAGCTGGGATGGTTAATTACGGCATCAGGTTTAATAATTGACACTTGATAGATCTCAAAAGTGGGACAGCCTGTTCTGTCTTCTCCTTTTTTAATGCGCCGCCAGAGCGATTGGAGCCTTTTATTATAAAAGATTCGCAGAAGAGCTTCGGAAGGAACGGACTTTGGCCTTGAGTTGGTCTTCTGAAGCTCGTGCTTTCAATTCGTTAGAACAATGTTGGTTTTCCGTCCTGCAAGCCCAGTGAGATGACGGACGAGTCATCTCCAGAGATGAGGAGGAGAGAAAAGTAGAAAGGACGTTTTTGAGAACCGCAGCCTTGTTGCGTCCCACCGAGCACGTTACATAATGATAATATTTAGGAAACGTATATTAAACTTCCTGCTTTGGAAAGACAGAAGCACATAAGCTAGCACGGCAGGGCTCGGCACCCACCTTCTGTGCCAACAAAACCCATCATTCTGTGCCTCAAAAGACGGATAACCCTGCCTTTTAGAAACTGCCCTGTGGGCGGGAAAAGAAGCAACGGATGGAAACTGATCCAGGAGAGAAGCAACCTGGAACGAAGGAGGAATTTCCTGACAGAACAATTCATCAGTGGAACGGCTTGCTTTCAGAAGCTGTGGTTGTTCCATCACTGGTTTTTAAGAAGAGACTGGACAGCCATTTGTCTGAAATGGTATAGGGTTTGCTGCCTGAGCAGGGGGTTGGACTAGATGACCTCCAAGGTCCCTTCCGACTATGTTATTCTATTATTTAATTAATGATGGACTGGCATTGAAGGGAAGCAATATGTCTTAAGCAAGGGCTGTTTTGTCATATGCCTTTTTTTCAAATGCATGTCTTTTCGACGCCAAGGACTAGAAACTTGCTTTTTTTTTTTTTTAACAAAGAATAACAGACCAGATTTCTCAGGAGATACATAAATCGATCAATTCACACTATGTTTCCATAACTGCAAGAGGACAAAAAGGCAAGCGAGACGGATCTGTCTTCTGAAAGTCACCAGAAAAATCAAGCTCAGCGTGGGGACTTGATTTTAAATGCAGGTAGTTCTCATCTTACGAAATTTCGAGCCCCAAATTTCTGTTGATGAAGCAAGACATTTGTTAAGCGAGTTTTGCCCCATTTTACGACCTTTTTTGCCACAGTCGTTAAGGAGATCACGGCAGTTGATAAGCTAGCCACACCCATAGACTTTGCTCGTCAGAAGATTGCAAAAGTTGATCACGTGATCCTGAGTCACCCGCAATCGTCGTAAATCTGAGCCAGTGGCCCAGCGTCTGAATTTTGATCACATGACCCTGGGGATGCTGCAATGGTCATAAGTGTGAAAAAGTCATAAGTTGCTTTTTTTTTTAGTGCCGTTGTAACTCAGAACGGCCACTAAACAAACCTGGAAGTCAAAGATTACCTGTATAATGGTGCCTAGATCCTTTGTTTATGACCATCGATATGTTTTCTGCCTTTGAGTCAAACCAGAGACCAACCAATAGCTGTGATTAATCACATCTTTGCATCAAGCCATTTATATCCAGCATTTGGCATATATTATATAACTCCAGAAGTACAGGCAGTCATGTTCTATTTCTGTAACCACGTCTACTGATTTTTTATTTTTTTAAATTTTTTTAAAAAAAACTTGTCAGTATTAACCACTTTGAGCATTTAAAAAAAGAAAAAAAACCCCACCCTATAGCTTTATCACGGCCACGAATTAAAAGCCTTCTCCGTCTCTTCCGTTGTTCAGTTTGATCTTGAAAGGAATAACACAAGTTGCGATGCTTTTCGCTAAGGGCACGTTTTAACATTTAAAACCAATTGTTTTATTTATTTTAGAGACGGTTCTCGTATCAACAATCTGGAATAGAGCGAGAGTTTTTTAGAGACGGTGAGGTCTGGAATTTTGGCCAGCTAATTTGAGGAGTTTTCATTTTACAGGAAAAAAGATTTGTGCATTAACTGTAGTTTGGATTTGAATAATATGCTTTATACAGCTGTTGTCATATTGTACGTATGTACGGCCCTCTCCTCTCCTCTCCTCTCCTCTCCTCTCCTCTCCTCTCCTTTCCTTTCCTTTCCTTTCCTTTCCTTTCCTTTCCTTTCCTTCTTTCCTTCTCCCTCCCTCCCTCTTTCTATCTCTCTTCCTCTCTCTCTCTCTCTTCCTCTTTTCTCTCTCTTTTTTTCTAGTGTGGCTCATATACATCCTGCAATATTTATGCTGAAATTGAGTGCATTTGCTTGAAAAGGTGTGGGTTCATATTTTCTTCTCAGTATTTACAGAGGGCCTCACATCCCTTTTTGTGTAAGTGGTGGGGGGTCAGATCCCCTGCCTGTTGCTAAGTATTAATAAAGAACCACAAATTTCATTTGAAGCTTTTTTCACTTTGTTGATGGAGACAGAGGCTGCAAAATCTGAAGAGTGTTTTTCCCCCAAGGCCGCTGCAAGGTTTAAAATTCAGGGCTAAGCCCTGCATGCTCGTGTGTGTTTGTGTGTGTTTTTCTGTGTGTTGAGTTTCCCTCTCCTCCGGTTGTCACTTCAGCAAGCCTGCCTTCTCGACAAATTGTCAAAACATTTCACCCCGACAAAAGAAACAACAACGTGTTTAATACCCTGGGCTTGTTTGGCTGCAGCTGGATTCCTTGGGCAGCTAGATTCAGCTCCATTGTCTTACAGTGCCACAATCACAATCACACACACACACACACACACACACACAAACCCTTTTCCAGTAAAAGCATATGAGAAGGCATAAAATCCTTGCACTTAAGTCTGAGGAGGCCAGACTTAAATTTGCAACACAAATTTACGTGTGAGTAACTCTGCTCTTGACTCGGAAGGACCAGTGGTAATTTATTCTTCCATTACCTGAAGCTGCTATGTTGCAAATAGCTCATATTGAAACTGTGTGTATGTGTGTGAGAGAGAGAAGAGAGGAGAGAGAGATGGGAAGAGAGAGAGAAGAGAGGAAGAGAGAGAGAGAGCAAGAAGACAGGAAGAAACAAAGAGACAAGACAGAGATGAAGAGAGAGGAAGAGATGGAGAGAGAAAGAAGACAGGAAGAGACAAAGACGAGACAGAGAGGAAGAGACGGAGAGAGAAAAGACAGGAAGAGATGAAAAGGGGAGAGAGGAGAGGAAGAGAGGGAGAGATGGAGAGAGACAAGACAGGAAGAGATGAAGAAGGGAGGAAGAGATGGAGAGAGAAAGAAGACAGGAAGAGACAAGACGGATGAAGAGGAGAGGAAGAGATGGAGAGGAGACGAAGAGACACAAGACAGGAAGAGGGAAGAGATGGAGATAAAAGACGAGATGAGGGAAGAGGAAGAGATGGAGAGACAAGACAGGAAGAGGGGAGAGGAAGAGATGGAGAAAGGAAGAGGGAGAGACGGAGAGAGACAAGGCAGAGATGAAGAAGGGAGAGGAAGAGATGGAGAGAGAGGACAGGAAGAGGTGAAGAGAGGGAAAAGAGGAAGAGACAGATGAGAGGAAGAGATGGAGAGAGAAAGAAGACAGGAAGAGACAAAGAGACAAGACACTAAATAAACTGTTGTAAGTTGAGGATTACCTATATTTACTCAGATTTATTTTCTAGGGTTCACTGTAGAGACCCACTGTGACATCAGTTTTAACCACCATGGCTAGAAAGGGGGGCATTTTTCAGTTAAGTTGAAAAGATGCTGCTTTGAAGTTTCTTCCAGACTTGCAGATAAGCTGCAAAATATCAAGGAAAATCAGGCATCGAAAGCTTTTTGTTAAATTTGGGCAGTGGGTTTTGTAAAAAGACCTTGGTTATTTTCTTGCAGACATTTCACCACCCGAGTAGGTAACATCATCCGTGCTAACAGGGAATGGGGGTTTTGCCCTCCGCTAATTTATTCCTATTCTGAGCATCTTTTAGAACGGGGCTAGTTTTTAGGATTCAGATTTAAGCCAAGAAAAGATGGGGGAAATCTTTTTTTTTTTTTTAAAACCAGAAATCTTAAACTTGCCATTTGGGTCAGAACATAACCCAAGGGCGGAACCATTTTAACCGCATCCCACATTTAATCGTGGCCCATGCGTCGAACTCCATTCACACCTAACGGGGTTTTACACGTGCTTTAATAACACACAAAGTCATCGGCCATCTGTTCTTCCCCCTCCTTGTGAAAAACCGATTATGTAAAAGGAGGAGAGGAAAAATATTTTTGTTGCAAAGCAACATTGTCATCTGCGATTTCGCTGGTGTTCCTGAGCAATTTTATTTTATTTTATGTTTTTTTTCACAAGGAGAACATGGGAGAAGAAACGGTCTCACCGTGTTCTTCCATGTGGCGCGTGAAGCTGTCATAAAGAAACAGGTGTTTGGCCCGTTGCGGGCGTTTAAATCCGTCTAGATTTTAAAGACTGGAGTGTATCGCTCCGCTTTGGATGGCCGTGTAATCAAAGAGTCAGGGAGCAGTGGGACTCCTGTCCAGGGAATATGGAAGAAACAAAAGGAGTTACAGATCCTAGGTCAAAATCTCTGGAAATAGGGCGCTGACCGCCCCAAAATTAGCAAGTCAAGAACTAAATGTGCTTTTTTTTTTGCGCCCTAAACTGCCTTACTTTACATTTTATAGAAAGAGACTTTAAAGACAAACCTGTGAAATAGTGATTCCTAGTATATAAGATTTGGAATAGGTTCATATACGGTATGTCTTGAATTGGAGTTGTCCAAAAGGTGCTTTTTTCAAGAGGCAACTAGACTTTCTTTGGTTTTTTTTGAAGACATTTCGCTGCTTATCCCAGAAGCTTCTTCCGCGCTGAATGGATGGTGGGGAAGGGAAGGATTTATACTCCTTGCAGAGAGCTGGTCATTTGCATCCTTTTAGAGGGTCCTTGAGGCCACTTGGAGGTTTACCTGTGTCCTGAGTAGTCCAAATGTGTATGGAACCTCCAGGTGGCCTCAAGGAGTCTCTAAAAGAAGGCAAATGACCAGCTCTCTGCAAGGAGTATAAATCCTTCCACTCCCCACCATCCAGTCAGAGCTGAAGAAGCTTCTTGGATGAGAAGTGAAACGTCTTCAAAGAAAAATAAGAAAGTCCAGTTGCCTCCTGAAAAAAAAAATGCACCTTTGGGACAACCCTGACCTGGAGGACTTGAGAATCTCCATGGACATTGACCAGTTGCTTAATAAGTTCAAATTTATGACCGATCTCTGCCACTGTGACCAGCGGCCCAGGGGCATAAACTCCACTGTGGTGGTGACGGGTACGTTGTTTGGAAACCTCGAAAGACAGGTTGGAGAACATCCACGTGATTGCTTAGAGTTGGCACTGACCTGAGGGCACCCAGTCAGCCAATGTGAAGACCAAGTCCCCTTGAGAAGTCCATAATGCTGAGAGAGGTGGAAGGGAAGAAGAGGATGACCAAGAACAAGATGAACGGACTCAGTTGTGGTGGGCGACGAGTACATGATTTGAAAGAGACTTGAAAGACCAGGTTGGAGAAAATCAGTGTGGTGGCTTAAGAGCGGACGTTGACTTGAGGGCATGAACCACTCCATCAATAGAAATACTCAGCTTTGTTGTGACGTCCATTATGCTGGGCATGGTGGGAAAAAGGAGAAGAGGACAATCGGGGATAAGATGGATGGACTCATGTACAAGAACGATGAGGGCACCATTGGAAGAGCTGAAGGACCAGGTTGGAGATAGCTCATCATGGAGAAAATCTGATTTATGTGGTCCCTAGGAGCCAAAAACAGTTTTATGGGACATAATCAAGCCATCCCTCTCCCAGCTTGAGCTACCTGACAGGGTTGTTGTGATAAAATTGGAAGAGCAAGCACTGGGTATATTAAGACCTGCGGGAATGGCAGGGATATAAATTTAAAGGAAAGAAAAACAGGCAGCTTTAATTACAATTTGTAAACGAGGGAGGGGATCTACAGCCTTGCCTTTACTAATTTTTTCATCTTGTAAGCGGTCCCAGAATTTATAAGGGAGATGCATTAATAAATCAATTATTTTTTTATATTTAACATGTTAATTTTTTATGCTGCCCACCTCCCATACAAATAAAGAAATATTTTGTTAAATAAAAATACGTGTAACAAAATATATTTAACATAAAAAATTAACATGTTAAATATAAAAAAAATAATTGATTTATTAATGCATTGCTCGGAGCAGGGTGTGGCTGGAGAACAGCCTGCTGCTTCTTCTTTTTTTTAAATTCTTATGTTGAAAAAATATTTTTATCAACTCTGCAAAAACCTTGCCTTCTTGGGTTAAATATCAGATGCTTCAAAAATGGACCTCGGGGGCTTTGTGTTCTCCAAGCAGCACCAGCGCAAGGAGCACATTTACAGAAAAGCAAAATCATTCA
>BFFQ01004357.1:65732-88840 GCA_003402635.1 Protobothrops flavoviridis
GGCTTAGGCCCCGCCCTGCTTCCCTCAGCCGCCTCTCTCAGAGGGCGGCTGGCGGGGTTGCGCGGCGGCCGCGGTTT
Organism: Protobothrops flavoviridis; assembly: GCA_003402635.1. Classification (NCBI taxonomy): domain Eukaryota; kingdom Metazoa; phylum Chordata; class Lepidosauria; order Squamata; family Viperidae; genus Protobothrops; species Protobothrops flavoviridis. Next base: position 65,810 of record BFFQ01004357.1, read on the forward strand.
GTGGGGTCTCCGTGTCTCTTTCCTCCGGCAGCCCTTCCTCCTTCGCCTCGCTCGGCCGAAGCGAGCCGCGGAAGGCGGAGGGCGACTTCCCGCCTCCTTTCGTTCTGCTCGGCCGCCGGTCGGTGCCCCCCCCTCCCTTCAGCCTCGCCTCCCCTCAGGAGAACAACATGGCGGCGGTGTCGGGGGCCGCCGCGAGCAGCTGTGGGAGCCCTGCCGGGGTTCCGGAGATGGTGCGCGGGCAGGTCTTCGACGTGGGGCCTCGCTACACCAACCTCTCCTATATCGGGGAAGGGGCTTACGGGATGGTCTGGTAAGCAGGGCCCTCGCTTGCCCCGGCAGGGGATGATGGGGATGGGGGTCCGGCAGCAGGCGGGGGAGAAGCTGGCGGGGGGGGTTGCTCTGCAGACAGGTGGGACCGCTACTCCCATCGCTGCCTTTCCCAACTGGTGGTGGATGATAGGAATGGGGGTCCAGACGGGGGAGATGTCCCATCCTTTCCCCATCTGGTAGTGGATGATGGGAATCTAGTTTAAGGTTGGGTGTGTTGCTTTCCAGACAGAGACTGGAGAGCCTTTCTGTCCTGGTGGTGGATGATGGGGATGGTGGTCCAGACGGGGAGATGGGGAACCGTCCAGACAGGTTGGACCACAACTCCCATTGTTGTCCCAGCCTTTCTCCACCTGGTAGTGGATGATGGGAATCTAGGTTAAGGTTGGGTATGTTGCTTTCCAGACAGGGACTGGACAGCCTTTCTGTCTTAGCGGTGCATGATGGGGATGGTGGTCCAGCAGAGGATGAGTGGGGAGCCCTTTATGCTCCACCTTCCAGACACATTGGACCACAACTCCCATCGCTTTCCCAGCCTTCTCATGCTAGTAGTGGATGCTGGGATTGTAAGGCTGAGGCTGGGTGGTGCATTGCCTTCCAGACAGGTGGGAGCATAGCCCCCATTGCTGACCCAGGGACCCAAGAGCCTTTCTCTCCTAGTGATGGATGATGGGTATGATGGTCCAGGCAGGGGAAGGGTGGAAAGCCCTGTGTTCCACCTTCCAGACAGACTGGATCACAATTCCCATTGCTGTCCCAGCCTCGCTTGTGATGGATGATGCCAATCTAGATTGCGGGCTGTGCATATGCTGCCTTGCAGACACGTCGGACCACAAGGGCCATCACTACCCCAAGGATCGGAGAGCCTTCCTATGCTGCCAGTGGATAATGGGGATGGTGATCCAGGCTGAGGAGAGGTTGGAGGCCGTGAGTGCTGCCTTCCAGATGGATTGGACCTCAACTTGGTGGTGGTAGATGATGATAAGAGTCATAAGGCTGCCAGGGTCTCGCAGATGTGCTGCTCCACCTTCTCATATTTTAAATGACAAGGGCAATGGCAGTCCACACCATCTTCAAAGGATCCAAGCTTCTTTGTGGGGCTGTAACCCATCTGCACAAACTGACTTGTGGGTGCCGCAGCCTTTTTAATTGCAACCCGCTCGCCTGTGCACTGGTTTTCCGTTTCATTCTGCATCTCACACAGGAGCAAAAGGCAGCCTAGACACAGCCCCCCACTCTGCAATAACCCAGTGAAGTGGGCTGGGCCGAGAAAGAAAGAACATCTGGCCCCGAGTCACCCCAAGAATTTTCATGGCTGAGTGTGCAACAAGGTCCCTCTGTTCAAAAGTCACCACTTGCACTGCCACACCAGGCTAATGTTCTGTTCTTGTTGGCCAAGACGCTCTACATCAAGTGCAAATGCAGTTGGGTGCCTGGATTGCATTAAAAACCTGTCAGGGATGAAGTCAAGAGCTTGGAGATTCTGCAGAGCAATCTTGGGCATTTTTATTTGGGAATGAAACCAACTAGATTCAAACCTCTTAACTCCTGCTTAAAATATCCTTAAGATTGCAGCCTTGTCCGCTTAAAAAACCACAACACATTTTCTTCTGCCTATTCTCCCTCAATGAGGCATTGGGGGTGCCTCATAATGTAATGCAAAGCAGTTAAAATAGGTGTGTGTTGATGTATATCAGTGATTTATTTATTTTAAGCAATCACTTTTGTTTTTTCTCTGAGTTCTCATTATTTTCCAAAGGAATCGATATCTGAAATTTCATTATGCCGTTTATGTACTGGGAAAACATGCCTTAATATTTTAATTGTGCCAGATTCCTTGGGGAAGCATTGTTTTTAGGCAATCGTAACCTAAAATAATGAGTCTTGCCTCGGGAAGCACATATTTCAAATTCTCATTTTGATCCCATGCATATTTTCCCGACATTTAATGAGATTTTGCTGCCACAAATAAAATATAATGCCTGTTACTGGTATTATAACAGCTATAATGATCTAAGTTATTATCTCCTTTACCGGATTACTTAATAAAGCACCCAACATGCCCAGGTTTATTTGCCTGCTGTAGTTTCAGCAAATCACTTTATACTGTTGCCGTCTATACAATCTAGTGACATTTAATGCCAGATATTATTAACCATACAGTTCACTGCAAGAGTGAAACTGAGTATGGGTCTATATAAGTGTACCTGTGTTCATACTGAGATTGAATGTATGCCAGGTATTATTTAATACAGAGGTCCCCAACCTTTTGGGCACCAGGGACCGGTTACGTGGAGAGAGGTTTTTCCGCGGACTGGAGGGTGTGTGGTTTTGGGGGTTGGGGACCCCTGATTTAATACATTTTATATTATGGGGAGTCCAGAAAGATACCAGAAGAACATCTGATCCCTCACTGCATACTCAGCTAAGGGGGGCTGGGGGGCTAGAAGCAAAGGCCGAGAGTTCAGCTGTTCTTAAGCCTATTGTTGCTCGTGGGGTGTTATCTCTTGTTTCTCGGCTGGTACCCCTTCATGCTGTATTTCCAAATGGCTGTTTGCCATGGCTGCGCTTGATGAAATCAAACGAGATCCTCAGCTGGGCTTGGATGAGAACTTATTGCATGCTGTTTGATTTACAGTAGGAGACTAGGCCAAATACGAAAAATGGCAATGTATTTTTGTAGGGGTTTCGATGGATAGTGTGTTGTGTCTTATGTAATTTTAAAAAATTGGGTACCGAGAGCAAGGAACAGCGCCTTCTCTAGTTATTAGAGTCAGCAAGGGGGCAAGCGATATTACAGGCTTGTGTTGTGCAGGTTTTGTGCTTAACGCAGCTGGTGCTGCTCCTTTTCAACTGACATTCGGCAGTGTTCCTCTGTTTTGGGTCTCCTTGCGTTGTGTAGACTAGCCAGTCTGAAGTGTTGTGTGGACTAGCCGCTCAATCAAGTGCCTTGCCCTCACAGGGAGCAAGATCTATCACACCAATATCAATTCAGAGGGATAGGCAGGAAAGCCTTCTGTTCATAGCGTGTGCAAAGCATACTTTACATTAAGATCTTTTTAGTTAATTATTTTCCTCTTGAAAAAGACTGTTCAGCTCTTAGCCCTTTTTTTTTTTTTTAATCAATGCAAGCTGGCATAAGTGCTCAGATCTTCCACTGGGGAATTGCCTTTTTCCGATCCAGCATAATGAGCTAGACGGTAGTTCATTTTTAAAATTCTAATATCTTTATACTTAACAGCTGTTTGACTACTTGACTAATCCATGGATAGGTTTGTCTTAATCAAGTAATAGAAATTTTGAAGAAAATACAGTATTAATCAGAATTGTGATTCTATTATATTATGCAAGCAAAACTTCGTACTATAGGTTTTGTGCTTCATTTCTGTGAAAACTGTTTCTGAGATTTAGTTTAAAATCTGAAGTATAGGTACAGTATGTGGCAATCAGCTGTGACTGTTAACTGATGCTAAGACAGGAATTTAAGAAAAGTTCTGTGTATGCAGATTAGTGAGAAGTTAAGACAGCCACGATTTATATACTTTTAAGCAGGTTATAAGCATATGAACATCCTGATTCTGAGTCAAGTTATTAATGCTTCCATTTCATGAAAAAGTGTTCAGAATCTTTGCTAGACCCTCATCTGAGGCCTTGCACTAATGAGGTTGTCGTTGTTGCTAAAACACAGTGACCAAAAGTTCCTCTTACTCAGATTCCTATCCGTGTTTGTATGTCCGCTTCAATGTCAAATGATCATGCTAGTCAGGCAGACTAAAAAGATTTCATTAAAGCTGGAAAACACTGCTTGTTTGGATACCAAATTTATTCTCTGGGTTTCTTTAATTTCTTTCTTCAACACACCCTTTCATTCTATTATGTGGCTGGATTCATCTAACATTGCAAAGCCAGAATGCTTCTTTTTTTTTTTTTTTTAGCCTGTTGTGCAAACCCAATCACTCGTGGTTTAATAAGTCGTGGTTAAACAAATCATGGCTTAATAGGAAGAAATGCAGCCTTTGATTATTGTTCCTTTCACTTTTGGCAGTTTTTACAACCTTATCTGTCTGATAGCAGAGTTCCCTGGCAAAATCTGCCAGGCTCAGCCTTGGATTGTTATCTTTTCCAACTGCTGAAGCTTTAATCTGTATTTTTTTTTTCTTCTGTATCTCTGCATAGTTGTGGCACGTTGCCATTTACTTGTTCTCCTCCTTTCAACTTCCATGCTGTGGCTTATTCCCTTTCTCTCTGTCTCTCTGACTTTCTTTCCATTCCTGGGCAATTCAGCATTCGTGTTAATCTTTTTGAACCATCTGCCTCCAGTTTTCTCTAGCACTGATTTTTATATACACACATACATACTTTGGCGAACCATATTCTGATATTCAACCCGAATGACTTTTCATGAATCCCTTCTATTCTGGCTTATTGTAGCCCTTTTTTTGTAGCTTGGTCACCATTTCATTTTGTCCTTCCTTGGAATGTCTGTTTTTTTCAAGGTGCGGTGTAGTGATTCTGCAGTCATCTTTAATATGTTATTTCTCCTGTCACTTCTGCCCACGCTTCGGGGCTTGTAACTTAGGAACATAGGAAACTGCCGTCTCTGGGTCCTCTTGCAGAAAATACCAAGCCATAATTCCTGGCCTAACATTCGCAAATGAGCATGCCAGGGTTCTCTACTTGATTTTTCAAGCTCATCTTGGGGGGGGGTTTTTTGGGTTTTTTTTTTGGTCAAGTAGGTAACGCTGAATGTTTTAGGATTGAAAAAGCTTAATGTTACATCTGAACACGAATCTCACCCTATCCCTCGACCAACAAGATATAATGTGTAGCTAGAATGTGAAGTTGGCAGCTACCTACTTCATTTAAAGAAGGAATTGGCAGGTAATTCCAGCTTTTTTTTTATTAGGATGAGTTCTTGTATGCTTCCTACCTGCAGGAAGAGTGAAGTGGAAGCATGCAGCCTTGAAAATAATCAGTCAGAGTTTGAAACATTAATGCTTATTTATGAGTATGGCCACTGAAATAATACAATAGTATCAAGACTTCTGTCTAACTCATCCCTTTCTTTAGCTCTGGACTCAGGAGATGCATAATTACTGCTCATCCCCTCTGTTTGCAAAAGCTGAGAATCCCAAGCTGCTGATTTTCTTTCAAAGAAATTTGACTGAAGCTGCCCATTGTAAATTCATGTTCCTTTTTCCTCTGTTACATTCCAGACACGGTCTGGTCTACGCTTGCTCTAATAATAGTTGTTTCTTTGTCCTCTTTCTGCTAAAGCCTATACTTGCTCCACCTCTGCTCTCAGTTTATGCTCTGAGTTTGTTTTTGTTTTGTTCTTTTCTCTCTCTCTAAGAATAAAGATGGTGACGAGTGCCTCTCACAGGCTACCCTATTTCCTATTAAGTAAGGTGATGGAAATACATTCTTTTTAAACTTTTCAGTAGCCTAGAAGACAGCACAAACCCATCCCTCACAAGTAGCCATCATAGACATAGAATTCTGACTTGCCATACGGGATCCATTCTTACTATTATGAAGGATTAAAACATGCCAGTAGAATTCTTCCAGTTCCTAGAGCGGTCTTCCTGAAGTTGAGCGCTCAACAGGTGCGTTGACCAACTCTCGCAAAAGGCTATTGAAATAATCCTCGGAATATGCTAGAAAGAGCTTTACGTTTTTCAACCCTTCTCTCTCGGTGAATAGGCAAATCATAAACTGTGAAGCAAGAATGGCCACTTTACCTGTGATTCTGAAAAAGTTGTGATCCTGAACATTGAAAATCACTTGTGGCCTTGACAAAGGTACGCTGCCAAGCCAGTGATTTGTTGCCCAGTGGAAAAAAAAAGAAGGAACTTATCTCCTAACAAGTCAAACAGATTGTACTCTGATCTTTGATCTAGGTAATACCTTTGGCCGCGTTTCCAAGGAATTCTGGGAATCGGGTCCCTGTACACTCGAGAGCATCTGATTGAGGAAGTTTATAAAACATTAACTTCTTTGATTGCTAAGACCCACCCAGAGTCAATGAGAGTTGGGCAACATGCAAGTTTAATTATTATTATCCCCTTCCCCTTCATCAGCAATATAAAAAGTACCGTAATTATTCTTAGGTGTCAGCCTTTTATTTCACTTCAGTGTGTGATCCACCTGTTTTGCACACACATGTATATCTAAAGCTCTTGTTCCCTACTAACATTCTTTAGCTTTTGACGACGGGTTTCTTATTCCTTTATTGTTCTCTTCCAGGTTATTGTATCACTTATAAAACCATTATTAGACAGTTCTCCAAAACTCTTCCTTTTAATTTGGTTAACTTCATGGGGAAATATTCTTTCTCTCTAAAGAGTAAAAGTGGAGGATAAAAGCAGGCTGGACTTAATCCTTCCTGAATTCCTCCAGGGTTAAATTGGCTGCAAGGGTTGTGTTTTTTTTTTACTTTGCAGAAGTTTTGTTTACTTAAAGCATTTTTAACCTCTGTAATCAGGAAGATTGTCTGAAAACTCACAAAAATCCTTGTAAAGAGAGTGCCTGGCTGCAGACTTATATCTGTAATGTGTGACACAGGAGGAAAAAGCAATCTGATTTACAGTTGTTATCCTGGTTATCTAGAAAATAGTTCATTTAGCCTGTTTGAATAGCTCCTGCTGAATGAACCCTGGTGAGAAGAACAGAGACTGAGACTCTCAGCCAAATTTGGCTTTAATTCCTTTTTGTCTTCTACATTATCGGAATGGCTCTGTTAGACTATAGGAGTTGGCTTTCTGTTAAAAACCGAATTGGTAAGCATCTATTATTAGGCTTGAAACCTGGAGTGAAATTTAAACTAAATTAAGTGTGGTCGCCAAGCAACGGCAAGAACTGGGTCGACAAGCAATAATCTTGCTCATCTTCTAAGGACACATTCCTTTAACTTTTCAAGATTCGAATAAGCTTACATATTAGTGTTTGCCAGTGTTGGAAAACCACCAGAGCAGAAAAAAAAAGTGCCATTGTCGACAGCGCAACGAGAAAGGAAAAACGGGTGGCGGGATTTAATGTATTCAAATCCACAGGAAAAATCCCTCATGTTTATTTTTATCCTTCGCTAAATTGTAGCACTTTTTTACCTCTTTACCACTGTATCCCATAATAGCTGTATGTTTACAGAGCTGGGCAACCCTGTTGGCAGCAGAGCTAAATTATCTTAAGCTTTGCAGTAGGAGTTAAAGTGAATATTTCTGTGTGCTTGATTCAGTTACATGTGCTGAACATGATGGGGTGGTCCAGATTCGTCTGCTCTTCTTCCTCCTAACAGCCCCTCTGCCCTAAAAATGGGGAATGGGTGTCCTGATTTGGAGGACCCCCAGTCCCCTCTCAGTCCCTAGACCACAACCCACCCCTTCAACAAGACCCTACAACCCTCACTGTCTCTGAAATTTGGCAAGATCGTTAGGAAAAGAAATGGGTGGACAGCTTGCTCTTTGCAGCCTCAGTGTCTATAAAACTGGAGCCTTTTTTTTTAATTTTAAACAACATTTCTTTTGGGACCAACAGTTTCTATCTACTATATTGCTGAGAAGGAAGCAACACGAGAAGGAACTCAATAATCAATATGGGAAAAAATTTAAAGGGGAAACGGGGGTGCTCGGTAGCTTTGTGGTCATCAGCATCAAAGGAAGCTTTTAATGTCGAAAGATAACCCAAAGGTGGTTGGAAGACAAGATGAAGATTCTGCTAAATTATTTAAGGATGTCTCTTGTTTTACCGATTGCCGAGTTTATTTTATCACCTTTTTTTCCCCCCTTCCAGTTCAGCCTATGATAATTTGAACAGAGTTCGGGTGGCGATAAAGAAAATCAGCCCTTTCGAACACCAGACTTACTGTCAAAGAACCCTGAGAGAGATCAAAATCCTGTTGCGTTTCAAGCATGAAAATATTATCGGAATCAATGACATCATTCGGGCTCCAACTATTGATCAAATGAAAGATGTGTATCCTTTAAAAACCCTACGTTCTTCTGTTCTCCTTGTCGTCATCTTTTCTTCTTTGCATTAAAGTAAAATTAATTATTCTGGTTATTATTATGTGCATGGGCAGTGCACATATCTCTCTGTTCATAAACGACACAGAAATATCATAATTGTTTCTGTACTGTAATACAGAAGTACAATTTTAAACATCTTGGAAGCGCCGCCAAATTACATATCCGATATAAAACATTTGTTAGTTTTATTGCCTTAATTCAGCTTTCAGCTACATTGTGCAAGATCTCATGGAAACGGATCTTTACAAACTCTTAAAGACTCAACATCTCAGCAATGATCACATTTGTTACTTCCTTTATCAAATTCTGAGAGGACTGAAATACATCCATTCAGCCAATGTATTGCACAGGGACCTCAAACCGTCCAACTTGTTGCTAAACACTACTTGTGATCTCAAGGTTTGTATTTAGCTTTTTGGAAATAGCTCAGGTGATTACAAAATCACAGAGTTGGAAGGGGGGGCTTGGAGGTCCTAGTCCAACCCCCTGCTCAAGCAGGAGACCCTATACCATTTCAGACAAATGGTTGTCCAATCTCTTCTTGAAAGCCTCCAGTGATGGAGCACCCACAACTTCTGGAGGCAAGCTGTTCCACTGGTTAATTGTTCTCACTGTCAGGAAATTTCTCCTTAGTTCTAGGTTGCTTCTCTCCTTGATTAGTTTCCATCCATTGTTTCTTGTCTTGCTTTCTGGGTTTTTGGAAAATAGGTTGACCCCCTCTAGCAGTATATTGGAATACTGCTATCTCTGAAGCCTTTTCCCCTTGTGGAATATATCCCTCTAAAGTTTACCATACCTTTTTAAAAAAGAATTTTGCTGTCTTGAAAGCAAAAAAACAAAACAAAAACTCTACTCTTTCTAAAAAAAAACAAACCCTTTTTTCTATCCCATAATAGACATGTGACTTTGGTTTGGCTCGTGTGGCAGATCCAGATCATGACCACACTGGCTTCCTAACAGAATACGTAGCTACGCGTTGGTACAGAGCTCCTGAAATTATGTTGAATTCTAAGGTGAGAGTTGAAATGTTTTGTGTTTAATATTATAGCAGAGTCATTTGATCCAATTCAGTCAATCAGTGTTGCTTTTATTCCTCCTGGAAATCATTTTAGTCCTATATAACTGAACGAGCCTAGTATATATAAAATATTACTTTAACTTTGCTGACCATAAAAAAGGTTCTTCCTGTTTTATAAGCAGTATTTGTTTTCTAGAATATTGTCCTGTTTTTTTCCTGTGTAGTCTCATAGCTTGGGTAACGTGTATATTTTCCATTTGAGGTTGTTATTAAATACCTACCCCTGGATTCCAAGGAATTGAACTTTAGGTATAGTAGTTTATGGAGTCTTATTTTTTTATAATGCAATTGTAATGCTTCAAGAAATCCTAAGCGTAGAGACTAAAACATTCTCAAATGGTAGAAGTAGTGACGTGTGCTAGAAAATGATCGTATTTTAGAACTCCAGAACTATAAAATATACATTACAGCAAATGTTTTTCTTCCATTTTATCTCTAGGGTTATACCAAATCTATTGATATTTGGTCTGTAGGCTGTATTCTGGCAGAGATGCTATCAAACAGACCCATCTTCCCAGGAAAACACTACCTTGATCAGTTGAACCACATTCTTGGTAATATTTTTTTTTCCTTTTTACATATAAATAATACAGGCAAAAGACTTTTAACATGCCTAATGGATGTTTCTTCCTTTTTCTTTGTTTACTTGTTGAAACTAGAAACTTGAGCAAACCACAGCAAATTTAAGTTGCCTATATTCGCCAGACAGATCTACTTTATTTTTGCACTAATTTTTCTTCCTTTTTTTTCCCCCTTCATGTTGTAGGAATTCTTGGGTCTCCTTCCCAGGAAGACTTGAACTGTATAATCAACGCGAAAGCGAGAAATTATTTGCTTTCTCTACCCTATAAAAATAAGGTTCCCTGGAACAGATTATTTCCAAATGCTGATCCCAAAGGTAATTTAAAAGAATACGATTTTTCTTTTTATGCTGCTGATAGGGTGGAGGGAGAGAGGCATTCCTTGATATAAATTAGGGAAATAGGAAAAAGCAGCAGAAAAAAATGTTATTAGTTATCCTGTCAAGCAGAATTAAAAGCAGCTGACAGAATTCTCATGCCGGTCCATAGTTCTAAAAACATGCAAACATTTCCTATTTTTTTCTTAGTAAATGTTTTTTTATTGTAGGTGAAGTCCTGCTCGGAGTAGCACCCACCTTTTGTGGTGGTTATGTGAAATTGTTTTTGCATCCCGGGGTGGGGAATTAAACATCTCTCAACACTCTATATGGGGTGGACATCAGGATGAGTAGGACGCAAGCCCAACTAATTCTAAAAATTCTCTCTCTAGCTCTTGATCTGTTGGATAAAATGTTGACTTTCAACCCTCACAAGAGAATCGAAGTGGAAGAAGCTTTGGCTCACCCCTACCTAGAACAATATTATGATCCCAGCGATGAGGTAGGGACGCTATGGTATGGCTGTTTGACAGTATGTTTGTTAGTTGCGAAGTCGTGTCCGACCCATCGCGACCCCATGGACAACGTTCCTCCAGGTGCTTTTTATATTCCTTGTAGTCATTTGCACCCTGGTTCAGGTGACCCTGAGGGCACAGATAAACCTCCAAGTTGCCTTGAGGACTCTCAGAGAGAGTGCTAACGACCAGATGACTGCAAAGGAATAGAAATCCTTCCATCCTCCACCCTTCAGTCAGAACTAAAGAAACTTCTTGGAGGAGAAGCAAAACATTTTCAAGGGAAAAAAATCCAGCTGCCTCGTGAAAAATCACCTTTGGGTCAACTTACAAGCATTTGTTTAGTCACTGCTCGAAGTTATAACCGTACTAAAAAAAAGAGTTACGACTGGTCCTTGCGCTTATGATTGTCACTGCATCCCCGCGGTCACCTGACGGAATCTCGGGTGCTTGGCCTTTACGAAGGTTACAGCGTCCTGGGGTCACAGGATCTCCGTTTGCGGCCTTCCCAGGCGGCAAGCAAAGTCAAATTTCTTTAACGACCTCGTGAGTGACTTAACAACTGCAGTGATTCATGGCACAAAAGGCTGTAAAATCATGTGTGACCCATATAACAACCACCTTAGCAATGGAAATTCTGATCCTGATTGCAGTTGTAAGTTGAGGACTTAAAAGTTTAGCCATTTAATGAGGGTCTCAGTTATAATGTCTGACGCTGTAAGATTTGTTTGCTTTCAAGATAAATGTCTGTAAGAGCGGAACCACACTTTAGGTCAAAAATAGCTCTTCCGCCACGTTAACACGGTAGTTATACTAATTTTTTTCCTTGGCATATATATCAATAAATATGTGAAAAAAATCTTAATCTTGCCAGCTCTCCAAACCATACCTTAATAAATGTAACCAAGTAAAAATTCCGTAACTGTATTTTGGTAGACGTGACTATCAGTGCAGGTAATTTCATCATGCATTATTTTCTAAGATTCATATTCTAATGTTGACCATAAAGTCTTCTGAGCAGCTTTACAACATTCAAAAAGTCAACTTCCCAATTTTACCTATTCCTTTTGTGCTTCAATATCATTCCTATTTCTGACTGGCTGTTCTTTATGTTTTTTTTAAAGCCTGTAGCTGAAGCGCCTTTCAAATTTGATATGGAGCTGGACGACTTGCCGAAGGAAAAACTGAAAGAACTAATTTTTGAGGAAACTGCCAGATTCCAACCAGGATACAGATCCTAAACGGCATAAGGGTACTTCTAGTGTTTCAATCTAACTATGTAAAATGGACGCTTCTTTTGTATTTAATGTAATCATTTGATAACTACTAAATTATTAGATATTATCACAGTTAAGACTTGTCAATCATTAAGCCTTTCCAAGCAGGTTTTGAAAAGTTACTCAGGAACACGTGGAATAGCCCCATGTGGCTATTCCAAAATTCACATAAAACATCTGAAAGGATTCAGAAAAACAAAAGTAACTGACTTCAGTTATTTTTCCTAAAATGCGTACTGATTTCCCCCCCCTTCTCACACAGTGTAATGTAGTCTTCCTTAATAAAGCAAAGATAATTTGCTGTGTTTTGTCCAGTACTCAATACACACACCCAGAAAACAGCACCTGTAGTATTCTGTATTCTTTGCATAGCAAAAGCTGAAATATCAAACTTTTGGCTTTAAATAAATAAAAAAATTGCTTTGTGGGTCCGCCTTCAGAAGCCAAGGTAAGCTTCCCCGAATGTATTGTCACTTTTTATGTATAAGTTGTAAGCCGCCCAGAATCTCTCAACAGCGAGATGGTAGCGTACAAATTTAATAAATATATAAGGTTCACTGCTAGAGGTATATTCTGGTCAGCTTCTGCAGATAACCCTGTGTTATTTTTAGTCTCAGATACATTGTATAGATAGTCGTCGACTTAAAACCATTTGTTTAGTGACCGTCCGAAGTTAACAATGGCGCTGCAAAAACTGACTTACAATCCGTGCAGTATCCCCATGGTCACTAACTTAACAACTGCAGGGATTCCCTTAACAAAATGTGGCAAGAAAAATGGCAAAATGGGGCCAAACTCAACTGGAGAAATGTCTTCGCTTAGCAACAGAAATGTTGAGGTCGTAAGTCGAGGATTACCTGTACGGCGTGATATCTCTCTGTACTCTGTCCGTGTGTGCTCCATTTTCCACTAAAACGTTCCCCCTTTGTCTTTTTTTTTTTTTCTTTTTTCGTAGGATAAAGGAATTCAAGGGCTGGGCACACTCTCCGTAGACGTTCTCTTCCTGGTTCTTTCTCTATGGTCATATGACGTGGCCTCCTTCAGTTTATCCACTAACATTTCAAGCCATTCAGGGAGACCATTTCTATGGTAGTCCTGGCTTTCTATATGTCTTCAAATGATTATTTATGCCTGAAGAATCATTACCGATACTCCTGCGTGTAAAACCTACCCTACTGGTCTTTTGCAGGTACTGTCTTTCTCTTATCAACACACACCACCCCTAGATGACAACCGTAGGCTTAAACCACGTCCCTTTCTGGTTTGAAAGATGCAGTGTTGTTGGTCTCTGATCTTTAGGAGGGCAGACGATTTTATACCTTTATAATCCTTTTCGTTTTCTAGATTTTTGTAACGGCGTTTTGAGAGTAGAGAAAAAAATAATAATTAAGGAACATTGAGGGCACTTTAAGTCGAGGGCATTCGCCACAACTTTTTGCACTTCTTTAAGCTTGCCATGTTGACTGGCATGCACAGTACGAGAGGACAGATCCAAACATACACTGTATTTATACTTTTAACTCTCCCACCCCTACCTACCCTGAGGGAAAAATTAAGGCAGGTCACTTCAACGCTGAGACGTTTCGGCAAACGATGCAGGAGAGAAAAAAAAACCCACGCCCCTTCTTTCCCCCACTTTAAGAGGTCATGGTACTTGTGCAATCTTAACTTTGAATGGTACACCTGATTTCTAATGCCACCTTTACAAGATGCATCTGCTTACCTAGAAGCCAGTCTTGTTGATTTCAGCTGGACGTAAATCTCTGCCGACTTCGAACTTCAATTGGTTTCAACACGGCAAAAATAGCTTAGAATGAAATCTGGTATTTGATGGGTTTCTTTCCTGGAAATGCATCCAGGGGGTAATATGTATTAGCAGAGAAACATTTGTGGATCCTGTTAAACTCCACCCAAATAACGAAGAATCCTCACTTTCTTTTAAATGCATGTGGTGGGCTCTGAAAAAAAAAAAAAAAGGAACACTGCATCTTTAAAATAAGAAAGTGAGAACAACCTATTTCTGTAGCATGTTAGCATTTCGCGTTTATTTCCTGTAACGTTCCCCCTTTTCCCATAAGCTTTCAGAATTTATAGCTCTGGACCTCTTGTTCAGTCAGCTGATTTAAGTTGCGTAATCGGGAACGCTGACCCGGGCCCATGAAATGAACCTGCCACTTGTTTCATCAATACTCTGCTTTTTTTTTTTTTTAAATGATAGCTCTTCAAGTATTTGTTTCTGAAACTGTACAGTGTGGAGTTTACTAGATGTTATGTTCCAGTGCGGTGCCTCATTGACAACTTTTTTCCCCACTGCTGTGTGGTGAGAAATGTTAACCTTGTTTTAAAATGATGACTGTGTCCTCGCATGACTGTTAAAAGCTTTCTGTGCACAGATGATTGTCTTAAGTGCCACATAGCTGGAGCTGAAACAAACAAAAAAAAAGTTACCTCTAATTGTGCTCAATGAAATTCTCCCCAGCAAAGAGAACGTTTCATTGGGGAGAATAAGCGTGTTTTTAGCTGTTCCATCTTTTTTGCTCTGTTGTGTTTTTGGCAGCAGTGCCCTTGTTACGAATCAAAAATTTAAAACTTTGTTTTGTATATTTACCTTTACTTTTCCAAATAATTTTGTTTGCCTTCTGAAGAACGTTTTGATGGGAGTCTTGCTATTTTAGTCTTGGGATGACTTGCATTTAATTTTACTTCCTGCAAGGGTGAGAAAGTCTTTGGGGTGGATTCTTGGCGGGCCAGTCATTGTGTATATATGCTGAAATGAATAATATTTTTTTTCTGTTAAGGAAGTAATGTGGCATTATGGTTCTCAGCTTGATTTACAGTTAAATAATTCATTTCTCTGGTCCAAATTTCCATTGAGCTCAGTGAGACTGTTGGTTAGGAAATTAGAATTATAGTTTTGGTCACTTTAGGTGCATCCAAAGTTGCATAAGGTGTATATCAAAGTTTATATTACATGTTTACAGATGACAGCATTTTACATTCATGCATAAGCAATCAACCTGCTAAACCAAACTTAATAAATGTGTGTCTCTGAAAGTTGCTTTCTGTTAACTCTCATGAAATCTGCAAAAAGCATATATTGAGAATATTGTTGGAAAAAGTTTGACTGGTCCCAGGTTCTCTGCAACTTCCTATGGCTGTTCAGACCTGTCCTAGATCTGTTTTTAATTTTTTTTAAACGGTTTACCATAACGACAGCAATTGTTGAGCTGTTCTTGGGGCTCAACTCACATCCTTATTGCAACATTAATTTGGTGATTTTAGACTGTTACAACAAGTCTCTAAAGTGAAACAACTCAGCAGTTTTTGTTACAAGAACTGAAAGTTTTATTGACTTTGTTTATTATGTTTTGTACTATCCTCTTCACCTGCAGTTTACAATTGGGCAAAGGAAGCTACAGACAAAACATACTAAAACCTGCTTGGAGATGTTCTTTCTCTCTGTCAATTGACTTCTGGCCACTAACTGTTCATTAAAAGCAGATCTTTTGACAGAATAGAATGACTTTTTTAAAGAAATGCTTCTATCGGTACAGTTGTAATACATTGTTTCTTATGCCATATTTACTGGAAATTACATTATCGATAAAGAATATGCAATCATCTTCATGACTGTTCAAAAAGCTTTGATATATGGAAATAGGGAATATAGGGATATATTGGATCTAATATGAATTGAATGAACCTCTGCTGCCATTTACAAAATACTTTGGATAACGTGTTTGAGACTGTGCAGATCAATTCGGCAAAATGGAAGACCCTTTGAGGCAGATCCTTCATGGAATTCCACCAGCCACATGATATATAAGCAGTCCAGACAACCTAGTTTTAAAAGTAACCCCCCCCCCAGAGATTCGAGACCACAATTCCCAGAGTTCCTTTTAACTATGTTAGCCCTTTTAGGAGTTCTTGTTGTACTGCAGTGTCAGGAATATGGCTGGGTGTACCTTAATCCAGGGGTCTCCAAACCTGGCAATTTTAAGACCTGTGGATTTCAACTCCCAGAATTCCCCAGTCAAGCAATTGTGGGAGTTGAAGTCCACGGATCTTAAAAGTTCCCAAGTTTGAGAACGTTGCCGTAACTGGTTATGATTGATTGTGCTTTAGTAATGGAAAGCAGTATGTAAAACAAGTGGCGGCATATTCCCCCAAATGGTTTTGCAGAAATCCTTCTCATCCCCTGCTAATTCTAGAGCCTAACCGTAGGAACTTTGAGATATATGCACACCTTGTATATTGCCAGCAAGCTATAGTACATCCCTACATCAGGCACTTTGCTATAGCATACTCGGATCACTGCAAGGAATCACAGGGATATTTTCAATGTCTTAAGGCTAAATTGGTTCCTGCAGATGAAACCTTACTTGAAATGAGCTCAGATGAGGCAGACCTAAGTTAATACTTCCAGCCAACCATGTTTTGAGGCAATTCTCAGTTCAACAGCAAGTTTAGCATCAAAGGTTCACGTTTACGCCTCAAAGGACGTTCGGCTTTAGATTTTGAAGAAGCATTTTTTTCCGAGAATTACAAAACGTTACGGGAGTTTTCCCCAGCTGTTTGGTTTGTTGTCTCCCGAAATTCTCCACCCAGCTGGGTTGTTGCCAAGAATCTGAAGAGCACCCAGGTTAGGGAAGTTGGGATTGAATTACTGAAGCCTTGAAGAAGAAAGACCCATCATCATGTCAAGTTTGGACAAAAACTGGAAGAAACGGTACCCTCTGAGAACACGCAAAGGTTGCGACAAGTCGGTTGACTCTTTTTTGCCTTTTCTCGTGGCGTGTCAAGTGTATAACGCACTCCTAAGGAAATAACGTTGCGCTTTTATATCGCTTTGTACTGTTGGTGCCTTAGTCATGTATCCCAGGCTGCCTGCATAGCTAGTTTTAATGAATGGTTAATTTAAAAAAAACCAGAAATGAAAACAGAATTTTATAAAGGGTTTTCCTGTTATGTTACCCGACGACACAAAACATTTCTTATCGTGTGACAAAAATTTGTGATTTGGTTCTTATGCTATGTATAGAATTATTGTAAGTAGAAAAAGTTTATATTTTTTTGTCTTACTTCTGTTGTAAGCGTACGTGCTTTTTTTTTTTTTTTAAAGAAAAAAAATGGAACAGTTAATGTCTTGTTAGTACATGCCATCAGATACTTGTAAAAACAAATGTGAAGGAACTCATTAAATTTGATCCTGGATTACTAAAGCAACAAAGTAGCTGTGGATATTTGGAATGACAAAGAAGCTTTTTTCAAAAGGCATTTAACTCATAGCGCACACATTTTCTACAATATAGGCAGTCCTCAACTTACAACCTCAATTGAGCCCAACGTTTCTGGTGCTAAGCGAGACAGTTAAGTGCGTTTTGCCCCATTTACGACCTTCCTTGCCAGGCTTATTAAGTGAATCACTGCAGTTGTTAAGTTAGTAACACAATTGTTAAATGAATCTGGCTTCCCCCGTTGACTTTTCTCATCAGACGGTTCGCAAAAGGGGATCACTACGATTCTGGGACACTGCAATTGTCGTACGTATGAACTGGTTGCCAAGCATCCAAATTTTGATCAAATGCCCATGGGGATGGTGCAGTGGTTGTAAGTGTGAGAAACAGACCTAAGTCACTTTTTTCAAGGGGAAAAGGCTTCGGAGATAGCAGCGTTCCAGTATTTGAGGGGCTGCCACAAAGAAGAGGGGGTCAAACTATTCTCCAAAGCACCAGAGGCCAGGACAAGAAACAATGGTTGGAAACTGATCAAAGAGAGAAGCAACCTGGAATTAAGGAGAAACTTCCTAACAGTGAGGATAATTAACCAGTAGAACAGCCTGCCTCCAGAAATCGTGGGCGCTCCATCACTGGAGGTTTTTAAGAAGAGACTGGACAGTCACTTGTCTGAAATGGCATAGGTTCTGCTTGAGCAAGGGGCTGGGCTAGAAGACCTCTAAGGTCCCTTCCAACTTCTATTCTAATTTTAGGAAACTTCAAACTTAATGTATCACTTTGGGAGTTTCTGCTGCAAAGGTTGTTTTGTACTGCTGTTTAGAGGAATGGTTGTGCTCAGAGAAGAATTAAAATTAATACTCCAAAGAATTAATTACGGCAGGAGACAGATTTTCCTAAAAAATATTCTCCTCTTTCCATGTGATTGGAAATGATTCTAGGCTACAGTTCAACTGCAGTATGTTTGATAAAGCAGCATTGCTTAAAAGTGTATAGCTATGTTTACATGTAAAACTAAACTACGGTTTAACAAACTCAACGGTTGGAGTCAGACAACACGCTAAGCCAAAACCAAGCTATGCGAGCCTTAATGTGGGCTTGCCTTAATTTGATCCCTGTTTCTGATTATTTTAAGGCCTGCAGTTAATCATCATGTGAACCAAAAGGAGAGTACAATAAGTAAAATTTATAATAAACCAATAGCTGTCATTAATTTGGCATTTTAGGTTCAAAAACGACTTCGGAGGCCACATTTCATATTTTTTGCTTCGTTATAAATTGCATCCCATTGCAACGTGGCTTGGCCAGCTCAGAATAATCTGCAGCCTATGTCACTAACTCAAGGCCCGCCATCGTGATGGTGATTCTGCGGGGTTCTTTTTTAAGCGCCACCTTTCATGCCTTCCTAAAGAAATGTAATTTTTTTAGAAGAACTCCTGAAGATATCAAGTGTTTAGATGAAAAAAAGAAGGGATCAAAGAGCTGGGAATCAAATTATCATCTCTTTTTCGTTTGCTTGCTTGTTCTGGATTGCATTACTTTTGGCATTAACCCTACGTGATTCCGCTCATGCACAGTGCCCTCGAAACAAGTTAATTCGTGTGGCCAACGAAAACATGCTTTGCTGGTGCTGCCGCTAGATGTCAGCAACATTTTAAAGATTCCTGTGTCTCTTTCCTGCTGTCATAATTTCCTCCTGATCTTCACATAGCTATGTCGCAAGAGCCAAGCTTGCTAGCAATGATTGGTGATGATGACGACACCTTGAGGGAGCTGGGTGGTCTAGAAACATGAAAAATAGATATGTGATGAATAGAATAGAATAGAATAGAATAGAATAGAATAGAATAGAATAGAATAGAATAGATATTGGAATATAGAGTAGAATAGAATAGAATAGATATTGGAATATAAAATAGAATAGATATTGGAATATAGAATAGAATAGAATAGAATAGAATAGAATAGAATAGAAGATATTGGAATATAGAATAGAACAAAATAGAATAGAATAGAAATACAGAATAGAAACACGGGCTCAGTCGCAGGGCTAGCGAAGCGCAAAGAAAAATTGGCTTGCAAAGGGTGCTTCTAATGCTTCCCCGCATCAGAGTTGGACTACATAATAGTAATAATAATAATAATAACTGATAATGATGACAATAACAATAATAATGACAATTATAATAGCGATAATAATATGACAATGAAAACAACAATGACAATTGTAATAACGACAACAACAACAATATTAAATTCATAAAAAAACCTCACCAGCCCCAGTCACCAGCTGAGCAGGCGCTAAGACCCAGCGGAGGCGGCCTCGGCGGCGGGAGCGCTCTGCGTCGCGATTGGCCGTCGCCCGCGGCAACGCCGGACGACGGCGCGCGCCTGTTCCTCGGCGCTCGGCTAACGGCCACCGAGCGGTGGCGCATGCGCCGACCCGCGAGCCCTCCCAGGGGGCGGGGCCGAGGAAGCCCCAAGCAAAACAAAGCCCGAGGCGAGCCGGGCGGTCGCGGCGGCGGCGGCGGGAGCAGGATGAGTCGCCGGCTGCCCGGGCTGAGGAGAAAGCGCGCAGCGGTGGCGGCGGCGGCAGCGGCGGCGACCTGAGCGGCGCGCGGCCCTCTCTATGCCCCCCCGCCCATCTTCTCCCGCCGGCCGTTGGGGGCGTGAGGGAAGCCCCGCCCCCACCCCGCCCCCTCAGGTACGGCTCCCCCGGGTGAGTGGGTGGGCCGGCCCATCATCCCCTGCGGGACATGCTGGGGCTGGACTACAGAGCCCATCCCCTCCTGATGAAGAGAGACCCATCCTCCCTAGTCGGGAGGGGAGGAGGGGCTGGCTTCCCCCCGCCCTCGTGGGTTGTCGATGGGCGGGACTACACAGCCCATCCCTCTCACCTCGGGTGGGGCCCTGCTGGGAGGCCCATGGTCCCCAGCCTGCCTCCCTGGGGATTGGGGAGCTAGGAGGGATGGGGAAGATGGGACTAGGTTCCTAGGCCATTGTGGGTGTCTGGGTGGATTGGACTACACATCCCATCCCTTCTCTTAACTCTTGGCTGGGTCCCCGCTAAGAGACCCATGCTCCCCAGCCTGCAGCCCCTGGGCACTGCAGAGCCGGGAAGGATGAGGAAGATGGGACTCCGTTCTCTTGCCATTGTAGGTTCTTAGATGGATTGGACTAAAGATCCCATCTTACCCAGCGGAGGGTTGGGGAGGCTGGGGCTTCATTCCCTTGCCACTGAGTGTTCTACCTAGCATGGATTGGACTCCAAATCCCATCCTCCTGCCTCTTGGCCTGCTCCCCAACAAAACTCATTCTCTCCAGCAGGTGCCTCCCGAAGGATTGGGGGACCTGGGGCTGGGAGGGCTGGGGAGGATGGGGCTTGACTCTCTTAAACTGCTGTGTAGTCTAAATGGCTCGGACTACAAATCCCATTCTCTCTTTCTTGGCCTGTCTGTACAGCCACCCAAGTCTCATCCCATTTGCTGGAGATTGGGGGACCAATTGCTATGACGGCTGGGGAGGCCATTTCCCCCCTGGTGTGTGTGTGTGTGTTCTAGATGGACTACAAATCCCATTCTCACATCTTTGAGGCTGTTCCCTACCAACAAAGACCTATTATCCCCTACCGGTGCATCGTTGAGGAAACCAAATGCAATGATAGGAAAGGCTGGATGAGATGGGACTATAACGCCCGTCCACTTCCCATCAGTTGGGGGGGCTGGCATCCCAGGGCATCTGGAAGGCCCCAGGGTCGGGGTGGATCACCCTGGAATCCTCCCCTGCCATCATCCAGGCCCATCAACCCACTCAGAGCACCCCCCCCATTGGGCTCATAATCTGGCTGGGTGCGATGGGAGTTATAGCGCAACCCACCTGAAGGCAGAATGGCCTTTCCAATGATTGTCCTGTCCATTATGGAACCTCCAGCAGTGCCCTCGATTCTATTTTAAAACACCACCATAAAAATATCCCTGCACAAATGGCCTGTGAGGATGCTAGTGGCCCTCTTGCGTGCGCGTGTGCGCCTGAAAAGTGGCCCCCTTGCACCCCCTTCCAAAGGAAGCACTAATCTAGAAAGACGAGGCAGTGGATCTGAAATGCAGTGCATTATAAAGGCAAAATCTTCAGCCTGTTGCAAGTTTTACCCAAAAGGAAGCAGCTTCATCGGCCTGTCTTTTTCTGACAGCCATCCCTGCCGATAATCAATGATTTCATAACACTTTTTAAAAAAATATCTACCTCCCTCTCCCTCCTTCGTAGGCTCAAGTGGCTTCGAGCAATCCCACACCAATCTCTGATGCTGCCGTTCTCGTTTTGTGGAGGGAGGGAGGGAGGGAGGGAGGGAGAACCGGCACCTTTAAGAATGAAACCCTTTAAGAATGAAACCCGTCTTAAACCGAGTGACCCTCCAAATTCATGACAGGCTTGCGAAATTCCTCCTGTGACTTTCGATCCGGCCCCATCTCGCCTTCTAAGGCTGCGGAGAGGAACTGCAGGGCAGTCGGGAGCTGTGATAGTGTGGTTAGAAAGGCTGGTAGCAACAAACAATACAACCACAGACAAAACAGCTGAAAAGACCCCCCTAAGAGTGTGGCTCTACTGCCAAAGATAAACGTAGCTCCCCTTTGTGAAAACTGGTGCAGGCCAGGGAAAACATCCAAGGTGTGAAAGAAAAGAGGGGTGGTTGAAATGAAAGGGGGTCTGGGGACTTGCCCTGGGTCCCCATTATCTCTGAAGGAGGATAGGAAGGAAAAGGAATTGAGGAGGGGTCTTTCCTGAAGCCAGGACATGCCTGTGCAGTGCATTGTGGCTTGCAAGGCCTGCTTGATTCGCTTCTGAATGTGAGTTTTATTGGGCAAGGATGCTTGTGCCTAACCTCTCCGTGTTCGTTCCTCTTTTTCTGCTTTTTTTCGTGAGACACACAGTTCCCTTAGTGGGTTTATTGGGAAGAAAAAGATTTAAATCAACGGAGTTGCTTTAAAAAAAAACAACAAAACCCAGTCCTGTTTTGAAAGCAGTGGAGTTGCAAATGTTTAATTCAGCCCTCTGTTTTTAGGATGCAGGTTGAGAGCTGGTCTCAGCCAGGTCTCCTTTCCAGGTTCTCAGATGAGGCTCTGAACTCTGTACCCTTGCAGAAAAGGTGTGTGTGTGTGTATGGGGGGGGGGCTTAACCCCCTCCAGCTGGTTTCCTGGGAGATACAGGTGGTTTTTGAGCATGTGGCCTGGAGCACTGGAGTCATAAACCTCCCCGTGTTATCTGCTCCTGCCTCTGCCCCATTGTCTTGGTGAGTTTGCAGCTGGGGTGGCAGGCTGAACGATGTCGGTCTATTCCTAGGATCTGTGCATGTTCCTATGACGATCACGGTAAGGCACGGGGGGGGGGCTCTTTCTACGTGCCGTCCCTTGTCCACTTGCTAATCGGGTTTGGAGGCTTCTAGACCGTGGTTTGTGCCTGAGTCAAAACAAGGAAGCCCCAGAGGTAAGGGGAAATTTCACTCCGGGCATCCAGATCTCTCTCCTCCTGCTTTTGTTGTTGCTGGGGTTTTCAACTCCTTGCCACTTTGCCCTGGGTTTTACATTCGATGTCGGATTCGTTTGGGACGGCTTTCCAGATTTTGGCAACGGGAGCCCTTTTGTTGTTTTCCTTGGGCTTTTTTTTTTCCCCCCCCCTGGAT
>BFFQ01004357.1:190972-211033 GCA_003402635.1 Protobothrops flavoviridis
TTATTAAGTTGTAGGAACACAATCCCTGTGGTTTGTAAAGGACATCTTTAAGCCGGACCTGAATGTGGCATACAAATAAAGAATTCCTGGATTGTTCCCTTATCACCCAGCATGAGTATTTTTGTACCTAATTTGCAACAAAGACCGAGCTTGTGAACAGCAAAATATATCCTTTGCAATGACATTTTTGTGAATGTCCTTTGAAACACTGCACTGACATAGGAGAGGAATTCAGAGCAGTTGTTTACAGAAAAATAAATTTGACACACTTAAACCCAGGTACGGCCAGGTGGGAGCACAGTTTTATGGTGGAAAAATCCCTCTATTCAGGATTAAGAGTCTCTTAAGTGGCATCAGACAGAGGTCCCACTAGAATGTTGGGGGGCCTCATCGTTTGAAGTCTTCTTCCCCAATGGGTGAATTCCAATCAGGTGGAGGGCTGTTTCTCATTTTCCACAC
Source organism: Protobothrops flavoviridis (assembly GCA_003402635.1). NCBI lineage: Eukaryota > Metazoa > Chordata > Lepidosauria > Squamata > Viperidae > Protobothrops > Protobothrops flavoviridis. Next base: position 191,432 of record BFFQ01004357.1, read on the forward strand.
TGGTGCATACTTCTGTTTCTTGGCCATCCGTTGTCGCTCGCTGTCACACAACTGTTCCTGCCACAGATCAAAGCTGTTATTAATAATATCCCAACACTCGGAACACACAGTACTTTTCAGAGTGAAATAGATCCGTAGGGACCTTGGTGCTCTCTGAGCTTGGTTTTCTTGCAGACGTTTCATTACCCAAACTAGGTAACCTCATCAGTAGCAAACCCCACTCCCTTCTAGCACTGATGACGTTACCTAGTTTGGTAATGAAACGTCTGCAAGAAAACCACCAAGCTCAGAGAGCACAAAGGACTCCTCATTTCAACCTTGAGCTACAAATGTTCTCCTTTACTGGAAGATCTATGTCCAGAATGGCTTCTGTTCCGTAATTTGACACTGTTTTTAAACCTTTGTTACTGTCAGAATTTGTCAGAGTGTAAGGGCAAGGCCAAAACTTTCACAGAAAGTTGAACAATCGGCAAACTACGCCGTGGTAGTGCGGTGGTTAGAGTGCAGTATTGCAGGCTGACTCTGCTGAATGCTAGCAGTTCAATCCTGACTGGCTCAAGGTTGACTCAGCCTTCCATTCTTCCAAGGTCAGTAAAATGAGAACCCAGATTGTTGGGGGGCAAGAGGCCGAGTCTGTAAACTCCTTAGAGAGGACTGTAAAGCACTGTAAAGCGATATATAAGTCTTAAGTGCTATTGCTATTTGAATGATAAAATCAACTTTTGATCATACCTATCTCTTTATAGGAAGCAACCCATCCTGTTTTTTGCAAAGGTACAATAACTACATAGAATAAATTTGGTATAGAGATTAAATCACCGGGCTGGAAACCAGGAGACCCTGGGTTCTAGTCCAGCTTTGGGCCAGCCGGGTGCCTTTGGGCCAGTCCCTCTTTCCCAGCCCTGGAAAGGATGCAACAGAAACCATTTCTGAAAAACATTGCCAGGAAAACTGCAGGGATTTATCAGGGCAATCTCCCAACAATTGGACACAACCGAATGGAAGAGGAAAAAATGTAGGCTGTTCCTGCTACTGATCAACCAAGAAGAAAGAGAAATGTTTTTTTCTGTTTTTTTTTTTTAAAAAATTCGTACGGCATGGCAAAATGCAGCAGCACGGTGGAGAAAATTCACAGAAGCAACCTACAAAATGTGTATCAAAATACAAAACCCCAGAGCAGTGCATTGTCTTAAAAACACACAAGTACGAGTGAGGAATAAACTTAGGAATAAAATTATGTTTCTATAACTTCCATCCAGTCACTGAAGCAATAGGCGTGAGGTTAAATAGACTCCAGAAGATGGTAGAAGACAGGAAGGCCTGGAGGAACGTCCATGGGGTCGCGATGGGTGGGACACGACTTCACAACTAACAACAACAACTTCCATCCTCCAGATCCCACATCATACCTTGGTCGCTGCGCTTTTTGTTCTCTCCCATTCTTTGCAATTCTTGTAATCCTTTTTCCACTGCGCGCACGACGGCGTCTCCCCGTAAGTGTAATAATGATGGCATAGATTACGGATGCTCCGACACAGCTTCCATTCAGACCAGTAATCTGCGCAGGCTCGGGGCGGCTGTCGGACACACACAGCACAAAAATACAGGACAGGCAGTCCTCGACTTAGTGACCGTTCAAAGTTACAACAGCGCTGCAAAAAGTGACTTAAGGACCGTTTTTCACACTTAAAGACGACCCTTGCAGTATCTTCCCCATGGTCAAATAATCAAAATTCAGACGCTCAGCAACTGACTCATATTTACGACGGTTGCAGCGTCCCCGGAGTCACACGATCCGCTTTTGCGACCTTATGACAAGCAAAGTCAATGGGGAGGCCAAATTCGCTTAACGACCAGGTTACTAACTGAACAACTGCAGCGATTTTCACTTTAACAACCGGAGCCAGAAATGTTGTAAAACGGAGCAAACTCATTTAATAAATGTTTCACTTAGAAATTTTGGGTCAGTTGTGGTCGTTAAGTTGAGGACTCCCCGTACAAGTAGCTGTTTGTCGGCTTCGTTTGCAATTGTGCTGAAAGACCCACAAATCTGAGATTCACCCAGATCAGAAGAAATCAGCAGGACCCACAAAGCAGATCCTGCAACATGCACATGGCTTTCCAGCCGGATGTGCTTAAATGTTCTTCATTTTTGCCTTCTGACTTTCTCACTTTTCCTTAATCTGAATTTTTGCCCTTTTAGATCGCACTCGCTGGTCTCATCCGATGCTTATTTTTTTTCTAGGCGGTTAAGCTTTCCTGCTTTATTTATTGTCATTTGTTTGATTGTTGTGAGCCATCCAGAGTGGATTCAGAGTCAGGCGGCGTCCAATTTTGACCCACTATTTATAAATATATTAATTACGATACACCTATCACGCTAGTATCCCAACAGCAAATCAGTATTATGTTACAGAACATGTTATACCTATTTCAATACGTCATATACATTTAATTAATAGGTATATTACATGCAATATGTAACATACGTACTAATATAATTTTTTACTTATTAAATTTACACCCATGTTGCAACCCTGGGCAACCTATAATTTTATTTGAAACGTAGAGTATAAAATGTAATAAAAACCATGACGCCCGGCATATACATTTATGCTGAAACACAGAATGTAAAATATAAGTAGAATAATGCACGATTATGGTATAGGGTTTCCTGCCTGAGCAGGGGGTTGGACTAGATGACCTCCAAGGTCCCTTCCAACTTTATTATTATTATTATTATTATTATTATTATTATTATTATTATTATTATTATTATTATTATTATTATTATTATAAGCTTTCACGTTCCCACGGGCACCAGAGAGGGCGCTCCAATGGGTGGGCGGGCTGCTAAATCCCGAAGAAATGCACCACCGGGGGTGCTTTCACACGACCTGCAAACTCCCGTGTCCTGCATTCGCACAACCTGCGAGTTACACCGCGATAAAGGCGTTTCCTTCCTGCTGGATCAAGGGAATGACCCTCCCAGGGGCCAGTTTTTCAATATTAGCCCCGATTCTGGGCTAATTGTGACCCAGGAAAGCTCACCCGCCAAGATCCGCTTTCACCGGCCATCGCTCCGGTGGAGGAACGACTCCCGTAGGGGCGGGGCTTCTGGCCGATCGTCCCCGCCCACCTTTGTCCCAATGGGCGGAGCAAAGCGCCGATGGGAACTTGACAGGGACCTAAGGGTTACAGTCAACAGCGCGCAGCCCTCTCTTCCGGTTCTCTTGTGCAATGGCAAAAGCGGATAGGCGGGTCAGGCTCGGATGGGGGGGAACTCAGGGCTACAGTCCGTAGCGAGCACACACCGCTTCCGGTTCCCAGATGTAAAGGAAGAGTTCCTCCACGTGCGGGTTAAAAAATAAAAATAAATGGTGTTTTAAAAGCTTCCAGTTTAAAACAATTCAAGGCAGGAATGCGAATCAATGTAATTTCTCCAGTCTGGTCGTTTCAAAAAAATATTGAGTGCGTTATTCACAATTCATACCCTAGTTCTCTTTAAAGCCAAGCAATTGGACCAGAATGTCATTTGGCTACTGGAAAGAGCAGTTTCTCAACCTGAAAACCCACAAAAATGAAACTTGGGGGAAAGTAGCAATTGTATTTGTTGATGTTGGCTGGGGAAGTGGGCTAGGAGACCTTGCCCTCTAGATCAGGGGTAGTCAACCTTGGAGGGTTAGAGCCAAGCGCTCCCAGATTGTTAGCAAGTCGCTCTTAGTTAACACTGCTAATAATAATAATAATAATAATAATAATAATAATAATAATAATAATAATAATAATAATAATGATGATGATGATGATGATGATGATGATGATGATGATGATGATGATAATAATATAAAGTTGGAAGGGACCTTGGAGGTCATCTAGTCCAACCCCCTGCTCAGGCAGGTAACCCTATCCCATTTCGGACAAATGGCTGTCCAGTTTCTTCTTAAAAACGTCCAGTGTTTGGAGCATTCACCGCTTCTGGAGGCAGGTTGTTCCACTGGTTAATTGTTCTAACTGTCAGGAAGTTTCTCCTTGCTTCACTTTCTTAAAATGAAATATACAAATAGGAGAAAATATCTGTAGCTCAGGCTTGATCTGTGGGGTCCCTGCTTGGTGGAGTTTTTTTTTTGTAGACATTACATTACCTAACTAGGTAACAACATCAGTGCTAGATAGCAGGAGGAGGAGGAGGAGGAGGAGGAGGAGGAGACGGAGGACTGTTGGGTCCTTGGTGCTCTCTGAACTTGGTTATTTTCCTGCAGACATCTCTTTACCCAACTAGGTAACGTCATCAGTGCTGTAAGGGAGTGGGCTTTGCTCTCAAAACTGAAAAGTCTTCAGAAGCCAATTTTCATTTTCTGTTCAGATTATTAACGCGCTTGGCAGAGAAGCAGGAATACAAACAGCCTTGCCAGAAATGCTAGTATATAGGATTATTTTATTGTCTTCTGACTGCAGAGTTCAGGGTTTTCTGCCTTTCTTGCGAAGGGACTGACCTTCTCCGGAGAACGCAATAAAGCGAGTACCAGCATCATCCTGAGAAAACAAAGGGTAGAGAGGTTATTTCGACCCTAATTATTTTCTGGAATTGCATTCACAAACAGGCCCTGCTTCCAAGGCTATTCGGAAGAATACTTTTCAAGCTTATTGAGCATCCAGATTTTTTTTTAGTAGAGGGTGGGTAGGGAGGGGACACCAGGAAAGCTTGCACAAATCATTTCCGGGGATTTTGGCTCGCAAGCTACCTAGCACAACATTAGCACCAGATTTCCGTTTGTTTCAATTTTTTTTTTTAAAAAAAAGGCATTGAATTATTTATTCCTTCTTATGCCATGGATCAAGGCTGCCCTGAGTTTTAAGATGGGAGAGGCGTATGAATGCAATGAACAAACAAACAAACAAGAAAGACATGTCATTGGGTTAAAAAAAAACCAGCAAACACAAAAAAATTCACCACATTTTCTGATATATTTGTTTCTTTTTTTCCCCTCCTAATCTTTTCAATTTCTCTGGAAAAACGATATATATTGCTGATGTTTGGAACGTGATGCATAACAGACCACAATCACCAACTGCAACTTCTCTGGCTGGTTTGGGCCTCGGAGAAAGGCGACCGCTTATTGAAGTTTACAATCTGAAATCCGGTTTAAAAAAATAAAATAAAGGGCCCTATCCAGCTTCACTCACCTCTTCAATTTTTTTGACCAGCGGCCGGGAATTTCTAATGAATGTGATCTTGCCAATTTTGAAGTCGTAATTCGGAATGCCCCTGCAAAAGGGAGGAGGGGGGGGTGAAAGTTAGCTGTTTAAAAAGACAGGAAAAGGTTTAATCAAGTCAATTTTGCATTTGGGGACCTGCGTTCACAGGTTTCCTTTGTTCTCTGGCTGGCTATTTTAACACAGTGAAATTTTACTGTACTTTATAAAGACGCCGCAAGTCAAAAGGATGCTGGCTTTCGCAAGCATTTCAAAAATCAACCCGTTAATCCACAAAGACAGTCGCTGGATTCTCACAAAATGCTGCTCTAACCCTCACCTCATTTTAGTTTAGTTCAAACCCAGCCATGAGTTATTTCGGTTGAAGCAACTTTACAAAATCAGCCAGTGTGGTTATTTTAACGTTGTTGTTAGCTGCGAAGTCGTGTCCGACCCATCGTGACCCCATGGACAACGTTCCTCCAGGCCTTCCTTGTCCTCTACCATCTTCTGGAGTCCATTTAAGCTCACGCCTCCTGCTTCAGGGACTCCATCCAGCCACCTCATTCTCTGTCGTCCCCTTCTTCTCTTGCCCTCCATCTTTCCCAGCATCAGGCTCTTCTCCAGCGAGTCCTTCCTTCTCATTAGGTGTCCAAAGTACTTGAGTTTCCACTTCAAGGAGCAGTGGCCTTCTAAGGAGCAGTCGGGGTTGATCTCCTCCAGGACCGACCGGTTTGATCGCCTTGCAGTCCAGGGGACTCGCAGGAGTCTTCTCCAGCACCAGAGTTCAAAGGCCTCCATTCTTTGTCGCTCAGCCTTTCTTATGGTCCAACTTTCACAGCCTTACATTGCAACTGGGAAAACCATGGCCTTGACTATACGCACTTTTGTTGGCAGGGTGATATCTCTGCTTTTGAGTATGCTGTCTAGATTTGCCATGGCTTTCCTCCCCAGGAGCAAGCGTCTTTTAATTTCTTGGCTGCAGTCCCCATCTGCAGTGATCTTGGAGCCCAGGAAGATAAAATCTGTCACTACCTCCATTTCTTCCCCATCTATTTGTCAGGAATTGAGAGGGCCGGATGCCATTTTAACATAGTCTCTGGCAAACCCAGATAACAATAATTTATACATTAAACTAGGCCTAAACAAACAAGCGATAAACAAACCAGGCCAATCCAGGGAAAACAGCAACGATCTGAGTGAATGATGGAAATAGAGAAAGAAGGGCACAACTAACCGCCGAATATCTCCTGGTTTAATTGGAGAAGGACTTGGCTCAACGCCTTTTTTTTTTCCATCCAACCTGTTCCCAGATCCAGAAAAGGCCTTAAGGGGGGGAAAAAAAAGAGAGAAAAATAATCACTCAACTTTGTATCTGGCACGGGTGCCATCAAAACTCAACTGAATATATTTAGATTTGCATCAAAGAAAGTTGGAAGCCATTCTTTTTTTTTTTTTTGCCTTTACAGGTAAGTCCTTGACTTACGGCCACAACGGAGTCCAAAATCGCCGTTAAGTCAGACATTTGTTAAGTGAGCTTTGCCCCATTTTACGGCCTGCCTTGCCACAGTTGTTAGATGAATCACTTGCAGGTGTCAAGTTAGCAACACGGTTACTAAACGAATCTGGCTTCTCTATTGAGTTTATCAGACAGTCGCAAAAGGGGATCACGTGACCCTGGGGACACTGCAGCCGTCATAAAGACGAGTCAGTTGCCAACTGTTTGAATTTTGATCACGTGACCACGGGGAACGCTGCAACGGTCGTGTGAAAAATGATCGTGTCGCTTTTTACAGTGCCGTTGTAACTTCGAACGGTCCTTAAATGAACCGGTGTTAAGTTGAGGACTACCTGTATTTTTTTTTCCTCTTTTTTTTGCACTTATCTTGCTTTTTGTTGGGTTCTTCCTCGTTTCCCTCTTTTCTCGCTTCCCTGCTTTTTCTTCCTGTTTTCAAAATCTATTAAAATCGTATCTTTAAAAAAACCAACCCTTAATGGAATAGATTTAAATCTGATTTTATCCCAAAGTTCGCCGAAGCCAACCTCCAAAGGGACAAAACTCGGAGCATCAAAGATCATCTTTTTTTGCTGTTTCTTACAAGCGCTCAGAAATTTGCAATTGGACCGAGGTCAGCTTTAAACTCTAATGATCGACCTAAGTAGGTTTTATCTCAATAAAGAGACTTACACGGAATCCCAGATCGCTCACATAACCGCTGTGGTCTGCTTCAACATCCTAAGAAGCAAGGGGAGAAATAAACATAGGCAGCATAGGTGAAATATTCCTCAAGGAGAATTAGCTCTGATAGGGTTATCACAAGCTCTGATTCTAACTTGCGGTCTGTTGGGAGCTATACCAAAGGAACAAAACAAACCTCTAATAAACCAGAGGTTTATGCTTGGAATGACCCTGAGATTCCCAGTGGCACAGATCAGATTCAATCGCACCCAAATCCCTTGTGTGTCCAATCACACATGGCCAATAAAGAATTCTATTCTATATTTATTATGCTCCTTTATAGTAAAAGATAGTTTGACACCACAATTCATTACTGGGGAAGGGAGGAAAAAAATAACAAGACAATAAAATGACCTAATTAAAACATTTGCTCATTTGCATAACGTTGTGAAAGCATTGGAGCCCTGATATGTTAGTGCAGAGTTCAGAAGTAACAGACATAAAATTTATCAAGGTGGCCCTCGTATTTGGAAATGATTTGGGGGATCGGAGCAGTGGCACCAATGAAACAGACAAGAATAACAGACATAAAATTTATCAGGGTGGCCCTCGTGTTTGGAAATGATTGGGGGGGGGATCGAAGCAGCGGCACCAATGGATCTAAAAAAAAAAATCCAGCCTCCCATAAATGTGTCCGGCTGTGACGTGAAGAGAGAAAGAAGTTGGATCAGCTGATCCAACGGAGAGAAGCATTCTGCCCCGGTCCCAGGTTTCATACGGCTTTAAATTCTCCAAACATTTGAAGATGAAATGGATCACTACTTCTCTCAAGTGAAAGGGGGAGAGGCTATGTGTGTGTGTTTGTCTGTGTGTGTGTGCCAACAACAACACAACAAGAAGGAACTTACAGCAGACTCCTCGTGAGGCGCCTGTCTCTCAGGCTCTTTGTAACCCAAAGGTGCATCGAAGTCTACCTGAATTGAAGTCAACGCAACACAGAAGTTACACCCAGCTCACAAATTAAGTCAATGCAACACGACAGTTACAGCTCACCATCATCAAGATACCTATAAAACCACTCTATGTCAGGCACGAACGACCAGATACACCCGTGTAGAGTTTAAACTAGCTACTTTATTGTTCTATGCCTATAATACAGGAATCTTCCTGGATGGATGGATTTTGCCTGGGAAAACCCATATAAGGCTCAAAAGCATTCAAGGGGAGAATCAAACCTTGCTCTCTTGTGCTTATGTAAGCAGGGGGTTGGACTAGATGACCTCCAAGGTCCCTTCCAACTTTTTATTATTATTATTATTATTATTATTATTATTATTATTATTATTATTATTATTATTATTATTATTATTATTATTATTATTATTATTATTATTCCAGGCTAATTTCCTTTTTGATCCCTCCTTCCAGCTGGGTCAGTTGCTCTCCAACATCCTTACATCCCTACTTTAAGATGCGTGGACTTCAATTCCCAGAATTCCCCAGCCAACATTGCTGGCTGGGGAATTCTGGAAGTTGAAGTCTACGCATCTTAAAGGAGATGACTGTGAGAAACACTGATTTGGAGTCTGCTTCTTGGAAGACTTTGCAAGACAGTGTTGTTGTGTTAGAGCAGGGGTCTTCAAACTTGGCCCTTTTATGACTTGTGGACTTCAACTCCCAGAATTCCTCAGCCAGGCACGCTGGCTGAGGAATTCTGGGAGTTGGAAGTCCACAAGTCATAAAAGGACCAAGTTTGAAGAGCCCTGTGTTAGAGTGTTCTGAGCAGACACGGCAACTCTACCAGGCCAAAGTCTGCTCGGTTCCATTTTGTTACCGCATGGTTCATCTACCCTGCCAGTGGCTTAGCCAAGATGGAGACTCTGTCCATCTCTGACTTACATTCATGTCACATTCAATGATGGACACTGCTTTGTCTGGCTTGGTCTCCATGACTCGAAGTTCATAGATCTAAAAGGAAGGAAGGAAAAAAAGAAAGGATGAAGAACAGGCTGGGTGGAAGTCTTTCCTATCCTTTAAAACTTAGCCGGCTGGGGAATTCTGGGAACTGAAGTCCACACAGTTTAAAGTTTCGCAAGTGGTCTAGCCTCTCCTTCTCTGCAAACAGCTGACGTTACCTTCTCATTGTAGTTGATGGCGATGACATCTCCTGTGGTGAGGCACGCAAAATTTCGGAGTGCGTTTTCCAATCTTCGGAGCGCGTTAAGTGGAAATACGGAGATCTCCCGATTGCAATGACGCAATCCCTTGAGGTTCTGATGGGCCTCTGGTTTAAGTGCTATCCTTTTTCTATCTGATCTCAGGAGGGACTAGAATTCACCGTCTCCTGGTGATTGGCCCAAAGTCACCCAGCTCACTTTCTCGCCTCAGGAGGGACTAGAATTCACCGTCTCCCGGTGATTGGCCCAAAGTCACCCAGCTCACTTTCTCGCCTCAGGAGGGACTAGAATTCACCGTCTCCTAGTGATTGGCCCAAAGTCACCCAACTCACTTTCTCGCTTCAGGAGGGACTAGAATTCACCGTCTCCTAGTGGTTGGCCCGTGCTAATGTTTAATGGCTGTAAATCAAAGACTCCTTGCATACATTTAGAAGCAAAGAATTCCATCTCTAATTCATTGTTCCCTCTTGAAGGAGCAGCCAAAAAGGATACACAGCTTTGGGGTTGGTGATGTCGAGAAAATCAGGACTCTGTGGCTGAAATTTGGAGTAAGTGGCTACTTGGAGGTTGACACTTTCCACTTGCACCAGGCCCCCTTCCTCCAGGAGAAGATTCTGCATCATCTTAGGGGAAAAAACACACAGCCAAACTGATTTTCAAGCAAGGCCCAAAGATCAATACGTTTTTTCTATATAGTTTGCAAACAGTAACAATAGAAGCAGAAGGAGCGAATAACAAACAGAATTGCAACAGCCAGAGAGGAGAAATCAATCTTTAATTTTTCCAACTAGGAAGGATAACTTCTCCCCATGGATGTCCACCCTTAACCAGTCTATCCGCAACTCCAGATCAAATCTTTTTAGTAAAAAAAAGAGGTCTCAAAATTGAGATGTGGAAAAAGAAAATGGGTGAAATAGAACAGAAATAGAAAATAGTAGAATAGACTAGAATAATTGTAGAATAGACTAGAATAGGAAGATTGTAGAATAGAATAGAAAGATTGTAGAATAGAATAGAAAGATTGTAGAATACAAGAACAGAATATAATAGAATATAATAGAATAGAATAGAATAGAATAGAATAGAATAGAATAGAATAGGCTTTATTTGGCAAAGTGTGATTCGACACACAAGGAATTTGTCTCTGGTGCCGAAATTCTCAGTGTACAAGCCAAACAACAGAGTGTAATAAACATACTAAAGATACCAATAAGAGGGGTTACTAAAAAAGATGAGAAGGATAATAATACAGCCATACAACATGGGTAAACATACATAGACGTTAGACTGTACTGTGAGGATTACATGTTCAGCAGAGTGAAGGCAAACTTTATCTGCTTGTTTGCATCCAGCCTTTATTATTTTTACAAATAACTCAAGGCGGTGAACACATCCAACACATTCCTCATGAAGTCTGTCCTATTGCTGTGTAAGGTTAAAGACTCAAAAAGGATCTTCAGAAAATAAATATTTGATTGTGAACAGTTTGGGGATTTTCAACCGAAAAGTGATATATACCTGTACAAATCAATAAAATGCATCCACTTTAAGTAATCCGCTTTATTATAGGCGCCCAAGAGTTTAGGAACAAGAAATTGGTCGAATATTAGATGCTCTCATTGCTACGCTAAATAGGCAAAGATTTGGGACACGCCGTGAAAACAGCATGTAAAAAAATTCACGTTGCCAAAGAGACTCAGAGCTGACTTCACGGAGGAATGCTAAATTAGATGCACAGTAGGTTAGTTTAAAATGGATTGTATTTGTGCAAAATGAATCTTGCCCCGTATTTGAGCAACATATTTCTAATCTAATGGAACAAAACTGTCAACTTACCCAATGTGGAAGGTAACAAATGCCTTCATCGGCCACAAATTCCAGCACACCACAATGAGTCATCCGGTCTGAATTTTTATTCGTCAGTTTAAACAACATCGGGTAGGTGATATTAAGCCGACCTAGAGGAAACAAGTACACAGTCCTGCATGGGTTTTGTAGTGCTCTGACTGCCAAGTGCCAGCAGTTCAATCCTGACCAACTCAAGGTTGACTCAGCCTTCCATCCTTCGGAGGCCAGTAAAATGAGGACCCAGAATATTAGGGGCTGTAGAGAGCCCTGTAAAGCACGTAGAGAGGGCTGTAAAGCACTGTGAAGTAATATATAAATGCTGTTGCTGTTGCCATATCCAAGAATAAGAATAAGAACAATGTCTTATTCTTGAAGTTTGCAGAAAATCCCTAGGACAGCTAATGCCATCAGTTTTTCCTTTCATTTTTTTAGACGGTGGTTTTTAATTTCCTTAAACTTAATTGCTTTCCTTCTTATCCCGCTTTTTTATTCCCCTAAAAATGTCAAGACTGTATGTTGGCGGAGAGAACCTATCTTTGTGTAAAAATTGAAAAGAATTTTGAATTGAAATTTTAATTGCTAAGGTTAATTTTTATACGTTGTTTTACTTATCGGTTATATTACAGCATACACTACCCAGAACTCCTCTTTGAAGGGAGATGGGCAGTTTAGAAATAGATAGATAGATAGATAGATAGATAGATAGATAGATAGATAGATAGATAGATAGATAGATAGATAGACAGATAGACAGATAGACAGATAGATAGATGATAGACAGACAGACAGACAGATTACTAAATACTGCCAAACAAATAATTTTGGCCAAAGAGTAGGACAACAGTCCTTTAAAGAAATGACGGGCCATAAGAGAATATCAAGCATGAAAACACATTAAATATACACAACTTACTGAGTTGATCCAAAGCAGAAGGTGGCATAATTACTGCAGGAAAAGACAAAACAATTTGTTAAAACTGCTGGGAAAAATGGACAGCAACTAGCAAAAGAAAGCAATTCTAGGACATTTAAACCTGATCCCACTCGTGGTTGTAATATTGGTTTATTATGTGGAATATCAGCTGCTGTGAACTGTTTACATCAAGATGTAAAAACGAGGCTCTCTATGAGGTAAAACAGGATGTTCCCACAGGACAACAGCGAAGGGACCCGCCCGGTCAGTTGGCAAACAGGTATATAGGACAGGAAGCACAACACTCGTGAAGCAATGACAACTCCCTTCACCAGAGCACGAGACTAGGTTCTCCAAACAGGTTGAAAGAGATAAATCAGGTTTCTAGCAAACACTGGACTGTAAACAGATTTACAAGCTTTGGCAGCTGTATTGAGTACAAACTGATCCGGTCAATTTTTTTTAAAGCGAATTAAGGAAAGGGAGGATACGGTTATTAAGGATTAATAGCCATGTTGTCTCCAGGTTATTTTTGTAAGATTGGAGGCGTGGAGTCTCTCCCTAGCCGCTGCGTATGAAAATCATTCGAAATCACTTTGAAAAGCAGAGTGCTTTTAAGCAAAGCCAAAGAGGAGCTTTATAAATAATGCACGGCTATATTTATTCAGCTCATCGGGCAGGTTTCTTGCGAAAGCCGGTTCCAGAATAAAAGTGGGTTTATCCTCCTCTTCCTCCGGTCCCCCTACCTACAGGCCAAATAATGGCTATTTCAGATGCTAACTCTTCAGCCTTCCAGAGAGGGAAGTGAAAAGAAATTGAAAAGAAAGCCAAACAGCACCTACTTTTTCCACCCTTCTCCACATCCGATCGGTCATTAGGGCCAGCGAGCATGGAGACGGAGAAACAGCGGTATTGGGTGGAGAAGCGGTTCTGGAAAACGCGGGGAATCGGATGGTCAAACATGTTGAAGGAAAACTGGAGAGAAGGAGAAGAGAAAGACAGGAGGCGTTAAGACCACCACGATCTAATTGCCATAATAATTAATGTTTTTAATTGATATGTTTATCTTTTACAATGCTAAGTCACCCGGGGTTACCTTGAGGCATGATGGGCAGCCAATAAATTTTACAAACAAGCAAACAAATACAGGTAGTCCTCGAAGCCAACAAGTCTGTTGTTAAGGGAGACATTTGTTAAGTGAGTTTTGCCCCATTTTACGACCTCACTTGCCACAGTTGTTAAATGAAACACTGCAGTTGCTTCTCCATTGACTTTGCTTGTCAGATGGTCACATGGGGATCACATGACCCCGGGACACGGCAACCGTCATAAATATGAGTTAGTTGCCAAGCGTCCAAATTTTGATAATGTGACCATGGGGGTGCTGCAAAGGCCGTAACTGTGAAAAACGGTCATAAATCAGATTTTTCAATTTTGTTCTAATTTTAAAAGTCACTAAACGAATTCTTGTAAAGCGAGGACTACCTGTATCAGAATAAATTGGAGAGAATTGGGACACCCCCCCCATTTTATTTCTCCCTTTGAAACCTCAGTAGAAATCCCATCCTGTGTCTGCCCCACCTGCAGGGAGTCTGTAGCCCACCCCTCCAGGATGGGGTTTGTAGTTCAAACCGCCTGCATGGATTTTGTAGTCCACCATGCCCAAGTGAGTTTGCAATCCATTCTGCCTGTATGCGGATTTGTCGTCCACACTGCCTGCATAGGTTTTGTTGTTTCATCGCCCCCCCCAAAAGGGGTTTGTAACCCAATCCACCTGCATGGGGTTTTGTAGTCCACCCTATCTGGATGGGATTTGTAACCCACCTTGCCTGGATGGGGTTCCATAGCCCACCACCTCTGGGTCAGGTTTATAATCCATCCCGTTTCCACCCCTCCTGGAAGGTCTTTGGATCCCAATCCTCATGGGATGGGTTTTTGTAGTCCATCCCTCCTGGATGGATGTATAGCCCCAAACCCGCCTGCATGGGTTTTGTAATCCCCCTTACCAGGAATGCGTTTTATACTCACAACCCCCCAGTGGGCTTTGTAGTCCATCCCGCCTGAACGGGGCTTGTAACTCACCCTGGCAGGGAGGCGTTTGTACCCCACAACCCCTGGCTGGTGTTTGTAGTCCATTCTCGCCGCTTGGGATTTGTAGTCCACCCCACCCAGGTGCGGTTTGAAACCCACCCTGCCAGGATGGGACGCCGTACCCCACAACCCCTGGCTGGGATTTGTAGCCCATTCTGCCTGCGGATTTGCAGTCTACCCCGCCTGCATGGGATTTGTAGTCCACCCCCTTCAGCCAGCCAAGCTCCTTCCCGGCCAGATGAGTCTGCATTTTCCCTCCCTCCCTGCCTCTGCCCCTCCTTCGACCCTCCCGGATGGGGAGGGGGTGTCCCGAGGCCTGTACCATGATGGCGACGCCTCCTCCGGTATCCCCTCCCAGCCGGCCGAGGGTCCCCCCCAAAAACCGGCAGCCGCCGAGCCGCTTCTCCGCTCTTCACCCGGCCAGGAGCCGCTCTTCGGCCTAGGCCCAGGCCTCGTCACGGCGCCCCGCCAAATCGGGCCTTCCTGGGGAGCAAACGGGGACCAGACACCCCCTCTTCGAAGTATGGGGCGCTTCTGCGGGGCAGAGCAGGCAGGAAGCTTTAAAGAAGCGAAGAAACTACGCCTCCCAGAACGCAGTTCGAGCCATCGGTCCGTCGATGTTTTTGTTCCGGTGGCGCGCAAACGACTCAAGCGGAACTGTAAATCTACCCGTTTTTCCCCCCCTAGTCAAAGCAGTCGAGTCTCCTGGAAGATAGTCTGAAATACAGGAATGCCCACACGGCTTTCCTCATAAAGCGTCTAGGCTTGTTTTTAGGGGGTTTATCAACTCAAGACAGAGAGCGGGGAACGTTATAGGCAAGGAATGCCCTCATCAAAGATGGCGGCCGCCAGTTTTGCCCTGTTTTTGCTGTTTTTGTTTTCCTCCTGAAAGGAAAAAAAAAAATGGAGGTCACCCTCCTGGCCCAAGAGTTAAGCAGTCTTGCTTTGCAATATCTATTACCGGTACTGTTTAGGCGCTGCGGATCGGAACGGGAAAATGGATGGGGATAATTGATGGGGATTGTTTATTAAGAACAGAAGTCTGCTTCCCCCAAAACAAAACAAAACAAAAATGAGATCTGCTTCTTTCTACGTATTCTGATTGAATTATTTCAAGCCTTGGAAAGAGACGGGACCCTCTCTTCCCCCATCTGCGATTATCTTTAAGCACCTATTTCCACCCCTTTGGCCCCGCAACATATGGAATGATGCTATTGCGAGCCGGAAGTCTCTCTCTGAAACTCTAAAGACCGTATCCCCCTTTCTGTTCTCTGCGCTCTTTGAGACCGGCGGGGAAGAAGAGGGCGGGGCTGAATAGGTGAAACCCGCCCATCCCGCCCGTCAGAGCGAGATCCTCGGTCTCCGATTGGTCGGTTTCCGTAAGCGCCGCGGCCAATGAGGAAAGGCGCTGCTTTGGCGCCTTCCTTGAAGCGGGTCTTTCTTCTCGCGCTCGGCCGCCATTGTTGCCTTCGCGGCCGGTCATGTTCCTGACAGACTTTCGGAAGGAGTTTTACGAGGTGGTCGTGAGCCAGGTGAGGGGGCTGGAGCCTCTCGGGGGTCAGGAGGAGGAGGAGGAGGAGGAGGCTGAGGAGCATGGGGCTTGTCATCCTTCGCCCCCCCCCTCAATGGGTCTACCCGATCCGGCTGTTGTGCAAGCAAACACTGCTGAGGGGGAGGAACGGAGTGGAGTTGGGCCTGGACAGAAGCTGAGGGTTTTCCCTTTCAATGCTGAAAGAGCCGGAGTCGTGGCTGGGGAGGATGGGTGTTGTAGTCCAGCTTGGGTATTGTAGTCCAGCTTGGGGGTTGTAGTCCGCCTTTGTGCCAACAGACTGGCTTGTGACAGGGTTGGGATGAGGCAGATGGACGTGGGCAGAGCCCTTGGGGATTTGTTTGGGGGAGGAGGGGTGGCTGGGGAGGATGGATCTTGTATTCCACCATTAAAAAGCTTTGCATCAGCGGGCTGATCTGCTGGCGCTTCTTGTATCGCCTCCTCTGCCAGGGTTGTGGAGCTGGGCCTGGTGTGTGTGTGTGTGTATGTTTGTGTGTTTCCCTTTCAGGGGTTTGGGGACTGGTGGCTGGGGAGGATGGGTATTGCATTCCACCATGTAAAGGCTTTGCATCTGGGGGCTTATCTGGTGGGGCTGTTGAACAGGCCTCTGCCAGGGTTGTGGAGCTGGGCCTGGTGTGTGTGTGTGTGTGTGTTTCCCTTTCAGGGTTTGGGGGACTGATGGCTGGGGAGGATAGGTATTGCATTCCACCATGTAAAGGCTTTGCATCTGGTGGGGCTGTGGAACAGGCCTCCTCTGCCAGGGTTGTGGAGCTTGGCCTGGTGTGTGTATGTGTGTTTCCCTTTCAGGGTTTTAGGGTCTGGTGGCTGGGGAGGATAGACATTGTAGTGCTTTGGGGTTAGAGCATGGCCAATGAGATCCCAATGGATGAGATCAAGCTCTGAAATGGGAGAAAACTTTTCAGAACTGGCTTTGTGGAAGTAAGCAAAGCCCCTGAAATTGAGGAGGTGAAGGTGAAATTGACCAGATTGGAGCTGGATTAAGGAAGCTGCTGCTCCTAACTAGAAAAGGGAGAAAAACAACCTGGTTGCTAACTAACATTTATACTTTCTTATAGCGGGTGCTGCTTCTGGTGGCTTCAGACATAGATGCATTATGTGCTTGTAAAATCCTCCAGGTAAGTCTGCCCTTCAAGTATTTTGAGCGTACAAGTGACAAAATATTGTGCAATGGGGTAAAAGAACTGTAAGTAAGCAGGCGATGAATATTTCCAAATAAATGAATGTACTTTTAGTATCCTTCTTGCAAGGCAATCAGGGACAATGGCCCAAGGGTGAGGTAATTGACGGAGTTCATCTTATTTTCTTAAAAATGCATTACTTTCAGTTACAATTACCTCCAAATATATACCAGATCTTTCCTGTAGTAAATGCTCTCAGGATGCTCTTCTAATGATAAATGAATTAGTATGCAATTAGTATAGAGTCATTAGATATGAGTTGGATGGCAAATAAAATTTATAAATATAAATAAAATATTTTCAGAAATAACTTTACAGAAAGAGGAAAAAAAATCATCCTTGCATGATTTTGATGATTTCCATGATAAAATGCCAACTTCCTTCCGGCCTATGAATCATTTGTTATCTTAAATACAGTAAAAATACAAAATTAGAGTGTTAAACAACATGAGCAATTAACAAAGCTCTACAGTTCTAGCTCGTTTGTCTTTAAATATAATTGATATATGTACAGTTGCTCAAAAAACTTGCTTGGATGCTGCTATTGCTATACTCAGTTAAGTGAAGGAACAGTATTAATCTTTGCTCTTAAATCTAGCCTTCATTTTTCTTCAGGCTTTATTTCAGTGTGATCATGTGCAATATACATTAGTCCCGGTATCTGGATGGCAAGAACTGGAAACAGCATTTCTAGAACATAAGGATCAGGTAAAGAAAAAAAATAAATGGGACATATATAAAATACAAATAAGGGGGATGGAATACAGTCTCTTTCTCTTGAACCTACTGTACATTATCTAAGATTGATTGATTGATTGATTACACAGCCTTTCATGCAGATTTATTTCCACAACCTATTTGCTTTTATTTACAGTTCAAATACTTTGTGCTCTTAAACTGCGGGGCCAACATTGACCTGCTGGAAATCCTTCAACCCGAAGCCGATACTCTTTTCTTTGTTTGCGATACTCATAGACCTATCAATGTAGTGAACGTTTACAATGAGACGCAAGTAAGTTCCGCTTTTTGAGAAAAAAGGTTGATGTCATAAACGAGGCCCAGTTTCCTGGGGTTTGTTCTTGTAATATTATGCCCTCTACAGGATGGTGGCAAGTTCTCCTCGGTGGATCCTGTGCTGTTATCTGAGCAATTTAATAATGACTGGGGATGCTGACGTTTTATTATCAGTTACTGGAAATTTACAGTCGTTCTTTGTCTATGTTTTGTTTAGACTCAAGACTGTCTGCTGTCTGGGGATGTTTTTCATAACTGTACTCCGAGATTCTTTTGATAAAGCTGAAGGAACAATAACAAGCTGCAGGGGGGGCTTGATCGGGCCCTATTTTGTAGATAATCTTTTGCAGTTCTATATTAGGACCTTCATAATCTTTCAGCAACTTCCAAAGCATTGTTTCTATCCATTTTGGTCTAGTGCAGGGGTAGGCAACCTCGGCTCTTTTATGACTCATGGACTTCAACTCCCAGAATTCCTGAGCCAGCATGGCTCAGTTTAGAAACTTCTCCCTTTCCCCTCAGCATGGCTGGCTCAGGAATTCTGGGAGTTGAAGTCCACGAGTCACAAAAGAGCCGAGGTTGCCTACCCCTGGTCTAGTGGTTAAGGCACTTAACTAGAAAACTAGGAGGCTGTAAATTCTAGTCCTGCCTTGGGTGTGAAAGACAGCTGGGTGACTTTGGGCCAATCACCAGGAGGCTGGGCTTTCTAGTCCCACCTTACCCACATGATTTTGGGCCAATCAGGAGACAATGAGCTCTAGTCTGGCTTTAGGGATAAAAATTGGCTAGATAACTAGGACAATCTCTAACTCTCTCAGCTGATCTCACCTCAAAGAGTTGTTGTAGGGAATATAGGAGGAGGAAGAAGAACAGGGAGTCCTCAACGTACGACCACAACTGAGCCCAAAATTTTTGCTATTATGTGAGACATTTGTTAAGTGAATTTTGCCCCATTTCCTTGCCACTGTTGTTAAGTGAATCACTGCAGTTATTAAATGAACCTGACTTCCCCATTGCTGATCAGGTCACAAATGGGGATCACATAACCAGCAACGGTCATAAATATGAACCACTTGCCAAGTGTCTAAATTTTGATCACGTGACCACAGGGATTGCTGCAAAGGTAACAAAAACAGTCATAAGTTCACTTTTTTCAGTGCCGTTGCGACTTTGAACGGTCACTAAACGAACTGTTGTAAGTCGAGGACTACCTGTATTAGGTATGTTCGCCACCTTCAAGTGATTAAAAAAAAATCTAAAGGTGGGATTAAAAAACATCAGCAATCGGGTTAACCAGTGTACGTGACACTCATGCAAATGGAGGAAAGGTGGAGATGAAATTTGGTAGTACAAGTTTTAAATTTAGTATAATTTAGTAAAATATTTTACTGTGTGGTCTAAAATTTTATCGA
Organism: Protobothrops flavoviridis; assembly: GCA_003402635.1. Lineage (NCBI taxonomy): Eukaryota > Metazoa > Chordata > Lepidosauria > Squamata > Viperidae > Protobothrops > Protobothrops flavoviridis. The sequence continues at coordinate 211,010 of BFFQ01004357.1, forward strand.
TGATAAATTCTACCTGCTTCTTGT
>BFFQ01004357.1:212848-226056 GCA_003402635.1 Protobothrops flavoviridis
CCCATTTTTCAGTGCCGTTGTAACTTGGAACGGTCACTAAACGAACTGTTGTAAGTCGAGGACTACCTGTATCCCTGAAAAGAGAGAGAAAGGAATGTGATATGTAATTTTGAATCTGTGTTAGTAAGAAGAAGGCTATTGAGTGATGAATTAACATATTGTTTATGATAATTAACTATCTATTATTGTTAGTTAAATACATGTACCCAGACATTATGCTGTTTGCTAAATATTGAAAATGTTATTTGGAAAAACCCCAACTCTAATCCTAATCCCGACACCACCTTATCCCTAACCCTATAAAAACTAATAAAATCTATAAAAAAATATAATAAATGATTGACATTTCATGAGACTTTATGGAAAATAAATCTCTTACAAGGAAAAAAAAAGGGATTTGCTTTCTTGATAGCTTCTATTTAACGCTGATCACGTCCTCGTTTTCCCCTTTGCAGTCTGCCATGATGATGTTTGATTTGGCATGGGTCATGTCCAAAGACTTGAACGACATGCTGTGGTAGGTGGTCTTGTTTGTGATGTTGCTAATTTGAAGTTCAAAGCTCCTCTCCCTCCCTCTTTCTTGAAAAATGGGTTGTTCCACTGAAGAAAAACAACACTAAAGTTGTCAGGATGTCCTCATAGGCACAATAAACAATCCTAGCTACATCGTACTAATAGTCCTTAACTCACAATCACAACTGGAATTGACCAGAATTGCCATTGCTACACAAGCTGGTTGTAAAGGGAGTCACATGTGATTTTATGACTATTTTTTTTTATTACCATGGCTGTTAAACGAATCACTGCGGCTCTTAAGTGAATCATAATTGTCTTTAAGCACATCCAGTTTCCCCGTCGACTTTGCTCGTCGGAAGCCAGCTGAGAAAGTTGTAAATGGGGATCACATCACCCCATTTTGCCACAACGGTCATAAATACAAGCCCCTGGATTTTGATCACGTGACTCCGGATGCTGCAATGGTCCTAAGTGTAAAAATTGGTCATCGGTTTCTCTTTTTCGGTGTCCTGTAACTTCAGACAGTCCCTCAGCGAATGATTATAAGTTGAGGACTAGCATTAATATATCCTCACACAAACACTTTGCATACAGGAAGCTTCAGGTTCTGCCCTTAGACTTTTCAAAGAACAGAAATTAAAAAATGTGGGAGTGATTCTTTAATCAGAATAATAAAATAACTGTATAAAGTAACTGCATGCTCAACTAGACAAGGGAGGCCGTTGATTTGTGGCTAGGACTTGGATGTCAGCGAACCTATTTTGAAATTGTTTTGACTTCTTGAGAAATCCCTTCATAGTTTTTGGCCACTATGTAGGTCGTCCTCGGCTTACGACCACAACTGAGCCCAAAACGCCTGTTGCTAAGTGAGATATTTGTTAAGTGAGTTTGGCCCCATTTTACGACTTTTCTTGCCACCGTTGTTAAGTGAATCACTGCAGTTGATTAGTTAGTAACCTGGTTGTTAAGTGAATCTGGCTTCCCCGATGCTTGTCAGAAGGTCATAAAAAGTGACCACATGGCCTCGGGACGCTGCAGCCGTCATAAGTTTGAACCAGTTGTCAAGCAGCTGAATTTTGATCACATGACCATGGGGATGCTGCAAAAGTCATAACTGTGAAAAACGGTCCTAAGTCACTTTTTTTAGTGCCGTTGTAACTTTGAACGTTCGCTAAATGAACTGTTGTAAGTCGAGGGCTACCTGTACAGGTAAAAGGCAATATGTGCAAGTCTTGATTCTTTTTCTTTTCTTTTTTTAAGGTGGGCTGTTGTTGGACTAACGGACCAGTGGATCCAAGACAGAATCACTCAGTAAGTGAAAACTTGATGCCTCCTTTAAATCATTTGCTCCTCCCATCCATCAATGTCCTGGTGTTTCTTGAGTCAGGAATTTGTTCAGTATGGGACCTAAATCTTTCCCAAATGAACTCTTTCCTAACATTGTCTCAGAAAACATTTGTCATGATTCCGACAGATGAAACTCTTCAAAGAACTTCGAGGCATGGTTTACCTTAAAGAATCTTTATTTGAGGAGCATAGCATCGGCACTAACACGGTCGAAGCCAAAAACTGGATTCTCCTCCCCTGAGCACATAATATCAAAGCACAATTCCCTCCTCCAATTAACCATCATAAATCACATTCTCCAATTAGCTTGAAATGCAGGATTTCCCTCCAGACCTCCAGTCCGCCAATTCTTATCATCTCTTATTACAATAACCTTGATTCTCACGCTAGGCCCAGTGTTGCTATGTCTAGCTAAACTCTCATGCACATTCCTCCCCCCAGCATCATCTAACTCTAGCTCTAATTCTAAAAGTAAAACATAAGAAGAAAATGGTTGCGTCTCCAACTGTTGTCAAAGCAAAAACATCCGACGTTAGCAGCGTTGACAACATTTTCATTTCCTGAGCTTCGATGTCGAAAAAGAGGCAAGGCTGCTACTGCTCGCCATCAATCAATAATATTTTGCCTTGGTTTTTCTTTAATGGAAGAATGAAGTATGTGACGGACGTCGGGACTCTCCAGCGTCACGTCACTCGGCATAATCATCGCAACGGGGATGAAGACAACTCCCTTTCTATCGACTGCATGAGGATCGCCTTCGAATACGAGTATCCTTCCATGGGTGATGGAAATTGTTCAGGACTTCAGCTGCAACTTGACACAAATTGAATTGTCATGGTGAAGTCATTGGCTCAGATCAGTCCTGATGGGGGGCCACTTCTCCCAGCCCCAATCCTTGCAGCTTTTGAGCGTGTGAGCTTCTGTCTTTCTATCCACCTTTTCCCTGGCGTTCCAGTTTCCAAATCTAGTCCTATTTTTTAAGCAGTATTTGACTGAGAGTCCCTTGGTTCCCAACTTTGATGCTAATTGTGGCTTAGAGAGCCAAGATAACACAATAGAATAGAATAGAATAGAATAGAATAGAATAGAATAGAATAGAATAGAATATCTTTATTGTCATTGTGTACCTCACAACGAAATTAAGTGTTCTTGGTGCTTCTGCTTTCCAAAAAATGAGATGGAGAGAAGGTGCAAATTAGTGCACCACTAATCATACCGTAGAGCAGCAAATTATGAGCAAAAATAGATTGTGGTTCAGAATATTTCAGAGGGAGGGCGGAAAAAAAATGTTCCAGTGCTTTTCAAAAGGCCTTGAATAACCCCGTACATTTCTGCTTTAATTTCCACATCAGAAATATTGGGGGTGTGGGGGGAAAGACCTCAGATTTGTTCATGAGGCTATAATAATTTTAGAAGTATAATATAAAACCTTGGTTAATCTGCATAAGCCATCCTAGTCAACATTTATGGAGAAGAAAATAACAGAAGAGGGGAAATAAGCATTGCCAGCCCAAATCACACTCATTCCTCCTTATTCTTCTTAACTCTTGATGGCCTTAGCTTGTGCCTTGCTCTTTACCAGCACTGGTCTCTATACGAAAGTCTACGCAATACTTGTTACACATCTGCCAGCTTCAAGCTTTGGTCTGTTCAAGGCCAGAAAAGACTGCAAGAATTCCTGGCTGACATGGGGTAAGTTAATCAAGAGAGTTGGGAATTGAAAAGGGCGGAAAAAAACCAACCCAAATCAGGATGATGGCCATGGATGGTAATTTTGAAGGAATTAAAGAGCGTGGGTAGCATTGTCTGTAATACTGGAGTAGAGGTCTCCTTGGCAACTTCAAGACTTGTGGACTTCAACTCCTCATGGCTGGCTGAGAAATTCTGGGAGTTGAAGTTCACAAGTCTTGAAGTTGCCACGTTTGAAGACCCGTGTAACCAGAGTTGAAGCAAGTTGCTAAGCAAAGTCAGCTTCCTATCACTTTGGTTGTCTGTTTTTTCACAACCTCTTACGTGTAGAAGATTCAAACTCAACATTTCTGGAGCAATTAGGAAGAAAACCCCTGAAATCTGGTCAGTACCGGGACAGTGATTTGAATCTGAGTAAAATAGTTTCCAATATTCAATAAAAGGCACAATTTTCAGAAAGTAGCAATACTTAGCGAATGAGCAGGAAGAGATTGGCAGTGTCTTAGTTCTGTGTGTCAGATGTTCCTCCCCACGTACTTAATTCCTCAATTTGTTTTTCTAAGGTTGCCTTTAAAGCAAGTCAAACAGAAATTTCATTCCATGGACATGTCCCTGAAAGAGAATCTTCGGGAAATGATTGAAGAATCTGGAAATAAGTTTGGGTAAGATACCTTTTTTTATTTTTAACGACACAGAATTCTGAACTGATTTACTCACATGTTTATTTCTTTGTAAAATGTATGGGCCATCTTGCCTCATTTTGTATCCCTGGGTGATTTACAATCATTATCTATCTATCTATCTATCTATCTATCTATCTATCTATCTATCTATCTATCTATCTATCTATCTATCTATCTATCTATCTATCTATCTATCTATCTATCTATCTATCTATCTATCTATCTTCTATATCTTCTATATAAATAAAAATGTAAATGTTCGTTTGTTCAAAATCTTAAATCTCCGAAAGTTCTTCACCGATTGCTTTGAAATTTTGACACAATGTTGCATTCGAATACGCGCGAGTTTTTATATACCTACTATTATATAGATGTCCCACCTGTGACAGGTAAAAACATGCTTTTTTTGAAAAACAGCGCCATCTGTTGGACGTAAACATATTACAAATGTGCGCTTTCTCTTTTCTTTCTTTTCCATTTAACCAGACTGAGCCACAGCAACGCGTGGCCGGGTACAGCTAATATAAGATAAAAACTGTATAAGCTTAAAAGACGTAAACAAGTTAATACAAAAAGCCAAACTCTACGGCTTGTCCGAGTGTGACCGTTAAGTTGTTTGAACATTTCCAGTGATTCCCCTTTATTTTTCAGAATGAAGGATCTGAGAGTGCAAACCTTCAGTGTCCATTTTGGTTTTAAAAATAAATTTTTAGCCAGTGATGTTGTGTATGCCACGGCAGCGTTGATGGAGAACGTGGAAAAGGAAGAGAGCAGAACTGATAATTTTATCAAGGCTTTGGATAGTCTTTCCAGGTAAGGTACATTTTCCCCTCTTTGTAACCCTAGCATATGTTGAAGAAGCCAGGTTAGGGAATGTTGCTATAGGGCAGTATTTCTCAACCCGGGCAAACTTGAAGATGTCTGGACTTCAACTCCCAGGATTCCCCAGCCAAGCAAGCCTGCTGGAGAATTCGCAGATCTTCAAGTTACCACTGAAGGAAAGGGCAAAATTGTATATAGAAAATTATTATTTGCAGACGTTTGCTAATGCGTGAGAAGGAACGGAAACAGCTTAGCTTAGTAAAATCCTTGCTTGCTCAGGGTGGAACAAGGTGATTGTGTGCGCAGGAAACTTGAGGTTCACAAGAACAAGGAACAAATCATCATGCTAATATATATATATATATATAGATTTTACAGATATGTCTAAGGCAATGATTTGAGAGAAGAGGAACTAATTACCATATGGCATATTGAATAGAGTAGAGTAGAGTAGAATACCTCAGGTTACCCATCTCTACTGCCACCCATTGATACCAAGAAGTTGTAGATATTATCCAGTTGACAAGCTATCAATATTTGTCACTGATGTGCCTCTGCATTAAGGTGATAGTAAGGAACATTTCCTAAGAATATTATGAATTACTTTCCTTCTGGATAAAAGCAATGTCTTTGTTTTGTTTCTCCTTCCAGAGGTAATCTTGGCCAGTTGCTTCAAGGACTGGAGCTGGCCAAAAAGCAGCTGTGCGCCATCCAGCAGACGGTGGCCAGCTGCATCTGCACCAATCTTGTCATCAACCAGGGACCGTTCCTGTACTGCTACCTCATGGAGGTGAACATCATCTTGCTGCAGTCATCTATCTACCTACCTACCTACCTACCTACCTACCTACCTACCTACCTACCTACCTACCTACCTACCTATCTATCTATCTATCTATCTATCTATCTATCTATCTATCTATCTACACTATCAATCATCTGTCATCTATCCATCATCTATATCTATACTCAATTTACTATCTATCTACACTCTATTTATCTATCATCTGTCATCTATCCATCATCTATCTTCTCTATCTGTATATAATCTATCTATCTATCTATCTATCTATCTATCTATCTATCTATCTATCTATCTATCTATCTATCTATCTATCTATCTATCTATCTATCTATCCATTTTTCTATCCAGCCATCCACTTACCTAGTTATAAATATTTCTTTTTCAGGGTACGCCAGATGTGAAACTATTCTCCAGGCCAATATCCTTAGGTCTGCTCACCAAGTGCCTGCTTAGATCCTTTGTTTCTTCTGTAAGTGACCTATTAATTGACAATGCATCCGCAATTAGGGGCTTTATTTTGAAACATGACATTTAAGCCATCTTAACCAAAAAAATACCCTGAACAATGCCCAAACTAGATATGACTCACACGCCATAAAGTTTGCTTTAAAAATAGCATCAGTGCTTTTCTTAACAAACACACAAATGTTTTGAAAAGAGGAATTTTCTTGAGATTGCCTAAGGATTGGGTGAAAAACTAAACATCACATGCTTCCTACCTCATGTTGTTTCTGTAATCCATCCCACTAGTGGCTTAAAATAAAATATGCTCATTAACATATATATATATTAACATCCTGCCTGGTTTGGCCCTTAGTTAACTTATTCAGCTCTTTAAAATAAGCATGGAAAACAATGAAATAGGAAGAAAAATGCAGGATGGCTTTTAGTTCTAAATATTACATGTTAGATAGCACTGGATTCTCGGGTGAAGTAACACTGCAAACGTAAAAGTAGCATCTTGCAAAACAAAATATAGCAGAGTATGTTCAGAGGGGGAGGGGAACGATGGCATGTGATGATGTCATGAGATGCAAATAGCATGAATCAAACGTGATGATTTCTGTTATGTTTGCCCAAGTTGTGCAGTTATATGTACATGTCATTTTGCTGTTGTCATAGTTGTTACAAATACCAGTTAGTATATCTGAATATGGGTAGTTCCTTGATTTACGACCACAATTCAGCCCAAAATTTATGTTGCTAGGTGAGAGATTGGTTAAGTGAGTTTTGCCCTACTTTACAACTTTTCTTGCCACGTTTGTCACGCGGTTGTTAAGTGAATTGGGCTTCCCCCCCCCTTGACTGTGCTTGTCAGAAGGTTGCAGAAGGGGATCATGTGACCCCGAGACACCGCAACTGTTATAAATATGAACCGGTTGTCAATCATCTGAATATAAATCACATGGCCATGGGGATGCTGCAACGGTCGTAAGAGTGAAAAGGGGTCATAAGTCACTTTTTTCCAGTGTTGTCGTAATTTCGAACGGTCACTAAATGAATTGTGAGTTTGAGGACTACCTATATCATTCCCTATCCATCATCCGCTATAATCTGGTGCTAACCTTACTTGGATAAGTATTGTGGGTGGCCTCTTAAAAGCCTTTTAATCTTGTCGCAAACTATTTTTATTGTTGGGAGGTATGTCCATCTCCATTTTAAAAGCAAGGGAGATAAAAATCTAAAACTTACCCAGTGCAACAAGCAATGTATACAGGCTGCGACGGCAATCCATGGAAGCCAAGTCTGTTTTAAGATGCTTAACAGTGGCCTTTTGTTTTATCTGCAATCTTCCTCCGCTTAATCCTCAAATTAGTCCTTCCTCTGTACTTCAAACAAAACCAGCACCCCAAACCCAGAATTTTGGTCTTAGGATTCTTCTGCCTTTGAGCTTTGTCTAACCAAGACCCCTTTTCTGATATTTTTAGACCAGAAACAAGCGCTGTAAACTGCTCCCCATGATTATGGCAGCCCCCATGAATCTCGACCAAGGGACAGTGATCATGGTCGGGACCCCACCTCACACGGAAAGCTCCGACAAGAAAAAGTAAGGGCTTTGCTCGCTGATTCCTTTAGATCAGGAGGGTCTCTTTGATCTCAAATTCTTCAGCCGTGTGGAAGATAGGCCCGTGAGAAGCATCTGTTTCAGTGACTGAATGGAACTTCTGGAATGTTGTGGGATCTAGCGTGGAGAGCAAATAATAAGTGGCGAGCGAGATCAGAAACGTGGGACGTGTAGTTGCAAGTATCTCACCAAGATGTGTTTCTCTTTCTTTCTTAGCTTTTTTGGGAGAGCGTTTGAAAAAGCTGCCGAAAACACCAATTCTCGGACTTTACACAACCATTTCGACATGTCTAGTGAGTAAAAATCATTGGGGCTTTGTTGTATAGAGCACGTAATATTTACATATATTTTTCCCTCTAGGGTGGTACATGAAGCGCATGAGGATAAAACTGGAGGCCAACATATGGTGCCTCCCTGTATTCATAAATCAGTTGCTAAAGTTTGGCCAGTGTGACTTACTACACATTGCTGGCTAAAGACATTCTGGTAGTCCCCAGCTTAGGACCACAACTGAGCCCAAAATTTCTGTTGCTAAGCAAGACAGTTGTTAAGTAACATTTGCCCCATTTTACGACCTTTCTTGCTGCAGTTAAATCACTGCACTTGTAAAGTTAAGAACACATTTATAAAGTGAGTCTGGATTCCCCATTGACTTTGCTTGTCAGAAGGTCACATGACACCGGGACGCTGCGACCATCATAAATATGAGCCAGTTGCCAAGTGTCTGAATTTTCGATCATGTGACTGTGGGGATGCTACTACGGTCGTAAGTGTGAAACCTAGTCATAAGTCACTTTTTTCTTTTTAAAGATGACATCCAAGTTTCTCTCCCACCACAGATGTTTAAATATTTTAATTTCTTTTTGTACTGAAAGCTTTCCTGCTTACCTGCATATCAGTTGGTGACCAGAATACCATCAGTTGCTTAGTTGCAGGCCTGAAAACAATGCAGCTTAGTGTTGTATCAGGCTAAATGAATTTGCATGAGCTGCTTTAAGTTCTGAATTGATTCTTAAGAACATAGAGGGATATTAGGCTGTTGATTATTAAGTAGAGATCTGAAGTTTCCTTTAAAACATCTATGGAGGTTCTCAGTCATCCAGGTCATGGTTGTCCCAAAGGTGCTTTTTCAAAAGGCTAGTGGACTTTGTTTTTCCTTGAAAACAAGACATTTCCCTTCTCCAAGAAGCTGCTTCGGTTCTGACTGAATGGTGGAGGATATAATATAAATCCTTCCATCCTCCACATTCAGTCAGAACTGAGGAAGCTTCTTGGATGAAAAGCGAAATGTCTTCAAGGAAAACAAAGTCCAGTTGCCTTTTGGTAAAAAAGCATCTTTGGGACATCCTTTACAGGGTTAGGGAAACCTCGGCTCTTTTATGACTCATGGACTTCAACTCCCAGAATTCCTGAGTCAGCTATGAGTCCATGAGTCATAAAAGAGCCGAGGTTGCCTACCCCTGCTTTAGAATATGCACTCGTGATAATGGATTATCCTTCTGACATTATTTCCTTTATTATTTTAGTAATTGAATTGAAAATGGAAGACAGGAGCAAATTTCTCGATGCCCTTATTGCACTTTTATCCTAATGGTAAGCTGTTGAAGAATGTTGGTTATTTCCCCCCCACTACGGGAATTTTTTAGAACCACTTGCCATGCTTCCCACTGTGGCATTGGCTAAATTTGGAAAGATATTCTCTTCTTGGTAGAAGGGAGCCAAGGCCTTACCATCCGTGGGTTTTATTTTGTATATATAAATCTGTAAATACTTTGTGTCTACCAGACCTTTGTCTAGATTTTATGTAAGCCTGTTTTAAAACACTTTAAGAGTTTTAAAAGTGTATCCAGTGCCAGTTTGTGCTTGGAAAATTGTAATCAAATAAATTTTTAAATTTTATATCTTGTTTGATGGAGGACCCTTTCTTATCTAAGGTGCAATGACATCGTATCGTTATCAATACATTAAAAATAATTACATAGGAAAAGTTCGCTTTTAATGTGGCTTCTACACGTATTGGTATTTGTTGAAATACATGATAAAGCACTAAATATTTCATTGTTCAACTGGCTGGGCTCACTTATTTTTAAAATGTATCTATAACTCAGCATTTCCTTGCTTGTTAAATCATGGTTTTTCAACCAAATTTAATGTGTGAGCTCAGCTAGTTGGGTTATATTGAATAAACCATGGTTTTCATGAGTGCAAACCACTTTCATGAGTGTTTGGTTAACTAAATTGGCTTATTACCATTCTTATAACTTCCTTTTTTGCAGTTTAAGAATCTAGCTGGGTTTGAAGTGATAACAGACGATTTTCACAGAAAGAGTTTGCACCATATGCCAAGTTCCAAACTTGGACATCCGTTTGGTCTTGTACAGGGCTCTCCAAACTTGGCATCTTTAAGACTTGTGGACTTCAACTCCCAGAATTCCTCAGCCAGCCATGCCAAGTGGCCAAATCTGGAGACCCCTCATCTGTATAATACACAAACTCAACCAGGTATTGTACAGCTGATGCTCACTTACCAGCTGCAATTGGGACCAGCATCTAAGTGGTGTGGTCATTTAGCTCAGTATCACATGACTGTGCTGACTTACAACACCAGTTCCGGCTGCGGTTGTTAAGCGAATCACCACGGGCCGTTAAACACGACATCATACAACTGCAACTTCTGACATCCTTCTGGTTTCCTCATTGGCGGAAACCGACTGTGAAGTTTGCAAATGGCGATCATAAGATTGTGGGACTCTGCAACCATCCCAAATGCACACCGGTTACCAATGAATCGTGGTCATGCATTGTTATTGTGGGAACGTTGTGATGGCCGCAACTTGAGGAGCGGTCATCAGTTTCTTTTTTCAGCAATGTTGTAACTCTGAATGGTCACTGAACAGTAGGCGAGGACTCCCTGTATATGCTTTCTGTCAATCTCCAGCCAGCTGGCTGAGGAATTCTGGGAGTTGAAGTCCTACCATTTTCAAGTTGCCAAGGTTGAGAAACACCGCACTAGAGCGTTGTACCTTTTTATCACAACAAAGCAACACTGATACCTTCTGGGAATCTCAAAGACATGGATGATTAAAAACAGATATTTCAGGACCTTGGACAGAGCTCAGAGAATCAATTGAATGAGTGAAGCTCCTTTCTCCCGGAAGACTAATTTCTCCTGACTATCCCTTTCCGGGCCCACTTTTTTTGTAACTTGCTCCACTTTTACTACTTTTAAAGTAACTCAAGGCAGCGAACATACCTAATATTCTTTCCTCCTGTTTTCCCCACAACAACAAACCTGTGAGGTTGGTTGGGCTAGAGAGAGATTGGCCCGAAGTCCCTCACATGTCTTTCTTGCCTAAGGTGAGACTAGAACTCACTGTCTCCTGGTGATTGGCCCAAAGTCACCCACCCAGCTTTCTTGCCTAAGGCAGGACTAGAACTCACCATCTCCTGGTGACTGACCTAAAGTTACCCAGCTGCTTTTTTGCCCAAGGCAGAACTAGAACTCACTGTCTCCTGGTGACTGGCCCAAAGTCAACCAGCTGGCTTTCAAGACGGAACTAGAACTCACCATCTCCTGGTGATTGGCCTAAAGTTACCCAGCTGCTTTCATGCCTAAGGTGGAACTAGAACTCACCGTCTCCTAGTGACTGGCCTAAAGTTACCCAGCTGTTTTCATGGCTAAGATGGAACTAGAACTCACCGTCTCCTGGTTTCTAGGCCAGCACCTTAGATACTACACCAAACCATATAGCCATCTGAAAAAAGGAAGTTTATGATCTTTCTTTCCTTGGTCACACATATTACTGGTATGAATCTTTTTTGTAACTTTCCTCACGTTCCTCTTTACCATAGTTAGTGCAATAATCTGTTTCTTTTCATTGATTGATTTCTGTTTCTTTTCTTGTAATAATGCTGCTTCCAATGCTTCTTGCTTCGTCATTCATTTGGTACCAGATAAAGCCCCCTCGTAAAGACCCCTGCAGGAGGAGCAATTATCGCTCTTACAAATCCTTGGCTCAATACCTCTTCTTCTTTACTTTTTCTTTGTACATTTCCTCAGACAAGACATACTTTGTAGTATGTCAATGATTCATCCTCACTACCAACAGACAATCTTATCAGAAGCTCTGTGGCCCAATTATGAAGGATTTCTGGCTTCTTCTATCCAAGCAAAATAATCAAGCTTGAGCTGCCTTGTAATTATGACTGCAGTGTTTACAGTTGCTTTATAGACCGCCGGCTCCGCCAGCTCCAATGCCATGATTTGCAGCAGGAATCGCCGTCCTTTTACTGTGGACCTTAAGTCCTGCTCTGCAGAATTCTCTTTGTAGTAAATAACAGGGTCTCTGTAGTACGTGTGGAATTTCAAAGGCCAAAGGAAGAAGTCCCTCTTCCCTTTTGGTGTTCAAAACTTTTATTCGTTTATCAAAATATAAATACATCATCCCTGTTGGAAGGGAGTGGGGTTTGCGGCGTGGAGAAGGGGAACTGAGTTTGGTTGTTTCCTTCCAGATGTTTGGTTACCCAGCTCGGTAAACATCATCAGTGTTAGAAGGGAGTGGAGTTTGCTGCCTCTTACTATACTGTGAGTGTTGGTGGGAGTTTTCCTGATGCTTCCTTCATTGGGCTGGTGTTTACTGTCTGAGCTAGTAGTTCCTTAATTAGGGTATTGTTTGATTCTTTTACATTAAATGTTCAGATTGTCTTTTTTTTAAAAAAAAATCCCTTTCTTTGGCTGCCTTTCAAAACACCAGGGGTACCAGGGTGGAGCCTCCCAGCCCGGTGCAAACATAAAAACTTCCAGACGTTCTAGAAAGACGCATTTTGCCAACAGGAAACATTACGAAGCATTAAGCACACCAAGAACAATGTAAAATCTGGCAGGGTGGGAGAACCCTTTTCCTTAATGGCAAACCAAAGGCCGCTCATTTGCCAGCATTTCGCCTCCCTAATCACCGTTTGCAATTTGGCCCAAGGAAAGAAGTGAGGCAAAGATTAACAGTCAGGAACGCCGAAGTTTTTTTTTAGACCGGATTGAGGAGGAGGGTGAGAGATAGGTTTATGCAGAAGCAAGGAACGTCTGCCTCCTCGTTCATTGGCCACGCAAAGAACTTAACGATGTCTAATTAAAATCCTTCATTCTAAAAGCGCCCCTTTTTCTGCGCTCACCTGCCAAGTTTCAGGGAAGTTTCTTTGGGGGAGAAGTAGTTGGGAACCACAAGGTGGAGGATTCTGTTACGGTCTACATTCCCATGGGAGGGTTTTGTTAGATTGGGGTCGA
>BFFQ01004358.1:12223-22672 GCA_003402635.1 Protobothrops flavoviridis
CACTCCCCCATCCACCCCTTTTTCCAAATGCTGATTCTGCCTTTTGTCGCTCCGGCTCCGGCCTGGCGTTCGGCTTTCCTTGGTGCATCGTTCCGTTTTTGTAAATATTTGGTGGGATATTTCGTCGTTGTGATCCGAAGACCTTTTAAAATATATCCGTTTTATTAAAATGATGATGATCATTGGATATTAATATAATGTTTGCTACTCCCCGGACTGATCAAAAAGAAGTAAACGAAAAAAAAGCAGAAACGTGTTTCTGTTGTTGATCCGCATCCAAAAACCCGGCTTTTGAGGATCTCTTATAGGTTAGTGTGATTTTTTAAAAAAAATAATGTCGCCTTCAAAAGCAGAAGGAGAAAAGAGGAGTGGGGATCCTTGGTCTATTCCTGTTGGTGCCCCATTCTTTTAGGGGATAGGATTGTCATTCGTTTGAAAAGTTTCAGGCTGAGGAGCTTGGGGTTTACAGGTAGGCCCCGAATTAGACCGGTTGCTTAGCAACCATTCAAAGTTCTGGGGGGGGGAAACTTACAACCTAGATTTGAAGTTACTCCCTCCCTTCGGTCACATGACCCCATTTTACAACACTTTTGCCTTTACTTCTGCTTTTCTGCCAGACCGCGTCCATAGTGGACCGTTGGTTTTGCTTAATGACCGTGGCGTTCACTTTACGACCACTAAGGTTGCTTAATGACCCCTTGAAAAAAGATCGCGAAGTTGACTTGTCTGACAGGCAGGCTCCCTTAGGGACGTAACTTGAGAACCACCTATATTCCATTTGGTTCTGAGACTTTCAAATCTCACCCAGAGGCCAGTTATCCTTTTCGTGGTGTGTTTTTATCACAAGATGTGGCCATTTTTTTGCTCTTCCTTCAGGACAGAGTTTTAATCTGGGCTGTTGGTTTTTGGGCATCTAACAGAGGAAAGGTTTGGCTGTTGTTGGACAGAATGTTTCCTCCATCTGGTGGCAACACATTGTCTTTTTTGTGGCTTGAAGTTGATCATTGAAGGAGAGGCTGTTTCACAACGGCGGGAGTGTCTCTATAATTTATTTAACAGAACAGAATAAAAGAGTTGGAAGGGACCTTGGAGGTTTTCTAGGGGCGGAGAAGGGAACGGCCTCCATATCTCCCCATTTATGGTCATGGATGGCCCAGAAGGTTGGGTTTCCCCATTCCTAGTCCAGAATCTTCAGCCGTGGACTATCCTGGCTTTGGGGCTGAGAGTGAAGGCTCAAAAGATCAGAGGGAATAACTATGGAGATTCTCAGTTCATCCAGCTCATGATTGTCCCAAAGGTGCTTTTTTTTTTTTTCAGGAGGCAACTGGCCTTCCTTACTTTTATTTGAAGACATTTCACCTCATCCCAGAAGCTTCTTCAGCTCTGACTGGATGGTGGGGAATGGAAGGATTTATACTCCTTGCAGACAGCTGGTCATTTGCATTTTTAGAGAGTCGTTGAGGCCACTTGGAGGAAGGAATATAAACCCTTCCACTCCCCACCATCCAGTCAGGGCTGAAGAAGCTTCTTGGATGAGAAGCGAAACGTCTTCAAAGCAAAACAAGAAAGTCCAGTTGCCTCCTGAAAAAGCCCCTTTGGGCTCAGAGAGAATCAATCTCTGGATACTCCTCATCCAAGACTTTCACCGCTACACCACACTGCCTGTTCGTTGTAACTCATTTTGACACAATTACTAACCTAAACGCTCTATCAGGTTGGTTGACGATTGCTCAAAATCAGACGTTGAATTTTTCACCCTTCTGCCCAGTTTACCTGTTGCTCTGATACTTTCTACCCATCCATCTTGGGGGGGGGGCTTTGATTATCTGCAAGATAAACTCATTAACATCTGGTTACCATTTGAAGTATCATTTTAGACCTTTTGAGCTGCCTTGATTCATTACTAGGGTTTGTCCGTCATACTGAACCACCATTTAAAGATAGTTGGACTAGTCACCAAATTGGGTTGCAATCACACACCGTAAACATGGCTTGCAAACTACAATAGCTGGATATAGCTAGTGGTAGGCTGCATTAACAGAGGGATAGAATCAAGATCACGTGAAGTGTTAATATCACTTTACAATGCCTTGGTAAGGCCACACCTGGAATACGGCATCCAGTTTTGGTCACCACAATGTAAAAAAGATATTGAGACTCTAGAAAGAGTGCAGAGAAGAGCAACAAAGATGATCAGGGGACTGGAGGCTAAGACATATGAAGAACGGTTGCTGGGATTGGGTAGGTCTAGTTTAATGAAGAGAAGGACCAGGGGTGACAGGATAGCAGGGTTCCAATATTTGAGGGGCTGCCACAAAAAAGAGGGGATTAACCTATTCTCCAAAGCACCAGAAGGCAGGACAAGAAGCAACAGATGGAAACTCATCAAGGAGAGAAGCAACCTGGAACTAAGGAGAAATTTCCTGACAGTAAGAACAATTTACCAGTGGAACAACCTGCCTCCAGAAGTTGTGAACGCTCCAACACTGGACATTTCTAAGAAGAGTTTGGACAGCCATTTGTCTGAAATGGTATAGGGTTTCCTGCCTGAGCAGGGGGTTGGACTAGATGACCTCCAAGGTCCCTTCCAACTTTATTATTATTATTATTATTATTATTATTATTATTATTATTATTATTATTATTATTATTATTATTATTACTGGGCGTGATAATAAGCCGTGTTGGAGACAGTTTGCAAGCAGAGACATGGAAATCGTAGGGGTCCATGGACATAGGTGTAAACCCCAGGATTCTTAAATTTCCACCTGAGATGCAGTGGGATTTTCCCCTCAATATTTGCAGAATTGCATTAGTGAGCTCATGACAATGATAGAACCATCACCCCATTTCCAGAACCCATTAAACCTGGTTAGTTTAAGCCTGGTTAGCATCTTTTGGGGATGCCTCGTCCGAGGCAACTCATCGATTTGTTTTATGGGCCAATGTCCTGCCTGCACTTGGGAAAAATTGTTGAATTAATTCAGCCGTGAAGTGAATAACCAAGATGTTACACAGTTCCTGGACTCCCATCAAGAGGCTTTGTTACAACTTTGCTTGCATGCGAGCCTTTTTCAGATGTGATACTCAGAGATGCCAGTTTAAAAATAAAGTCTCCGACAGAGGGCAGCTTCCAGGGATTGCCAGAGAATGACTAAGGAGAAGAAGCGGTCTTGTTATCTTTCTGGAACACACATGGAGGTTATCAACTCTATTTCTGCTGATGTTTGCTCTGCCAGTCAGTTGTCCTTCGTGTCTCATTCCAGAGAGACGCTCCAGACAGAGAGGTAAGTCCTCAACTGGTTTTCTTTCGGTTATATGGGTGGAAACTGATCAAAGAGAGAAGCAACCTAGAATTAAGGAGAAACTTCCTGACAGTGAGGACAATTAACGGCTGGCCTCCAGAAATCGTGGGCGCTCCATCCCTGGAGGTTTTTAAGAAGAGGTGCTAGACAGTCACTTGTCTGAGATGGTATAGGTTCTCCTGCTTGAGCAGGGGGCTGGACTAGAAGACCTCCCATGTCCCTTCCAGCTCTATTCTGATTAACTGATCTCAGATCTATTCAAGGAGAGAAGCAACCTAGAACTAAGGAGAAACTTCCTGACAGTGAGGACCAGTGGAACAGTTTGCCTCCAGAAATCGTGGGTGCTCCATCACTGGAGGTTTTTAAGAAGAGACTAGACATTCACCTGTCTGAGACAGTATAGGTTCTCCTGCTTGCGCAGAGGGCTGGACTAGAAGACCTCCAAGGTCCCTTCCAGATTCTATTCTATTCTATTCTATTCTATTCTATTCTATTCTATTCTATTCTATTCTATTCTACCTGGGCTCTAGTTAACGATTTCTGTCTCTTTCAGAGTAGAAGATGAGTCTCGTCAGCTTCTTCTTCATCCTCGGCCTGCTGCCTCTTGTCACCCCAGATTGTCCCCTCCCTTGCCGTTGTGCCGCCAACATCATTGACTGCATGTCGACCGATCTCAGCGACGACATGATCCCCCTCTCCTTTTCCTCCTCAACCACCAAGCTCTATCTCAACAACAACTACCTGACCTTCATCCCCAAAGGCCTCTTTGACAACCTGCACCACCTCCAGGCTGTCTACCTGCGGGGGAACCCTTGGGAATGCACCTGCCACATTCTCTACCTGCGCTCCTGGCTGCAGTGGCAAGAGAACCGCACTCTGTATCGCGACGTGGTGTGTTCGAGCCCTGCCCACCTTCAAGGTCGGATTATCACCTACCTGTCCGAAGACGAGATCCTCTCTACCTGCCAGTCCTGGTACTGCGGCATGGCTCTGGTGGCCCAGATCTGCCTCTTCGTCTTCCTCCTGGTGCAGGCCATCTTGCTCCTCCTTGTGATTTTCTACATCTGCCGGTTCCAGCGGATAGCCAAGGAAGCCAGGAGGACAATGGTGGAGTTTTATGAGAATACGGATCCGTGGGAAAACGCTCGTAAGAGCAGCATTGACTGATGTCTGTGGAGATTCTCCGTCTTCCAGGTCATGGTTGTCCCAAAGCTGCTTTTTTGTTTTTTAAGGCAACTAGACTTTCTTGTTTTGTTTTGTTTTTTCCTTGTGAAGACATTTTGTGAAGACGTTTCTTTCGTTCCAGGAAGCTGCTGCTTCAACTGAAGAAGCTTCTTGGATGAGAAGCGAAATGTCTTCCAGGAAACAAACTAAGAAAGTCCAGTTGCCTTTTTTTTTTAAAAAAAGAACCTTTGGGACAGGATTGATGGATTGATTACCGGACAGGAATAGCCTTTCCCCCAAATTGCCTTATTTCCTGGAGAACCTTGGACCTTGGAAGATGCTTGCTTTTTTTTCAAAAGAAGAAGAAGAAGCTTCTACGCCAGGGGTCTTCAAACTTGGCCCTTTGATGACTTGTGGAGTTCAACTCCCAGAATTCATGCCTGGCTGAGGAATTCTGGGAGTTGAAGTCCACCAGTCACCAAAGGGCCAAGTTTGAAGACCCCTGTTCTACGCAGAACATTTGGGATGGATAAACATAGAACGACAAAATAGAAGAGGCTTTTTGCTGGACCACCATTTCATACTTAAACTCTGTGGACTCTTCCTATAATTGAAAAAAAAAATGGTTTGGGGGCTCGTGATTGAGCCCCCTCGCACCCAAGACTGTCTGATGCCCCCTATTATGTACAGGTAGTCCTTGACTTACAACAATTCATTTAGTGACCATTTGAAGTTACAATTACACTGGAAAAGTAGTTTACAACCGGTCCTCGCAGTTCCACCACTGCCTTCCCGTGGTCACGTAATCCAAGTTTGGGCGTTGGGCAAGTGGCATATATTTGTGACAATTGCAGCATCCCGGGCTGAAATGATCACTGTTGATGACCTTCTCAGCCATTTCTGAAAAGCCACATTCTCTTAACTGACCGCACAATTCACTTAATGACTAGTGATTCGGTTAACGGCCGCGGCAAAGAAAAAGGTTGTAAAAGCGGGGGCAGCTCTTTTAACAACTGCCTTGCCTAAGAATGCTCCAACACTGGAAGTTTTTAAGAAGGGAAAGGATAGCCCTTTGTCTGAAATGGTACAGGGTTTCCTGCCTGAGCAGGGGGTTGGACTAGATGATCTCCAAGGTCCCTTCCAACTTTATTATTATTATTATTATTATTATAAAAGCCATTCTGGTCCCAGTTGTGTATAATCCTTCCGTGTTCTTTTACTTTGTTAAATGCCAGGCAATACTTGTTGCTTTTTTTATTATTATTTCAACGTACTAATGTGGTCCTTCTTCCCCACCAATCTGGATTGCCTTCAGTTATTAAACCTCAATTTTTAATCTCCAGTTGCTAAAATTCAGTTATTAAACCTCTTTAAAAAAAAAACCTCACGGGCAGTTTTTAAGAAGACACGGGACAATCATTTGTCTGAAATGGTACATGATCTCCTCCTTGAGCTGGAGGTTGGACTAGAAGACCTCCGAGGTCCCTTCTCACTCTGTTATTAGGCAGGTTAAAGAGATTACACAGTTGAGAGAGAGATGATTTGGGCTTCTCTTCAAAAACCTATCATCCCTCAAGCTTTTTTTCTTTCAAACAACACAAGGAAGTTTGTGTTGCTCAATGTCTCTCTTTCTCTCTCCCTCTTTTTCAATGTACGCCAATTTGATTTAAAAAATAATATATATATTTTTAAATCTCAGTTCCAGAAAATTATTTTCTCTGTCCCCACAAGAGGGCGCACAAACCCCACTGAACTTTGTTTTCTGCTCTTTCACGGTTAGGTTAGCAAATTGATGTCTTCCCTTCCCAGGACAAATGTTAACTTTTTTCTCTCCATCACAGCCAAAGAAGAAAAGAGATTTATTTCTGAGACGATGGCTCTGTTACAGAACCCGCCTACTTCGATTCTGTACAAAATCCAATTTGCATAAAGAGTGGGATTTTCTTGGGGCTTATTTCCCAACTTTCTCAAAGATAATTTTGGTATTTTATTAATACAAATAATGTATGCAACCAACCATCTGCAGACAGACAAGAAAAATCATAGAACTTCTCCATTTGTGAATACAATAGAACAACTATCACAGGCAAGGTATTATATATTTTTTAAAGAAAATAATATATATCCTGTATATATATATATATTTATATTATATATCCTGCTATAATATATATCCTGTAATACAGGGGTCTTCAAACTTGGCCCTTTTATGACTTGTAGACTTCAGCTAAAGCATATGAAGAACGGTTGCTGGAATTGGATATGTCTAGACTAATGAAAAGAAATAGGGGAGACATGATAGCAGTGTTTCAATATTTGAGGGGCTGCCACAAAGAAGAGGGGGTCAACCTATTCTCCAAAGCCCCTGAAGGCAGGACAAGAATGGATAGAAACTAACTAAGGAGAGAAGCAACCTGGAACTAAGGAGAAATTGCCTGACAGCGAGAATAATTAACCAGTGGAACAGCTTGCCTCCAGAAGTTGTGGGAGCTCCAACACTGAAGATTTTAAAGAAGAGATTGGACAGCCATTGATCTGGAATGCTATAGGGTCTCCTGCTTGAGCAGGGGGATGGACTAGAAGACCTCCAGAGTCCCTTCCAACTCTTTGCTCTGTTAAATTTAAATCATAGCACCTTGGGAAGCTTAATCTGGCTTTTGATCTCAGCTGTTTCGCTCCATATGAAATATCGAGAATTTTTTTTCATGGGAGCCAGGATGGGTCAGATACAAAACTCACCAAGTTGTGGTTGTGGGGTTGTGGGACAAAATTTAAGCCAGAGAAATGGGTGGAGAGAAAAAAAAATATGATAAGTCTTGTCTGCTCAGACTTTTTCTCCCCCCACTTCTGGTGCCACTTTATGCTATGCTCTTGACTTTGATAAATAGGCTTCTGAATAAAATGTTAATCTAACTAGAGGTGAGGGTGAGGGGGGGGCTGGACCAGGCCCCTGCCCTCCCTCCCACACCGGCCTCCAGCTGACCTTGCTTCAGCACTAAGGGAGAAAACATAGGGATTTTTGTGTCTCCCTACAGAAAGCTTGTTAGCTTTGATTAATGGGAGAAGGATTCAGTCCCTGTTCTGGGGCATTTTTCCCCGACAGCAGAAAAATAAGCACAGAGTCACCAACTGTGACCCACGAAAGTCTTAAAGAGTCTAAAGGAAGGCTGGAAAGAAGATGGGAAATTGGAGAGGACGGCGAAGGAACTAAATTTACAGGAGACCAGTCCCTCCCAAAGAGCCAAAAGTATATAGGCCTCGCTCAATGAGCCCAAGCAGCCAAAGCTTGCGTTGCAGAATTTCTTGTCTAGAACCTAGAAAATAGAATAATAAGAGTTGGAAGGGACCTTGGAGGTCTTCTAGTCCAACCTCCTGCTCAAGCAGGAGACCCTATACTATTTCAGACAAATAGGTTGTCCAATCTTTTCTTAAATGCCTCCAGTGATGGAGCAGCCAAATTTATCAGAATTTAGGTTAATGTACCCAGATAATTTTTTTTTAATTATTATTTATTTATTTATTAAATTTATATACCGCCCTATCTCCCTTGCGGGACTCAGGGCGGTGAACAGGCGATACTAAAAACCACGATAATAAATAAATAGTTTGTTTTAAAATCGAATTAAATAACAGGCCTGTTCTAAAAACACACCCGTAAAAAAANNNCCACTGAAACATAATCAAACTACGCCAGGCCGGCTGCACGGAATAGATGGGCCTTCAGGGCTCGGCGAAAAATTATAGGACATAGAATAATAGGGTCGGAAGGGATTCTGGAGGTCTTCTAGTCCAACCCCCTGCTCAAGCAGGAGACCCTATAGCATTTCAGACGAATGGCTGTCCAATCTTTTCTTAAAAACCTCCAGTGTGGGAGCATTTACAACTTCTGGAGGCAAGTCGTTCCACTGATTAATTCTTCTCATGATCAGGAAATTCCTCCTTAGTTCTAGGTTGCTTCTCTCCTTGATTAGTTTCCATCTGTTGCTTCTTGTCCTGCCTTCAGGCGCTTTGGAGAATAGGGTGACCCCCTCTTCTTTGTGGCAGCCCCTCAAATACTGGAACCCTGCTATCATGTCACCCCGAGTCCTTTCCATTAGTCTTGTTGTTGTTAATCATGACCCCATGGACAACGTTCCTCCAGGCCTTCCTGTCCTCTACCATCTTCTGGAGTCCATTGAAGCTCACACCTCCTGCTTCAGTGACTCCATCCAGCCTCCTCATTCTCTGTCGTTCCCTTCTTCTCTTGCCCTCCATCTTTCCCAACATTAGGCTCTTCTCCAGTGAGTCCTTCCTTCTCATTAGGTGGCCAAAGTACTTGAGTTTCAACTTCAGGATCTGGCCTTCTAAAGAGCAGTCGGGGTTGATCTCCTCTAGGACTGACCGGTTTGAGCGCCTTGCAGTCCAGGGGACTCGCAGGAGTCTTCTCCAGCACCAGAGTTCAAAGGCCTCCATTCTTTGTCACTCAGCCTTTCTTATGGTCCAACTTTCACATCCTTCTTTCAACCGTTCTTCACATGTTTTAACCTCCAGTTAAACAGCGAAGGGACATGGTTGTCCCCACACACCTCACTGGGGACCCAAAGTCTACCCACCAAGTTGCTGGTGTGTGCCTTGCTGAAACCTACTTCGGAAATATCCGTGGAAAGCTATAAGAGAAATGCATCGACTGCGTTCCACAGGAAACAAACACGGGCACCTCATTCGCACCGGGCCATTCTGCCTTCCTTTTAGTTCCAAGCTGAAACGTGGGGAGGCTAACTGTGAGTTGTCAGCCAACTCACACTTCAGGATGACATGCCTGGAGGAGCTGGCCACTGGGATTGACAAGGGCTTTTGTTCCCCTATGACGGATGACTCCGAGACTGAAGTCCGGCCATTGTCCGCTCAGCCTGTGTCCTGCTCTTGGGCGATAGCCATCTCTTCATGGGCTATTCAGTCCCTGTAGAAAAAGTGACTATTTTTCTGAGTAGACACTGCCTCCAGTCTATTGTCTTGACAGAGGAATTTTTGGGCGCAGGGTCAATTGGGTGACGGCCTGCCATTCTAGGAGGTCCAAGGAAGTGTCCTCCTGTTTACCGATGACCGCGGGGCCTTCTTATCTGTCCAAGGAAGCAAGGAGCAACGTCTCTTTCTTTGACAAATAATAGGCCGTGCGGCCCTGTGTGGAAATGTCCGTGTAATTACAATTCTACAGCTCTTCAGCTCTTTATCTTGTATATCAACCATCCATCAGCGTCCACCAGGCTGGGCATTGTTTTCGTAATTATTTAGGCAAACGCCAAGCACATTTGCAAGGACATGCCAACCGTGAAGGGGGGGAGGAAAGGAGATTGAGACAATACAAGTCTTTTCCCCCCTGCTTCTTCTTCCTCTACTGCTTCTCTTCACCCATCCCTTTGTTACCAGCTGTTTTAGCCCCAGCTCGCAGCTTTGGGTTGAAACAAGCAAAGGTTGGTCAAAGGTTTTGATCAATGGAAGAGGAAGTTCACGAAAGGGTTGGCTGGTGGGGGCTGTTCTCTGCCATTATAACTTCTTGCTTGGGCCTCCTTATTTGAAGACGTTTCCCCTGTTCGAGCCGCGTGGACTGTGTTGAACCTACATCCTAAACCCTCCAACGTTTGCAATTAGATGAATATAATTTCAATTCAAAATATGCAGTCCTTCTCAGCATGGCGAGAAGAAGGATCGGATAGCAATAGAAGAGACTTCTTTGGAGCTCAGGGTTGAATGGAGGGTGGGGTCCTTGGGGCTCTCTGAGCTGGGTGGTTTTCTTGTAGATGTTTCAGGGCCTGAGTAGGTAACATCATCAGTGCTAGCAGGGAGTGGGTTTTGTGGAGAGGAGGAGGAGGAGGATGTGTGATCCGTAGTGCTCTCTGAGCTTGGTTGGGGTTTTTTTTGCAGATGTTTCATTACCCAACTAGGTAACATCATCAGTACTAGAAGGAAATGGGGCGTGTGGTGGTGAGGAGGAGGAGGAGGA
>BFFQ01004359.1:0-17756 GCA_003402635.1 Protobothrops flavoviridis
CATCATCATCATCATCATCACCATCCCAGGAATCATTGGAGAGGAGCAGGGCAGGAAGAATGCTGGAATGGTCAAGAACATGCTCTTTCCACAAGGGGGGGGGGGTGAAAGAAAGGATTATATCAGAAAGAAACATCCCCCCTCCACCCCCCAAATTCTGGAGATTGGGCCTTGTTGGTAGAGTAGAATCTATTGACATCTGCGCTGATCATTTCTTCATCCGGGCTTTGAAATTTATTTTTATTTGTTTGTTTGTTTGTTTGTTTATGAAATGTATTTGTTTGTTTATTTATTTATTTATTTATGAAATTTATTGGCCGCCCATCTCATATCCAATGAAGTGCAAGCATCATCAACAGTCAATTGATGACTGCTGAGTCAATTCAATCCAGAATAATAGAATAACAGAATAAAAACAGAGTTGGAAGGGATCTTGGAGGTCTTCTAGTCCAGCCCCCCTGCTCAAGCAAGAGACCCTAGACCAAGGGTAGGCGACCTTGGCTCTTTTATGACTCATGGACTTCAACTCCCAGAATTCCTGAGCCAGCCATACTGAGGGGAAAGGGAGAGGTTTCCAAGCTGAGCCATGCTGGCTCAGGAATTCTGGGAGTTGAAGTCCACGAGTCATGAGGGGGCCATAGTTCCCCCATGCTGGCTCAGGAATTCTGGGAGTTGAAGTCCACGAGTCATAAAAGAGCCAAGGTGGCCTACCCGTGGACTCTAGGGAGATTCTCTGTCATCCAGGCCATAGTTATCCCAGAGGTGCTTTTTCCCAAAGGCAACTGGACGTTTTAGGTTTTTTCCCTTGAAAATGCTTCGCTCCTCATCCAAAACTGAAGAAGCTTCTTAGATGAGAAGTGAATCCTTTTCAAAGGAAAGAAAAAAAAGCAAGAAAATGCAGTCGCCTTTTGGAAAAAACACTTTTGGGAACACAAGGATTATTTAGATGTTCATTTATAGAGTAAGGTAGGTGTTAGACAAGACTTGACAGTCCAGAAAACCAAAGGTGCTTTTTTTTTTTTTTTTTTTTAAAAAAGGCAACTGGAATCTCTGATCTTTCTTGCCACAGTTGTTAAATGAATCACTGCGGGGGTTAAGTTAGTAAGACGGTTTTAAATGAATCCGGCTTCTCCATTAACATGGCTTGTCAGAAGATCACAAAAGGGGATCCCAGGATCCCAGGACCCTGCAACCGTCATAAATACGAGTCAGTTGCCAAGTGTCTGAATTTTGATCCCGTGACCCTGGGGATGCTGCAACGGTCATAAGTGTGAAAAATGATCATAAATCACCTTTTTCAGTGTCCTTACCTATATTTAATTTTTTTTTCTAAAAACAACTTCAGAATATAAAATATCCGGCTTTACAGTTTCTTGATGTGGCCTCTACTCAGGCCGTGCTGTTTTTAACAAACTCTTCAAACGGCGCTGTCTCTTAGTAGTAAATGAAAATCACCATTGTATTGTTACGTCTTCCTTTGATGTTGCTTGAAATGTATCACCCCATTTCTATGGTTTGCAGTATCTTTTATTTCATCCAAGCATGTTAGGCGTGTTTCAGCCCTGCTTTCTCCCTCACATCCATCATATTAATCTGTTTGGATAGGAACCGTACCAGCTTGTTCATTAGTTTTATTAAATATCAATATCCCGGAATTCTTTGTAAAATTGCTTTGTCTATCTTATATCTCCGGGTGGTTGTTTATTTATTTTTAAGGATTTGCTTAGAATCTTTTGAAACGACCCAGTTACCAAGTTCTGTGAATAGATTCTAATTATGCTTTTACTATTGTTCCTCAATTAACATTTCACATTAGAGAAGGACATTACTTTAAGGGAAGGGATTAAGCAGTTTTTCAGCACCATTTCTAACCATTTCTAATGATCCTAAGGAGCTATTTTCTTAACACCCATGGTACTATTAGGTTTAAAAGCTCCATTAGTTCATTCCTTTCCATTGTTACCACATTTTCAATCAAACATGCATATCTACACACTTATAATCCCATGCACAGGCCGAGACAACTAAAGCTTACTTTTATCCCATTCAAATATCTTTGTAATAAAAAAGGAAACTGGGATAGTATCGTGGGAAGAATCCAGAGAAAGAAATATTTTGGGAAATATTAAAAAGGCAGAATGTATTTCCCCAAAGGAATAATGGAGAAGATCTTAAAAAAGACAGAAACCAGCCCCCAGAAATCAGCCCCAACCTTTAGGCCAGTGTTTCTCAACCTTGACAATTTTAAGGTATGTGGACTTCAACTCCCAGAATTCCACAGCCAGCTGGCTGTGGAATTCTGGGAGTTGAAGTCCACATGCCTTAAAATTGTTAAGGTTGAGAAACACTGCTCTAGGCAGAGGCCGGCTTTTAGAAATGCAAATTTCTAAAATTCAAAGACTACATAACCCACCCAAACTCTAAAAGACATGGCCTTTGGGGACATAATAGGATGAACCCACCAATACCAAAAGGGCACACTCAGACTCAGGTCAAAGTACATGACACAGGAAATACAAAGCCTCAAACAGGAACAGGAAACAACCTCAAGAGCCCCAGAGGATATAAAAACCCACTCCCTACATGTGCTCTCTCTTTCTTTTCTTCCAGAGCCATGTTTCTGTCTGGCTCTCCTTTTCAATAAACTGCAACCTTCTTTCTAAAGCAGTCGCTATTTTGTTTATTCCCAGCTTGGACTGGACCCTGATGAAGATTTTTCTTTCAACAATATCATACAGCGCTAAAAACAGAGAATCTAGCTTGATTGAATTAAATATATTTTGCGTGATCCAGTCTGGGTCGGTCACCGAGACCAGTTTAATCTTCTGAGCTTTTGGACTTGTGCAGGAGCCCCCATCCTCAGGGAACTTCCCTCTGGTAAAGTGTGTGCTGTTCTGTGTGTGGTATGTATGTGGTGCCTGTTTTGTGTGGCTTTTTAGATGTTGATTGGGTTGTGTTGATGGCCGGCTATTAAGTCGTTGGCTGTTGTTTGCTTGAGCTGCCAAGTCCTTTCGCCTCTTAAGTACTTGATAGGCTGGTGGTAAATCAACACCCCCTTTGACTGACGAGGGGCCTATTTCCCCATAAAATGCATTTTATTCTTTACATTTCTGTCCTGTTCCTCACCACAAAGTTCATCCGTAAATCTAGGGATAGTTGGGGACTGAGGAGACCTTCCAGACTGAACTTTGTCTTTCTGGGAAAAGGCCACCTCAAATGAAGTAGATTTCATCTGATTTCTCAAGTCCAACATTACCTCCATCTTGCCTAGATATAATTTCAACTTGTTCTCCATCAACCAACCCATGATCACATCTAAGCAACCTTCAAGAGTTTGATTAAATGTTCAGGGATAAAGAAACTGGAACTAAGGACTAACAGTACAAAAGCTATAATCTCCGCTAACTTGGTGGCTTTTAGGTGGAATTCCGATCTTAGCATTCAATCTATTAGGTAGATGAAGTATCCTGAGATACCTTCAAACCAAGGGTTAGGGCAGGGGTAGTCAACCTTGGCTCTTTTATGACTCGTGGACTTCAACTCCCAGAATTCCTGAGCCAGCCATGCTGAGGGGAAAGGGAGAGGTTTCCAAGATGAGCCATGATGGCTCAGGAATTCTGGGAGTTGAAGTCCACCAGTCATGAGGGGGTCATAGTTTCCCTCATGCTGGCTGAGGAATTCTGGGAGTTGAAATCCACCAGTCATGAGGGGGCCATAGTTCCCCCATGCTGGCTCAGGAATTCTGGGAGTTGAAGTCCACCAGTCATGAGGGGGCCATAGTTCCCCATGCTGGCTCAGGAATTCTGGGAGTTGAAGTCCACGAGTCATGAGGGAGCCATAGTTCCCCCATGCTGGCTCAGGAATTCTGGGAGTTGAAGTCCACGAGTCATGAGGGGGCCATAGTTCCCCCATGCTGGCTGAGGAATTCTGGGAGTTGAAGTCCACCAGTCATGAAGGGGCCAAAGTTTCCCCCATGCTGGCTCAGGAATTCTGGGAGTTGAAGTCCACGAGTCATAAAAGAGCCAAGGTTGACTACCCCTGGGTTAGGGTTACGGTTAGGCACCAGGACGAAACAATTCTAGTACAATTCTATCGCCCGTGAGTTTTTCATTGGTTGCATGTTTTCTTATTTCCCATCCATTTTTATGGAAATTCAGGCAGCCGCCCAGGAGCCCCCCCCCCAAATCTGGCTTGAAAGAAAGGCCAGGCCGCCTTTAGCCTGCGTGTATCATTCGGCAAGACCGATGCAATCTTTATGTTTGCTACAAGACCACAGTTGTGTTAAAAGCTAACAAAGACGCTTGTTTTCCCCTTAAAGCAGCTCTCGCGAAGCCCAAATCTGTCACGTTGGAGAATCAGGGGTCATCTGGAGAAAAATGAGACTCTGCCTCAGTCGGAGCCGAGCTCGGAGTTTCCCCCGACAGATTCATCTGGAGGCTGCCCCGTCTCCTCCGGGGTGGGAGCCTGGGCTACTTTCCACGTTCGCCAATATCTCGAGCAGTCAAAATACCGCGGTTGCCACGGAAAGCTCAGCTTCAGCAGCCTGATCTACAACAGGGAATATGAATTTATATTAACAGATTATATCCGTTTTAGGCTTTGGAGTTATCTTCTGGCCCCCTGGTTTAAATAACAGAGTAACAGTGTTTGAAGGGACCTTGGGGGACTAGAAGATCTTGATGAAATGAGAAATGACTGCACATCGTAGCGTGCAAAATGATGGTGCATACTACACCCCAGTTCAGAATAACAGAGTGGGAAGGGATCTTGAAGGTTATCTAGTCCAACCCCTATGCTCAAGCAGGAAACCCTATACTATTCCAGATAAACGCCTGTCTGATATCTTCTTAAATCTTCCCATGATGGAGCACCCACAACTTCTGAAGGCAAGCCATGCCACTGATTAACAGAATAACGGAGTTGGAAGGGACCTTGGAGGTCTTCTAGTCCAACCCCCTGCTCAAGCAGGAAACCCTACACCATTACAGACAAATGGCTGTCCAGTCTCTTCTTCAAAACTTCCAGTGTTGGAACATTCACAGCTTCTGGAGGGAGGCAGGTAGTTCCACTGGTTAATTGTTCTAACTGTCAGGAAATTCCTCCTTATTTCCAGGTTGCTTCTCTCCTTGGTTAGTTTCCCTCCGTTGCTCTTGTCCTGCCTTCAGACACTTTGGAGAATTGGAACCTCCACAATTTCTTGCAGGACATGTTATTAAAGGTGGAAAGAAAACCTGTTCTGTGGAAAAATCAACAGTCCTGGCTGCACAGACCACACACACCTGACCTGTGGCTTGGCATCAATGACAAACCAGCATTATATAGCGCGGGGCAGGTCATAACCTGTGAGGTTATAACCAACTCCACATTAGGGCTCTGTGCCAGTGTAACAGAGTGCTAAGAATCTCAGGGGGAGAAACTGGTCCTTCCTGAATGAAATGCTGTTGAGATTCCCATTCCTGAGAAATGTATTCCCTTTCTTTCTTCTCCTGATAAAACCATCTGGTCCAGTTGCTTGTGATGTCCCAGCATTCATATTCTGCATAGTGCTGGTAGAATCTTTGATGCATCATGTATTAAACATCTATGGAGATTCTCCTTCATCCAGGTCACAGTTGTCCCATAGGTGCTTTTTCAGGAGGCAACTGGACTTTCTTTGTTTTTTTTCCCCTTCAACACATTTCTCTTCTCATCCCAAGAAGCTTCTTCAGTTCTGACTGAACAGTGAGGAATGGAAGGATTTATATTTTTTGTAGTCATCTGGTTGTTAGCGCTCTCTCTGAGAGTCATTGAGAAGAAAGTCCAGTTGCCTCTTGAAAAAGCACCTTTGGGACAATGTATTAAACAGTTCAAAGCCAGTGGTGGGATTCAAATAGGTGAACCACCGGTTCTCTGTGTGGATGCCGCTTCCGGAAGTCCATTCTGGGCCTGCTGGGCAACAAAAAATTAGCTACTGGTTCTGCCGAAGGGGTGCGAACCAGACTGAATCCCACCACAGGAAGGAAGGAAAGAAGGAAGGAAGGAAGGAAGGAAGGAAGGAAGGAGTGGTGGGATTCAAATAGGTGAACAACTGGTTCTCTGTGTGGATGCCGCTTCGGGAAGTCCATTCTGGGCCTGGGCAACCAAAAATTAGCTACCGGTTCTGCCAAAATGGTGCGAACTGGACTGAATCCCACCACTGTTCAAAGCACCAACATCCCTATGGTAAGTCCTTGATTATGCAAAACCTATCGAACGAGGACCCACCACCGAGCCGTCCTTTAGCAAAGAACACCACAATGCTGCTGTTTTTTCCTCTGCCAAAGAAAACCTGCCTCTTGATTTGATTTTCATTTGAGGTTTATGCAGCTCAATAATGCTAGAACTCCATTCGGTAAAACTGCAAGCACTTACCATTTACAGTATATCATCGCCCGATGACAGCAGGAATGGTGGGAGTTCATTATAGGGACCATGAATTGTTGGAGGTAATTTAGATTACAATTTAAAGTTTAATTTAAAAATCTATCAACAAATGTGAAAGTGCTGGAGGAACATTTTAAAATGCACTTTAATCTCCCCGGCACAAATAGCTTTTTCAGAGCTCTAAACATCATCACCTGGCCAAACAGTAAAACTTTACTGCACCTTTAATTAAATTACAAACACAAAGGATAATTAACATTTTTATTTTATTCGGGCCATTGTTTTACTTCTGGGTCAATACCTTAAAGTTACAGCGATAGGATAGCCGAAAGAAGCTTAAAGCTGACACTTTCCACCAGTTTCCTACAGCATAACAGAAATGGCCTGTATAACGAGGTATATAAGCGCAAATATATATATATGTGTACAGACACACATATTGGTGTGCATACATTCAGACAGAAACTTAAAACATTGAAGAGTGTTCCAGAGTATTATGTGTTTTATTAACAGGCATTCTTCCTGTTCTGGAGTTGGTGAAAATTATGTCAATATAAGTGCAGTGTTTGCCTGGCTTCACCTTATTAATCTCGGGTTCAAGGCTGCAAAGTAAGATGGCCTTTACAGATGTAATAGAAGACAGTTCCTGTGTCTTTGGACGTTCAGATTCCCTGGTTTCTTTTTCCAGCACCAGTTGTTCCCCAGAAAGTGTGGTTGGGAGGTTCTAGATCAGGGTTAGGCAACCTTGGCTCTTTTATAACTCGTGGACTTCAACTCCCAGAATTCCCGAGCCAGCCATGCTGAGGGGAAAGGGAGAGGTTTCCAAGCTGAGGCATGCTGGCTGAGGAATTCTGGGAGTTGAAGTCCACCAGTCATGAAGGGGCCAAGGTTCCCCCATGCTGGCTCAGGAATTCTGGGAGTTGAAGTCCACGAGTCATGAAGGGGCCATAGTTTCCCCCATGCTGGCTCAGGAATTCTGGGAGTTGAAGTCCACAAGTCATGAAAGAGCCAAGGTTGCTACCCCTGTTCTAGATGTCCCCTCCAGCTTCTTCCAAATCCATTCTATCCATCAGATAGTCGTCTGGATTTTATTTTTTCCATAAAGGAGAATAATTTGTAGCTCAGGGTAGATAGGAGTAAATGAAAGGTCTTCAAAATTTAAAATTGTAAGAGGAATTAACTGCAAGAGGAAGTAGCTGCAAGAAGAAATAGCTAGCTTAAAGGTAAGAAAAAACGAATTGAAAAACAGGAAAGACAAAACTAAAATGAACGGAATAACAGGAAAACTAAAACTAACCGAATAGCAGGAAAGAACCCATTGTTCTAAGAATCCATAAAATAACCAATGATTCAAGTCAGGCAGATCAAGCCAGATCTACACATGGCTGCTGTTCTCTCAAGACCGCAATAAATGGAGCTTCATTTCAGAGGAACAGTCAGAATCCATGTACAAATGGATTCCAAAGGATTATAGAGCTGGGAACCCAAGGCTGTCCATCTAGAAGACCCACTGTCATCTCCACACATTTCCACACTCTAGTTGCGCAAGGCTGGTGGGAAACACATCTCCTGCCTATGAAAAAAATAATAATGAAATACTGGATGAAGGGAGCTTGGATTGATGCAGCAGGACCGTTCTGATGTCTTTATAATTAAGTAATTGAAGTGATTGAAAGGATCAATATTTTTTCCATTCGAGGCAGCAAAACTAATCTGTTAACATATAAGAGTGAGAACTATCTCACTGTTTCGGGTCCCGCACATACTCTGATTACTGAGCTATTGACTTGGGGAAAAACTTGGCCAAAAACATTGTAGGCACATGAAAGAGAGCAAGAAGGAAAAGAAAAGGATGTGTTGCAATGAATATTGTGCTCTGGGTGTTTTAGAGCAGGGGTCCCCAACCCCCGATCCACAGACCGGGTACCAGGCTGCGGCCTGCCAGCAATCGGGCCGCACAAACAAGCAAAGCCCCATCCGCGGGATGCAGGCAGCACACAAAACCATGCACCCTCCGGTCCGCAGAAAAACCTCTCTCCACGGAACCGGTCTCTAGTGTCCAAAAGGTTGGGGGCCTCTGTTTTAGAGTCTTAAAATTGGCCTCCAGTTGGAGGAGAGAGGGTCTCCTTAACATAGTGGCCCACTAACTCCATCCCATTGGCTAAATGGGGCGCTTACTGCAACAACTGGGGTGCTTATTATAATAAATGTGAGTAGAGGTAATCAGACATTAAAATAGAGGTAATCAGACATTAAAATCTCAGCTTTTTACATTTCTATAGTAGTACCCACTAGCCATTTCTGTATCGGCCAAATCAGTCTAATCGGTAAAACCCAAAATCATGACGTCATTTTTTTCCTCCTCAAGCACAAAGTCCAGAAACAGTTTCCAAATAAAAAGTACTTATGTTCTTTTCTTTGATTAGCACAGTCAATTTGCTCGTCTCTGCTAATTCCATCAGCTTTTGTAACCATGCGTCCATGGTGGGAATCAAGGCGTCCTTCCACTTTTGGGCACAAAGCAATCTTGCTGCTGTCACCAAATCTAAAATCAGAGTTCCAAATTTTTCCCCCAGTTCTCTTTCCATTAGGCCCAGAAGGAAAGTTTCTAGTTTAATCTTTGTGTTCACTTTTAAGAATTTTCTCCATTAATATACGAATCCTACTCCAATATTTCTTTGCCTCTTGAATCATTGATTTGATCTGCTTCATTGAGTCATTCTGAATCAGTGATTTGGAACAACCACCTGATTCCTGTCAGGTGTTGGGATCAAGTCAAATCTAGTCGTCCGAAGCCAACGGATTGGATTTGACCTAATTCGGAATCTAAAATACACAGATATACACCAAATAAATTCAACAAATAAATAAAACAAAAGAAATGTGCAAAAGTGGTCTGAATCAAATGTCTGTGGAGGATCATATCTGATCTGGCAATCTGAAACAAATTTTTGCTACGGTTTGGAAATTTCATCCAGTTCAGAGACTGTACAGAGTAATGTCAACGAGAAACCTCATCTTTGAATTAAATATTTGCACAATTCTACTCAACAAGGTCTGTCATCTTTCTTAATTCCTTACTCCCACTAGCTTTGGTCCTAGTTATTAAGTTAGATAGAATTTAAATCAAGTATTGTGCCATTCGTTTGATTGATTGATTGATTGATTGAGTGATTGAGTGATTGAGTGATTGATTGATTATGTGTGATCAAGTTGATGTTGACGCTTAGCAGCCATATAGGCCAATCTTCTCTGGGATGATCCATTGTAGAAGACCTTCAAGGTCCCTCCCAGTTCTTGGATTCTACTCAATCCCGACTGAAGTTCATTAGATTCAAGACAAATCTAAAGCCTTCAGCTGGTAATACGGGAGAGAGAGAGATTTATCTAAGGCTGCCCTGATATTCCCAATGGATCAAATACCCGTATCCAAGTGCCATCATATATGAGGTTCTTTTAGATAATTTTTTAAACCCTGTTTTAGACCTGCATAGCTGTGGGCTTCCAGTCTGACTCTAATGTTAAATTATAAAATGACCTTCCTCAACACATAAACTGACATAAATAAAATAGAAGAAGGGGCCTGGTGTGTGTGTGTGTGTGGGGGGGGAGAAGATTGACCAAGGAAGGCAGGCCACTGAGATTTCTTTCAAATGAAATGAGCATCTACCACCCAGTCCGTTTCAGGGAAAAAAGAGCTGCCGTTGTGTATTAAACGTCACTGCTTCGGCTGCTTAATTATTGGTGCTTTGGCTGCTTAATTATTGGTTAATCTAGCAATTTAGCATGCTTCATTTAATTCTAATTAGGAGAATTAATAGGCAGGGAACAAAGATTTAAATAGAACTGGCGAGAAACAAAAGCCGCCTTGGAGAATTGGAGGCTTCCTTCGGGAGCGTCTTTTTTTTTGCACCCCAGGAAGGACGGCTGTGCAAAGAGGGAGATCTGAGGTTTGCACGTTCCAGAAAGAAGTCCCGCTTGGAAGTGACCTGTCCGCAGCTCCCGTCACGAGGAGGACAGGAGCGACCACGGAAGGGTGGTTTTGCAACCACAGAAACCGTGCCACGTATGTGTGAGCGTGTGCGTTTTAAAAAGCATGAAGGAGCAGCGGATAATTTAGCAGTGACAGCAGGCTTCCCAGGTCCGGAGTATTGATGTT
The DNA here is from genome assembly GCA_003402635.1 of Protobothrops flavoviridis. Taxonomy (NCBI): domain Eukaryota; kingdom Metazoa; phylum Chordata; class Lepidosauria; order Squamata; family Viperidae; genus Protobothrops; species Protobothrops flavoviridis. The sequence goes on from BFFQ01004359.1 coordinate 10,562, forward strand.
GAAATGTGCTTTAAGTCACAGATCTGTGAATTATTGCATTGCTTCCTCTGCCTGATGCTCTCTTTATGCTCTCTCTCTCTCCTGGCATAGCATTTGGGGGGGGGGGGATATGAAGACATGGGTTTTTTCCACTTTAGCAGCTGGCCGGCTTCCATCCTCTGCCTCCCCCGAACGAACGGCAGCCTCGGCTTGGTGTGTTTGTCTTTGCTAATCAAGCTGCATACCCTGACAAGCCCAACGACATTGGACATGGCTGTTCTTCTAATTAAGGTGCTAATTGAATTAAACGGCTGCGGTAATGAGCAGATGAGCAGCATAAAAAGTAAAGAGTCAGATAGGCCAATTAACGGAAGAGCCGAGCATAATTATAACATTTAAAATACACGCAGCTCGGGGTACCAATATTCTTAATTGTTACAGGGAAATTTATGATAATTGGCTCAACAACAGCCATGCAAGCTTGGCCCGAGACAAAGCCTGTAATTAAAGCAAAAATGATATTCAACACAAATTGCACTGGCGGAAATAACCAGTGGTTGATTTATATATAAAAAATCCGTAGGAGACGAAAACAGGCAGAGAGGCCTTTATGCGGAAACAGGCCGGCCTTGATGGGCAGCATTTAAGACAAGATACTTCCAGAAGACTTGAAACCCACCGTCCATTTGGGGGCAGGCACCCAGGAGGTCAAGGAAGGGGGTCGACTCCTGCGGTCTTCCACTCCCACAATCCACAACTACAGGGGAATAACTTGGATCCTGCAAGATTAGGATCCTTTTCTTTAAGGTTTTATTCTTTATCAGTTTATAATATAAAATACAAAAAAAAGAAAAGAAAACAGTTTGGTGCAATAGAATAAGACTCTAACCTCAAACCTCAACTTTTTAATTTTACGTAATAATATAAACTAGCCATTTATCTAACAACACACACCTATCTAATCGGTAAAGCCCAAAATCAAAGTTTCATTGTTTTTTCCACCTCAAGCACAAAGTCCAGAAGCGGTTTCCAAGTAGAAACAAAAGTACCGGTATTTTTTTTTTCTTTAACCAAAGCAGTCGATGGAGCCGTCTCTGCTAACTCCATCAGCTTTGGCAGCCGTTCATCACAAGATTCCCTGTGTTGGAGGTGTAGGAGACAGAAATGATAATATGTCAGTTGGAAGTTGAAACTTTGGGGATGTGTGTTTGTGAGGATGTTCCCGAGACCCAGAATCCGACCTGCTCGAGGACAAGCACAGCAGATTTTATAAGTCTTATCAACAGAAACTATATTATGAGGATCAGCAAAGCCTCATACTCTGGCTACATCCTTCCAGAAAGGAAACCCAGGACCATCTGCTTTGTGTGTGTGTGTGTGTCCCTGGGAAGAAAGGCAACACAAGTGACTTGTGATTAGCAGTTTCTTAGACAAAGGGGACAGAGACAAAAAGGGGACACACTAAAAAAACTCCTCTGTTTACATCCTGCTGCCCCCTAGTGGCTGATGGGTTATGAGGCGCTAAGGAGTTAACTTTTAGCCCTATTGGATTTGAACCCCCAACCCCCCTTCTCATTGGCTGCCTAGCTCCATCAGATAGACCAGACCAGGAAATCAACTAGTATTTTATTTTATCTTATTTTATTTTATTATTTTATTTTATTTTATTTTATTTATTTTATTTTATTTTATTTTATTTTATTTTATTTTATTTTATTTTATTTTATTTTATTTTATTTTATTTTATTTTATTATTTTATTTTATTATTTTATTATTTTATTTTATTATTTTATTATTTTATTTTATTTTATTTTATTATTTTATTATTTTATTATTTTAGAGATTGGCTACAAAAACAGAATCTGGCAAGTCTGACTGGGGTGCCCCTCCCCCCTCCTGATGCTTCAATGGACTAGGGAGGTAAGTGCTTGACTCACTTTCCAATATGACATCCATGGAGATTCTCAGACATCCAGGTGTGGCTGTCCCAAAGGTGCTTTTTTAGTCAGAGCTGAAGAAGCTTCTTGGATGAGAAGCGAAACGTCCTCAAAAGGAACCCAAGGAAGTCCAGTTGCCTCCTGAAAAAGCACTTTTCCAATATTACCTTGTTTGGCAGGTCTTTTAAAAACCACCCTGGCCTCTTTTGCCCAGTGAATGCTTCCTGCATAGGCCTGTCAAGGTCATTTCCCTTCGTCTCTGCAGCTGGTTTTGTGTTGACTATGGACAAAAGCACAGCGAGTGCATCCACTAACATCTCCTTGGATGTTAGGCAATATTTCACTTTCATGATTCCTGAGGATTTTGCACGTATTGTCAGGCACAAATAACCAGGAGCATCCGCTGAGTTCAAAGCACAGAAGAGTTTGTTATTGCTACCTCTAGCACAAGAATCTAGTCAACTAACAGCCAAATTGGCTAAATTGGCGCTAGCTAAGAGTCAAAGGGAATTTAAAGGGGGCTGGACTTGGGTCTTTTGTGACAACGTAATGACTCTAAAGTGATGACACCCTTAACCCCGCCTTCCAGCTCCACGTCTTTTCCTCCTGCATCTTTTTGCCTCTTATTCCACAGAGTGACACAGTATACAGACTTGCAAGTGATTCATCACAAACTTAATATCTACTTCTTCTTAATACAGGTAGTCCCCAACTGTACAACAGTTCATTTAGTGACCGTTTGAAGTTACAACGGCACTGATCGTTTTTCACCCTTACGACCTTTGTAGCATCCTCATGATCACGTGATCAAAAGTCAGACGCTTGGCAACTGACTCATACTTATGACCGTTGCTGTGTCCCAGGGTCATGTGATTCTCTTTTGCGACCTTTTGACAAACAAAGCCAATGGGGAAGTCAGACTCACTTAACAACCGTGTTATTAACTTATCCACTGCAGTGATTTACTTCACGGTGGCAAGAAAGATTGTAAAATGCCCAGTGATGGAGCACCCACAACTTCTGGAAGCAAGCTGTTCCACTGGTTAATTGCTCTCACCGTTAGGAATTTTCTCCTTAGTTCTAGGCTGCTTCTCTCCTTGATTGGTGTCCATCCATTGTTTCTCATCTTGCCTTTTGGTGCTTTGGAAATTAGTTTTGACCCCTTTTTCTTTGTAGGAGCCCCTCAAATATTGGAAGACTGCTATCATGTCCCCCCTCGTCCTTCTCTTCATTAAACTAGACATACCCAGTTCCTGCAAACGTTCTTCATATGTTTCAGCCCCCAGTCCCCTGATCATCTTTGTTGCTCTTCTCTGCACTCTTTCCAGAGTCTCAACATCTTTTTTACATCGTGGCAACCAAAACTGGATGCAGGGTTCCAAATGTGGCCTTACCAAGGACTTATATCTTGATTCTACGTATCCTTCTGTTGATGCAACCTAGGACTGAATTGGGTTTTTTGGCTACTATTGCACACTGTTGACTCCTATTTAAGTGGTCACTTAATAGTGGTCCACATTGTGTGTCCATGGTATGACAATATACTGTATCTACAGTATAAGATGATGGACTGAGGGGAAAAAAACCCTACTTAATCACTAATTCTCTGAACAATAACCATTGTTCAGACAAAACTTCTGCTTCACTGCAGTATCACAGCTATTGAGTGTGTCTGTCTGTCTGTAATGAAATATATATTAAAATCAATATTTGTATGGAGAGAAAGAACAAATCCTGTGTGTGTAAACACAAAACACGAAACTATGATTGCACAGATAATGCAATGCATCAGAGATCTTTGGTTTTTGGTAATGATGTAGCTAATTACATTAGGTTAATGTCATAATGAGTTGTTTATTTAATGAGAAACATTTGTGCCCTGACCTTTCCTCATTCCCCCAGCAGCATAGAGCACAATTAAAAACACACACACAGAGACAAAGTGGAGGGGCTTGCAATGCCCATAAAAATCATCTCCTGCTTGCAAATATGCCCGACAACTCCTAAGCTGCAATGATTTTTTACACCATTGGTAATGGAATAAATACAGTCCAACAACACGTTGCTACTTCTCCAGACAGATTTAGCATAACACAATCTGAGCAAGGGAGTGCTGTAGGGGAGGGGGGAAACTAACAGAAAAGATGGTTCATTTACAAATGTAATTTCAATTGAAGATAGTTTTCCAATCTTCTTTCATTTGAGTCTCAATTGCACCTCTTCTCCCCTCTGATGGTGTGATTAGACATCGTGAGGCCTGTTGAAGATTAGCCAAGCACAGAGAGAGTAAATGAGGACGGATGTTTTATCAGCGCACGTCACAATATATGAAAGCAGATGTGTGTGCTCTGAGCTGTTCCCTCAAATTACGGCTATGGAATAATTTAGCCCCTTTTGATTCTCACAGATTACTGCTTCCACTGATCATGCTGTCAAAATCAAAGTGAGCACTTCATTCCCTCCTTTTATGCATGCCAGATCTGTTTTGCTTTCGTAATGAGCAGATATGACCACCGCTTGTGAAAGGGATAAAGACGTTCCCGGTGATAGATAGGCGAGAGATTAAATGGGATCTTTATGACTTCTGCAGCCATCAGTTTTGACTGCGCGATAAGATGAGTCGAGTCGGGCGCCCGATTTGTTCTTTATTGGAGCCAATATTAGCATGAGCTTAGCCGAGCAAAGTCTGATGAAACCCATTTAAGGTGGAGAGCGCAGAAGACGGTGAGACTTGGCACCACTCTGCCTACGGCGGCCTTGGAAACTGGGCTGACTTCTACTTCGTAAGAACTGGCTCTTAGCTTTCGGAACGGGGTGTGTGTGTGTGTGTGGGGGGGGTGTTGTTCCCCAAAGTATTGTTGATTTTGAGGCACACATTTCAAGGCCCAAACTCTAGAGATTCCAGGGCAAATGAAAACAGCTCACGGTTCTTGGTTCTCCATGCAGTTCAAGAGATCAGAAATGTACATTCAAGACAGTGATGGTGGTTCCAAATGAACCACAAGACTTGTTTTATGTATCCAGAATGTGGGGTGCAATGGAGTTTGGATGTATTTGGATATATTCCAGACACTTGTCTGGAATGGTCTAGGGCTAGGCTAGGGCAGGGGTAGGCCACCTTGGCTCTTTTATGACTCGTGGACTTCAACTCCCAGAATTCCTGAGCCAGCATGGCTCAGCTTGGAAACCTCTCCCTTTCCCCTCAGCATGGCTGGCTCAGGAATTCTGGGAGTTGAAGTCCACCAGTCATAAAAGAGCCAAGGTTGCCTACCCCGTGTCTAGGGTCTTCTGCTTGAGCAGGGGGTTGCACTAGAAGACCTCCAAGGTCCCTCCTGACTCTGTTATTCTGTTATTGCTTTGGAAACAGGGCAGATACGATGCTTCGCTCACTGTTTATTAGCCAAGATAGATGAGCTTAAAATGGTGAAGTCCATCTTGAAGTCCATCTTGACTTTCGGCTGTTTTCTTGACAGCTTTGTGAAGACCTTTGGTTAATCTCTTCTTCCAGAAAATATTTTTCGACATCCTTGCCTAACCAGTAAGTCTGGAATTACCAAAAGATCAACCTGAACTGCTCCTGCTTAGCTTCTAAAATCAGCTAAAATAACCTGGATGAAATCTAAGATATGTTTTTTTTTTTTTTNNTAAATCCCTTGTTTCTGCCTTCAAATACATCTGATACTCACAAAAATTTGCTCATGTATAAACCGATGTATACCACAATGAATGTTTATGATTGTTGTCCTGTTATGATGGAAACGGATTCCAATTATATTTATTACTGTCTTATTTTCATTACATACTTTGCATATTTGGCTTTATGTGATATTTCAGGCTTCAGCACATTGACTACTTCTATACGGGCAACGTATCTGAGACTAAACCTAAAGTGTCAAATGCAGGGGAAAGTAATTTTTGTAAAATTAGCAACAACAAGTATTATTTACATCTAAGAATGTATTTTAAAAATGTACTTGCAATCCGGAGGTCGTTTGTCAGGACAGCAGAAACACATACTAAATGACACATTTTTCTTTCGTTTCCTTGCTCTCATTTGTTAAAATACACCCCCAAAGCCTATCAATCTTGTAAATGATATTGTGTATTATTATTTATTATCACTTCCAAGCAGAATTATTGGAACTGGTTACAACCAAGCTGGATGCAAATTCTTTCATTTGATCTGTGATGACAGTTTGTATTTGAGAGGTGTTTTGGGCATAAGCACATTTAAAAGGGTTTTTTTTTCCCTCTCTCTCTCTCTCCATTTTCCTTGCCTTGTGTTCTTCATATACTTTTAAAGTTCTATTTAGTGATAATATTCCCCTTGATGTAAGTAACCAGTCACTGCCCAGATGCTATGCTCAGTCAGCAATTCATTTATTTATAGTAGGGTTTCACAAATACTTTATGATTGGGGTGGTGGTGGTGGAAGTATTTTGCTGGGATGATACATTCTGCAGCTCTATACTATATTTAGGAGTCAATATGAAATGTTTTAATATGGTTTATATGTTGCATAGCAGAGGACAGCCAAGGCTCTCACGGACAGGAGGTGCTGGTGGGCTTGTATCCAGAGGGCCTCTGGGTCAAAAACCTTGAGAATGGATTCTGTCTCTTCTAATGAATTCATCAGCTGAATCTTTAGTGGCAGCATGAATCCAATTGCCATTAAATTATGATGAAATGTATACCTTCCTTTGGAAAACGTTCATAACTGTGAATGTCTGAATCTTTAACCAAAAACAGACTGTGATCCAGACTTTAGTTCAACTGGTAGCACCAGTTGCAGATCCTGATTATGCAGTTGAAGGGTTTAATCAGTACTGGAACTGAATAACAAGGATTTAGCTTTAAGGATGATGGCTACGTCTCTTTAAAATCCCACACAAATTTTCCCCTGCTATTTTCTTATTCTTTTAGGATTATTTCATCAGTGGATATTGGGTTTTTTTTAAAAAAAATATACTTTAACGGAATAATAGAATGACAGAGTTGGAAGGGACCATGGAGGTCTTCTAGTCCAACCCCCTGTTCAAGCAGGAGACCCTAGACCATTTCAGACAAGGGCCACTCCAATCTCTTCTTGAAAACCTCCAGTGATGGAGCAGCCATAACTTCTGGTGGCTAGCTGTTCCACTGGTTAATTGTTCTCACTGTCAGGAAGTTTCTCCTTAGTTCTAGGTTGCTTCTCTCCTTGGTTAGTTTCCATCCGTTGCTTCCTGTCCTGCCTTCAGATACATTGGAAAATAGGTCGACCCCTTCTTCTTTGTGCCAG
>BFFQ01004359.1:67403-82709 GCA_003402635.1 Protobothrops flavoviridis
CTAGAACTAAGGAGAAACTTCCTGACAGTTAGAACAATTAACCAGTGGAACAACCTGCCTCCAGAAGCTGTGAATGCTCCAACACTGGAAGTTTTTAAGAAGAGACCGGACAGCCATTTGTCCGAAATGGTGTAGGGTTTCCTGCCTGAGCAGGGGGTTGGACTAGATGACCTCCAAGGTCCTTTCCAACTTTATTATTATTATTATATCTAGTAGGACTCTCTATCAAGGCTTCTCTGAAGGAGGGATGTTGTGCAACACATTGCACAGGGCTCTTGTGTAATATTTTGATAGATTTCACTCCCAAGGGCAGGTGGCATCTGAAAAGATGCAGTCCTGAGTATCCAGAGGACACTGGAGGCCCCTAACTCTGTTTAATCCGTGTTCATTACCTACCCTTGTTCTATTGCGTTTTCTATTGACTGTGGGGGTCAATTCAGCAGGGGGAAAAAAGCCATTTGTTGATTTTCAATTATTGACAACAAGAGAGCCGTATATTTGAATTCAGATTTCTGTCTGGCCTCAGAGTCACCATAAACGGGGAGGTCTCGGAATCTCCTAAATCCCCACATCAAAAACTAAGCCAAATCTCGATACAGACCTTTACGATATAATTTGCACTGATATCTTTTAAAAGAAACTATAATGCCCTTTTGTTTTTCTAAATTGGACATTGTCTGCTTAACTATGAGATTAGGTAGTAAATTGTAGTTTATTGTGCATGAATTAACATTTGTATGGGTCCACAGCTGCAAAGTTTATTTGTAACCTGTTGATTTGTTTTCTTTTTTTAGTTGCTAGTTTAAGGTTTCTGGGTTTGTGTGTGTGTGTCTTGCAAAAACAATAAAAACAAATAAAACCTCTTCCAACGGAGCTATTTTCAAGCGGCCTAGCCTGGCATACTCCTCATTTGCATATAAAGTGCAGTCAATGTGAATTGATCAAAACCAAATTAACAGCAATTGGGTCCAATACTTTTGCTGTTTACACATTATTTTTCTACCTTTAACATATAGATGTATTGAATTCAGCTTAGCAACCTGAGCATGAATGCTTTGGCCTTTAAAAAGAGAAACTTATCTGTAATTAAAATCATGCACAAGTTTTAGTGGGAGCCTGTTTACCGCCCACAAAGGAAGCTATTTTTTTGAAAATGAATAGATTTCCACGCAGCAGTGAATGTATTTCATTCTGAGTTAAATCCCCTAAAATTATAGTGTCAGATGCTAAAGAATCATCCAGCCACATAAATGTCATCATGCCTGGATTTGGAATTGACTTTAAAAAACCCTGCTTGATTGTTTCTAAAAGTAAGATCGCAACTAAACAGTGCAGTCATCATTCTTAGAGCGGGTGCATTTGTACTCGGTAAAAATAATTTGCTGTAACCCAGAGATGAAAAGTAATATGGGTTTTAGAATTAAAACCCAAAGGCAGATATGTTGCCTGGCCTATAAAAATATGATTTATATTGTAGCATTTTCTAATATATGTCTTACTTATTATTCTTCGAAATTCCTGCAGCTTCCTTAACAATTCTTATTTGCTGCAGCAGTGATTCTCAAATGTGGTGATGCTGGGGGTCTAACTAAAGTGATGGATAAATTGGTGTGATCCTTTTCAAAATACAACTAAATCATATGCTGTGATTGGCAGATGGCTTTGATAGATAACGAGACCCATGGATTTATCCCTCTCTAAAATCCCACTCTGGAGTTTGTTTACAATTTTGATTGCACAAATTGATTATGGATTTCCTGAGGCTTGGAGCAGCAAATTTTAAGGATTCCCACTTAGCTTACAGTAGCTTGACCATTTATTTTTAAAATAAAGTGACCTCATCTCCTAAGTGGTCGTGAATATCCCAGGGCAGGGGACCTACAGTTTGAGAATCTTTCCAGTACAATATTGTCAAGATGTGTTCAAGAAAACATTGCAAAAAGAGCTTTGATTTCTGAACCTTAGCACAATCAGTTACAAAGCTGATTTGCACACTGGATAATGTGTTGCATTGTTGAAAGAAAAATCTTCATCAGGGTCCAGTCCAAGCTGGGAATAAACAAAATGGAGACTGCTTTAGAAAGAAGGTTGTGGTTTATTGAAGAGCAGAGCCAGACAGAAAAATGGCTCTGGAAAAACTGATCACATATAGTAGGGAGTGGTGGGTTTTTATACCTTCTTGGGCTTTTGTTTGGAGTTGTTCCTGTGACAGGAACTTTGACCTGAGTCTGAGTGTGCCTTTTTGGTATTCTGATGGTGGTGGGTTAATCCTATTATGTCCCAAAGGTCATAGCCTGCTTCTCTGGGGCTGGGGCTGATGACTATGTCTTGTGTTGGATTTTTTGGTATGAGGGATCTTTGTCTTTCTAATCCCATCAGCTCTATGCTTCCAGGTGCCAGTCTTTCTGAAAGGATTATCAAATCTGCATTTCTACAGACCTGGTTTCTGCATGGGGGAGGGAGACTTGGGGCTATTAAGAAAAACTGGGCATGCTTTTCTGCCTTTTTAAGATCCTTTGAGGAAATATAATATTCTGCCCTTTTTAATATTTCCTTCTCGGGGAGGGGGGGTCTGACTTCCCACAGCATAAATAGAGAGTATTATTTGCAATCAATTGCACAAGTACAAAAACCAAGATAAACCTCTTCTAAAGTTGATTCCAAAGTACAGTTAGAAAATTAAATTTTCAATCGTTTAGGGCAGGGGTAGTCAACCTTGGCTCTTTTATGACTCGTGGACTTCAATTCCCAGAATTCCTGAGCCAGCTTAGCTGGCTCAGGAATTCTGGGAGTTGAAGTCCACGAGTCATAAAAGAGCCAAGGTTGACTACCCCTGGTCTAGGGTTAGTATTCCTAGAACCTAATTATGAGAATCGAGCAATTTACAGCTGATCCTCAACTTGGAACCAGTCACAAAAGCACAACACACACAAAAAGGTTGTAAAATCAGATCAGTTCCATGGGTGATGTTAATTTGTCCACACATCTGAGGTTACTGTGGTTTTGCTCCATTTTATGCTATGTAGTAGAACTTTTCTGAGGAAGAATCAGAAGTTGCCTAGAAGACAAATATTAATTATTAGCTTAGATTCCCTTTGAAAACATGTTCCCTGGATCCAGATTTTTCTTGCATTATATTTATTATCTTAACAAATAACGAGGAATGCTATTAGGAAAATTCTTCAAGGAACAGTATCAGATTTCTGCCTTGAAGTCTTAACTTGAAGAGTTTCCGAATTTCTAAACACCGCTCGTGTAGAGAAAAGCCTGCCCAAGAAATGTAACCTGCCATTTCCTATGATTGTTTGTGATCATGACATTTTGAAAATGGGCTTCTTTATCATTTCCTAAAGTATTGTTTTAGAGGGTTGTGACAGTGAGAAACGAAAGGGAAGGCAGAAATGTCACTTGTCTTACCTTGACAGGTGAGAATGAAAAATTGGAGAGAAACCTATTTGGAGGGAAGCATTGTGGGCTGTGAACGGTGGACCTATAGATTAAAATTAGGTTCCAGATTGCTGAAATAAAGTGATGTAGTAATCTGAAGCAGAGATTTTTGGAAGTAGGAGAGGAGACCGTTAAAATGTTGGGATCTTTGGATCTATATAACCTCTTTGTGGTGCTGATAGATAGGAAGCCATCATGATATCCCATTTTTTTGTTCTTGAGGCAGCTTTTGAAGAGGGCTCCATTAGATATGAGATAAAACATACAAAGAATGGCTGCAGGACTTGGGTTTGGCTAGTCTAAAGAAAAGAAGAAATAGGGGAGACATGATAGTAGTCTTCCAGTATCTGAGGGGCTTCCACAAGGCAGAGGGGGAGTCAAATTATTCTCCAAAGCACAAGAGGGAAGGATGAGAAACAACGGATGGAAACTGACCAAAGAGAGAAGCAACCTGGAATTAAGGAGAAACTTCCTCACAGTGACAGGACAATTAACCAGTGGAACAGCTGGCCACCAGAAATTGTGGGCACTCCATCACTGGAGGTTTTTAAGAAGAGACTGGACAGTCACTTGTCTGAGATGGTATAGGTTCTCCTGCTTGAGCAGGGGGATGGACTATAAGACCCCCAAGGTCCCTTCCAGCTCTATTCCATTCCATTCCATTCCATTCCATTCCATTCCACTCCACTCCACTCCACTCCACTCCACTCTACTCTACTCTACTCTACTCTACTCTACTCTATTCTATTCTATTCTATTCTATTCTATTCTATTCTATATTGACACGTCTTATTCTTGGTCCAAATAGAAGGAGATGGACCAGTGACCACTGAAACCACAGAAGCCATTTGACATCAACTTGATTTTAGCAAATCTGAAGAAAACTTCCCAAACTTTCTGGAAAGCAACCCAATGTGCAACCATGAACATTGTTCAAGAAAGTTTTTTGGTACTCTTTGGCCGTATCCATTTGCAACTTCAGTTGTTTATATTCCTGGGAAAGAATATCAAGCAGAGAAGGATCCAGGCCAAGGCTCACTTATCTTCCCAAGCAAAAAAGAGTAGTAAATTAATTTTTGTTCTTTAAGTGATATTGACAAGTTTGTAAGTGTAATCACTTCTCAAAGCTGGCACCGAAAGCACCTGAGCTTGTTTCCATGATTTATTGGCAGCGATTTCTATGGCTTGCGAGCCCCAGAAAAAGCAATCTAATTAGATCCAGAAATCCTGATCTGAAGATAATTTAGATAATAATTTATTCTGACTACTGATCTTACAGACACTTAAGGCAGTAATGTTATTTCAAGAATCCTCTTTGAACCATTTTAAGCAGGCTTTTAAGAAGCTATCCAACAATGAAGATTAAACATTAGCTGATTACCGACAAGTAATTAACAATGTCAACGAAACACAGAAACTGAATTAATAATAATTATATCATCAACATGATGATCATCTTGTAGAGAATCCCAGAGAAGAAGAGAGGTTAATTACTCACTGCTGGCAGAACACCACCAAGTCAACCGCAACTATGCCTCGGGATAGTTGTAACTGCCAGGCAGATAATTAATTAACATCATAATTGTAATGCAACCAGCATGAAAATATTGAATTATTACACCACTTCCCTTCTTTTACTTATTACGACACTCTATAACTTTTGGGAACAAATATTGGCAATTTTTTTTTTTTTACACTATCAGCTACAAAGACTTGCAAGAAAGAGGCACCCACCCAGTTTCATCTCGGCTTCCTTTTTCTTTAGGGCGTCACTAATTTTTTATTGTCTTTTTTTCTGTCCTCTCCACCACCCCTCCTTTTTTTGGGGAGGGGGCGTCAAGCACCAGGGAAATCAGGAGACCCAGACAGTTTGAATGGTCCTAAAGATATGTTGCAAGCTTAAGCTCTATAATAATCTGAACTACTAACAGCCAAGGGAAATTAGCGGGAGATAAAAGTAGAAGGGATTCAAGGTGGGCTGGAGTTAGATCTCTTGTGGGCGTGAAGGGACTCAAGACTGATGATGTGTTTGACCCCTCCTCCCTCGGGCTCTGCCTGGTCATTTCCTATAAATGGAGGGGGGATTATGGAAGTCATGGGTTCAAGGTTTTTGATATATGGGTGTTTAAGATTGTACACATCAATGGAAGTGGATTTGAACTTCCGATCAATGAATTTAATGGATTGGGAGAGGTTCCTGAGCAAGGAGAGGAAGCAGAAAGTGAAGGGAATATTCCTAAACTGGCAGTCTTTACACCAGGAAGCAATGACTTAGTTCCTCAACAGGAGGATAACAAGGTTTTGAATCATGTGGATGAAGATTCTCAGTCATCCAGGTAGAGTTGTCTGAAGGTGGAGTCATTGCAACTGGAGTAATTTTGTTGTTAGTTTGGGAGACGTTTCGCCACCCATCCAGGCAGCTTCCTCAGTCAGAGCAAGCCAGTTAGGCAGAGAGTCGTTGGAAAATACCAACTCTCTTCCCCAACATGTATTGCAATAAGTACAATAAAGAAAAACCAAATGCACAGGTATAGTATAGGGGGTACCTTGCTCAATAGTAGTAACTGTGAGAGGGACCTCGGAGTCCTAGTGGACAATCACCTAAATAGGAGCCAGCTGTGTGCTGCAGCTGCCAAAAAAGCCAACACAGTGCTAGGCTGCATTAACAGAGGGATAGAATCAAGATCACTTGAAGTGTTAATACCACTTTACAATGCCTTAGTAAGGCCGCACTTGGAATACTGCATCCAGTTTTGGTCACCGCGATGTAAAAAAGATGTTGAGACTCTAGAAAGAGTGCAGAGAAGAGCAACAAAGATGATTAGGGGACTGGAGGCTAAAGCATATAAGGAACGGTTGCTGGAATTGGGTATGTCTAGTTTAATGAAGAGAAGGACGAGGGGGGACAGGATAGCAGCGTTCCAGTATCTCAGGGGCTGCCCCAAAGAAGAGGGAGTCAAGCTATTCTCTAAAGCGCCTGAAGGCAGGACAAGAAGCAACGGGTGGAAACTAATCAAGGAGAGAAGCAACCTAGAACTAAGGAGAAACTTCCTGACAGTTAGAACAATTAACCAGTGGAACAACCTGCCTCCAGAAGTGGTGAATGCTCCAACACTGGAAGTTTTTAAGAAGAGACTGGACAGTCATTTGTCCGAAATGGTATAGGGTTTCCTGCCTGAGCAGGGGGTTGGACTAGATGACCTCCAAGGTCCGTTCCAACTTTACTATTATTATTATTATTATTAAATATGTCCATGAAGGTTCTCAATCATCCAGGTAGAGCTGCCTGGATGGGAGACAAAATGTCTCTCAAATAACAACAAAATTAGTCCAGTTACAATGATTCAACCTTCAGACAACATCAGCCAATTGTCAGATAAGGTTTTGAATCTTAGACCTTTCCTGGACCATGGTTGTTTTAATAGAAGCTGGTACCTTTCTTTAGATATTGGTGTTTCTCCTCTTTCTTCAAGCTGTCCTTGGATGGTCTTCTCCAAAAAATTATGAGTTTCAGGGCCACACAAGGATTGTTCCCAGCTTTACCCATAAGTGTCTCCTTCTCCCTCCTTCTGAATCCTCAAATGCCTTTCTGACTTTACCTTGTGTGTGTCACCTCAGGTTTACTTAACTGTTAAATGGTCTTCTCAAATCCTCCATTCCTTTAATTTTTCCTTTTCCTTATGGATTGATACGTCTATGGAAATTCTCAATCATCCAGGTCATGGTTGTCCCAAAGGAGCTTTTCCAACTTCATTGATGCTTTCCTTGTTCTTCTTGAAAACATTTTGCGTCCCATCCAAGGAGCGTCTTCAGTTCTTCAGTTATGGATTGATAGTATCACCTTGTTTTCTAGCGCACAAGGAGATAGCCCTGGTTTTCTGTTTAAGTTTGCCTTCAATATTCATTCCATTGTTGCTTCTGCATTTTAAAAGTGTGGTTCTCTCTACTGTGGCTCCTGATAGTAGTAGCAAGGAGTAGTAAGAGCAGTAGAAGAAAGGGGCTATTTTAACACGCTGTCCCGTTTACATTCAATGGATGGGGTATTAGATGCAAATCTTTAGAACTGTACATTGCTAGGACCCAATTTATCAGATTAATTCCAAATAAAAATTAGGATATTGTCTATTGGAGAGCACAACCTTTGGAGGTTTTGTCTCTCTCCACGAAGAAAAGAATTCACCAAAATGCAGTCCCCGGATAATTAAAATTAGAATGCTCTAGATGGCTCCCAGATTGCTCATTTTAAATAATGAATTGAAAGTCTAATAGGAAAACTCATAATACCGGCCCTCTTAGCATTAACAATTACCATGATTAACAATGATACTCACAACTCATTTTTCATGAAAGACTATGGGCAGAGATAAGCTTGTTTATATAGACTAGCTTTTGAACCAGGGAGCCATTTATCACCTTGAAAGCTACGAAAGGACAGAGCAGCACCCAGCAATTAAAACTTACAAAGTGACCTTGTGACAATTAAAGACCTCGCCTCCTGTGAAGCAACAGCAGAGCCATTGTTTCTAAATCAATTAGAAATGGAAAGATAATTTGTTGGTTTTCTTACTGTAAATCGTATCTCTTCACCTAATGGCAAACTGAATACTTCCGCCAAATGCATTATGAGAAACGCTAATAAACATTTTCTTGGGGACAGACTAAGACTTTCAGGTTGACATTTTTAAAACAAGGAGAACAAAAGATCAGTACACAAAGGCTGGTACAAGCTCTGCTTCTGAACCAGTTTTTATGAGCCAAATCCTTCCGGGTCTTTCAGGAAGCCGAGCGAGGTCTCCAAGACAGGGCAAGTATGTTCTAAGCAGGTTTGCTCCTCTCAGAGAAGTTTCAGGATGCCATACTTAAGCCCTGGCTCCTTCGGGTTCCATGGTTTATATCAAAACTGCAGAAATATGTACTCGGTGTCACCTGTGAGTCTTATGTCAGACTAACTCCTGCACCTCAAGTCAATGGTTAGATATACGACTGTCTTCTGGAGAAGACAAGCTCAGAAAGATGTCTCAAAGGTGCTTCTTAAAAGGCAACTTCTCATCCAATAAGTTGTTATTGTTATTATTATTATTATTATTGTTGTTGTTGTTGTTGTTGTTGTTATTATTATTATTATTATTATTATTAAAGTACATATAGGCAAAGCCATGGTTTTCCAAGTTGCAATGTATGGCTGTGAAAGTTGGACCATAAGAAAGGCTGGGCGCCAAAGAATGGAGGCCTTTGAACTCTGGTGCTGGAGAAGACTCCTGCGAGTCCCTTGGACTGCAAGGCGATCCAACCGGTCAGTCCTGGAGGAGATCAACCCTGACTGCTCTTTAGAAGGCCAGATCCTGAAATTGAAACTCAAGTACTTGGGCCACCTAATGAGAAGGAAGGACTCACTGGAGAAGAGCCTGATGCTGGGAAAGATGGAGGGCAAGAGAAGAAGGGGACGATGGAGAATGAGGTGGCTGGATGGAGTCCCTGAAGCAGGAGGCGTGAGCTTAAATGGACTCCAGAAGATGGTAGAGGACCGGAAGGCCTGGAGGAACATTGTCCATGGGGTTGCAATGGGTTGGACACAACTTCACAACTAACAACAACAACAACAACAAATTATTATTATTATTTCAGAACTGAAAAATCTTCTTGAACTGGTTTCCAGTTGGCATCCAAGTGCAACACAGACCCACAGATACAGACACAAAAGCGTTTCTTCAAGTTTCTGGTTTCTATAATCTCCCAAGGCTTGAAATGGGCACCTAACATTAGGACCGCCATTAAAAAGGCACAACAAAGAATGTTCTTCCTTCGTCAACCCCGAAAGCTCAGATTGCCCAAGGAGCTGCTGATATGGTTCTACAGAAGAATTATTGAGGAGTTTGTCATTTATACCCCTATAACTCTCTGGTTTGCTACAGCAACTGAACAGGACAGGCAGAGACTTCAGTGGAGAGCTAGGACTGCAGAAAAACACAATCGCAACCAGCCTACCTTCCATTGAGGATACTCTATACAGCACGAGCCAGAAAGAGAGCCGAGAAAATCTCTACAGACCCCTCACATCCTGGACATCAGCTGTTTCAACTTCTCCCCTCAGGACCCTGCATACCAAAATAATTAGACACAAAGACACACACACACACCCCATGCCATCATTCTGCTCAACACATGTATGTCTACGCATGTCTCACCCTGTGGCAGGACTGTATTACCATTATCCTTCTCATCTTTCCTTTACCTACTCCTATTGGTATCTCATGACATCACTTTGATGGTTGTGTCTTATGATTTATGACCGTATCTTATAATTTATGATTTATCATTTTGTTGCTTGTATGTACACTGAGAGCTTATGTGCCATAGGCAAATTCCTTGGGTGTCCAATCACACTTGACCAATAAAGAATATTCTATTCTATTCTATTCTATTCTATTCTATTCTATTCTATTCTGTCCTGTTCTACTCTACTCTACTCTACTCTACTCTACTCTACTCTACTCTACTCTACTCTACTCTACTCTACTCTACTCTACTCTATTCTGCTCTGCTCTGCTCTGCTCTACTCCACTCCACTCCACTCCACTCCACTACACTACACTACACTACACTACACTACACTACACTACACTACACTACACTACACTACACTACATTATATTCATTGCACAGGGGCTGCCTGTCTGGAGGCCTCTCTGTCCATCTTGTTCAGGCTGATAGAGTTGGCCTGCTCCTGGCCTTGTTGATTGAACCAGGTCATCCAGATAGGCCAAGGAAGTGGATTCCTTCTGTGGCTGCACTCACTTTGGAAACAGCATCCTTCTAAAGATCCACATGACCTATCCTGACCTCATTAAAATGCTTTTTTTTTTTTGCTCTCCAGGGCCCAAGTAGCAATAGAATTATGCACATAAGGCTGAATGCTTTTATTTCCTTGCAAATGTGTATCCTTATTTCCCTTTTACTATAGCATTTGGGTCCAGTTTTCCTTGTGGTGAGCCATTCAGAATTATCCCAAAGCTGGCTGGCCCAATAAATTTTATGTAAGCATCTCAGTAACTCTATAACGGAGTAGCAACATACGGGGGGGAAAAATCCCAACTGCATCTGCCATTAAACGGGATGGGGATGACAACGACGTTTAATTAAATTAATTCAATTAAATGGGACAAGGATGGAGGTGGGGGATGGGTCGTGATAAGAGTTAACATGGGAGAGGCAATCATCAGAGCTGGCTATTTGATGCCTTTCATGCTTTTGGGAGATAAGATAGGAATATAGATACCGCATCTCTCACTCCTGATACAAATGTGCATAAAGTAGAGTATTATTTCACACAAAAAAAGCATGGCCCTTTCAAGAACGCTGCTTTGTTGCTAAACTTTATTGTGTAAGGGAAGGAAGAAATTGTTTTAATTTCTCAGTCTTTCCGCGGAGATCAAATGTAGCCGGATAATCATGTGCGTTATCAAAGGAAACGAGAAGATCAGCACTTATCACCACTGTTAATATTATTATTATTATTATTATTATTATTATTATTATTATTATTATTATTATTATTATTATTATTATTATTATTATTATTATTATTATTATTATTATTATTATTATTATTATTATTATTATTATTATTATTATTATTATTTCAAGCATGGATAGAAAACAGTAAACCCCAAATCAGCTTCCCAGAGACTCTGCTTAGGAGCAGCTCATATTTACGGGAGCGTGATCGCTTTAATTCCAACGCTGGAGTTGTTGTCTGCGTTTATTAATCAAACTAATTTACTATTCAATTAAAAACGGAATTAGAAAAAGTGCCGTTATACCATCTGAGAGTCAGGCTAACACATGGCTTTCTCAGCTAATAAAAGCCTACAAAAGATCAGGTAAGCCCTACCTAACCAGGGTTTTAAATGATTTTCTCTATTTGGGGATTTTAAAAAATATATATATATTGATTTAAAAACGTGGTTGTAGCTGTGGCAAATACAGAATTATATTCAGGAGAAAAACCTGTGAAGTGTGACAAATCAGGAAATCCAGGCAGTTCAAACAAATATAAAAATGTAAGCTTAAGCTCTCGACAAGAATCGGAACTACTAACGGTCAAAGCATGATTGGCGGGAAATAAGAGTCAATGGAATTCAAGGTGGCTGGACTGAGATCCCTTATGGGCGCGAAGGGACTCAAGATGGATGATGCCTT
The DNA here is from genome assembly GCA_003402635.1 of Protobothrops flavoviridis. Classification (NCBI taxonomy): domain Eukaryota; kingdom Metazoa; phylum Chordata; class Lepidosauria; order Squamata; family Viperidae; genus Protobothrops; species Protobothrops flavoviridis. The sequence continues at coordinate 79,050 of BFFQ01004359.1, forward strand.
TGACTCCTTCCTCCCTCAGGGTCAGCCTGGCCATCTCCTACAAAGCCTCTGCCTTATCCACAACTTTCTCCACAACTTTCCAATTTAAGTAAAAAAGATGCTGAGACTCTAGAAGGAGTACAGAGAAGAGCAACAAAGATGATCAGGGGACTGGAGGCTAAAACATACGAGGAACGGTTGCTGGAATTGGGTATGTCCAGTTTAATGAAGAGAAGGACGAGGGGGGACAGGATAGCAGTCTTCCAGTATCTCAGGGGCTGCCCCAAAGAAGAGGGAGTCAAGCTATTCTCCAAGGTGCCTGAGGGCAGGACAAGAAGCAACGAATGGAAGCTTTGCAAGGAGAGGTCCAACCTAGAACTAAAAGAAACTTCCTGACAGTGAGAACAATCAACCAGTGGAACCACCTGCCTCCAGAAGCGGTGAATGCGCCAACACTGGAAGTTTTTAAGAAGAGACTGGACAGCCATTTGTCTGAAATGGTGTAGGGTTCCTGCCTGAGCAGGGGGTTGGACTTGATGACCTCCAAGGTCCCTTCCAACTTTATTATTATTATTATTATTATTATTATTATTATTATTATTATTATTATTATTATTATTATTATCATCATCTTGTCCCTTGGAAGACACACCAATATCGTATGGATCTAGAACTCATTTGGACTCTTCTACTTTATGGGTTCTTCTTTGATGTCATAATTATGTACACCATAAAAAGAACACGGCACACATTCGCATTTCTTTCGGTCCCATACGTTCGCCAAATCTAGGCTGCTATCACGTGCATGTGACATAATTACACACATATGCAATTTGCATGATGACATCATGATGAAATAACATCACTTGCTTCTGTCTTGCCCTCTCTGTGCAATGTTAGTCAGGCATTGCTAGACTTCAGGCTTCAGGAGACATCTTGTGTGCTGAACATCGCACAGCATCGTTGCTGTGTTGACCGCGTCTATTCTGTGATGTCCCTGTTTTCTTGTAGACCTGAATTGTGTAGATTATTAGGAAAGTTAATATTGGTCACAGATGGCAATCTGTAACCCAAAGTCGCTGTGATAACAGAGTAAAATAAGAAAACAATGAGCATATGTCAAATTAACATAAAGATAATTTTGTTGGCTATAAGAAAACAAAATTAAAATTGATATCAACCCAATGGCTTTATTGGACCAACCAAACAGGCACAAAATCCTAAAGTAGTTTTCGGGTTCTCCAAAATTCTTCACCGGGTAGCAACGCAACAATTGTGGAGAGGAAATACAGATCTGTAATTAGAATATTTTTAGATTAGGCTTGTGTCGTCCTGCCTCAATTCTCTGAATTGGATAGGGGGGACCAGGTAACATCATTTAAAATCTTTCTGTAATTTCCCACTGGGCCTTCCATCTTCTATCTGTTTGTCTGTCTGTCCATCGGTCCCCACATCCATCATCCATCCATCCATCCATTCCTCCTCCATCTATTGAGGAGGAACAGATACAACTGAACGCATCCTTGGCCAGCATCTCCAAGTAGAATGTGAGAATGTGGGTTGCAGATTTCTAGACTTCTGGTAACCCAAGAGCAGGGGTAGTCAACCTTGGCTCTTTTATGACTCGTGGACTTCAACTCCCAGAATTCCTGAGCCAGCTGTGCTGGCTCAGGAATTCTGGGAGTTGAAGTCCACGAGTCATAAAAGAGCCAAGGTTGACTACCCCTGCCCAAGAGGTTTCTGATAGCAGCCCAGATTGTCAAAGTGGCTGCTGGAATGACAAAACAACAAACTAACAATTAAACTGTCAGAACTGAAGAAGCTTCTGGGATGAGAAGCGAAATGTCTTCGAGGGAAAAACAAAGAAAGTCCAGTTGCCTCTTGAAAAAAAGCACCTTTGGGACAACCAGGACCTTGGATGATGGAGAATCTCCATGGACATACAATTCAACACTTACCCAATGACTTAAGAAAGCATCCTGGTAGAATATAACGGAGAGAAAGTAGATTGTAAAATAGATGTTAGTAAAACTGGATATAATTTAAATAATATTTTAAAAAATAGAAGCAAAATTAATTAGTTTACTTCCAGTATTTTGAAAGTAAAAGAAAAAAACCCCAATAACAATTATATAAAAATACCCATGGGTCCACCAGTAGCAGTAATGTTGATTCTTTTCAACTTTCAACATTCAACTGAAATGCTCTAGACTAGATCCAAAGATGCTTCTTGAATTTCTACCTGAATTTGAAAACTTTTTGACTCATGAACAATAGATTCATCAGATTTTTCTGCTGTTTATTTTTTTACTTGTTTTCTTTCTTTGGAATAATTTAATTTTTTTAAAGAAAAAAGCAACACGGAGCAACCCAACTGGATGCTCAGCGGCAATCCGATTGGAAGACCACGTTCATTGAGCATTCCACCCATGTTAATTTCTAATTTAAAACCTTAGCCAAAGTACAACAGATTTCCGACATATAAATATTAAAAATTAAATTTCCTGAGTTCATTATCGGATAATTAGAGCCGAATAACATCTTCACCGGGAGACAAACCCCACGCAAAGCAAGTCAGTTCCATTTAAGATTCCATTAGAAAAAGTGTTTGAGCTCATCTGTAATGGACCATAAAATTTAATTTGGAAATGATATTACCCAAATGATGAAATGATACCAGTCACAAAGGGACGTGTAGCCGGCCTCGTCTTTTCATTTGGGCTGATGTCCTCCTATTGATTGTGTGGAATTAAAAAGGAAATACTTAATTTTGCCCTGAATAACACATGTCGGCTTTTTTTTTTTCTGACTTCCTTTTCTCTGGATTCTTTTCAGACTTTAAAAGTCAGAATTGACCAGAGAAGCTCCGTGTAATTATAAAGATTCCCTTATCTGAGTCTATTTGCTGAAGTCATCCTAAGGGCCCTGTAATCCATTGCCTGTCTCATATCTCATTTACATTGGCGGTAATCCCTATCCTCTATCAGCGTTTAGGTAATGACTTTGGATTAAATTGCATTTCTTGTAATTCTTTACTTTGAAAATCTCAACAACATCTCAGAAAAGACTTCCTGAATAGGCCTGTCACCGGCCCGGCTGACGCCGGCGCTCAAACACAGAGGCCCAAAGAGGGAAATTAGCTTTTCTCGACATCGGTTTGAAACGCCGTAACCCCCTTTCCGAGTTGCCTTGTGGTAACTCGCTTCGAGTACAGGGGGGAATCCTCGGCTTACGACCACTGCGGACTTCAACGTTTTCGGTGGCTCAGCGAGACAGTTGTTGAGTGAGCTTTGCCCCATTTTACGACCGTCCTTGCCGCAGCTGCTGAGTGAATCGCTTCAGCTGTTAAGCTAGTGACCCGGTTGTTAAGTTTTCCCGTTGACTTTACTTGTCAGAAGGTCGCAAAAGGGGATCACAAGACACACACCCCTGGGACGCCGCGACCGTCATAAATATGAGTCAGTTGGATTTTGAACACGTGACCGTGGAGATGCTGCAACGGTCGTTAAGGGAGAAAAACGGTCATAAGTCACTTTTTTCAGTGCCGTAACTTCCGTTCATTAAACAAACTGTTGTAGGTCCAGGACTAACTGTAGATACACAGAAATCGTAGGCGCTCCAACACTGGAGGTTTTTAAGAAGAGACTGGATAGTCACTGGTCTGAGATGGTACTGGGTCTC